>OY743175.1:60863136-61348317 GCA_963555705.1 Ligustrum vulgare | reverse complement strand
CATCCATATAGTTACTCCCCCTGATTCAATCTCTATTGAATCATTCATATCTTGATCTCTTCAGGAGTTTCGTATAGAAGAGTATATCAATAGATATTGATGACAGCTAGATATTGATGACAGCTTCCTCATTAAAAACCTTGTCAGGAAAACCTCGTGGGATAAAACTTCGGCAAAGGAAAAAAGAGTGTAGCGTATATTAGCTCCCCCTCATTGGAACATTACAACTATATTGATACTGCATTTAATTATTTCAACTGTAAAGCTGTGCAATATCGAAATATAAATGGTGCATATCTTGTATTATTTGTTCTTCGAATATAAATTCAATTAATCCTTTGAACTTGAAGAACTATAAAATATTTCCAATTATTTGAACATGCTACATCGAGCCATGTTCTATAATCAATATTCATCAATGCATATAATGCAGTTCTCAAATCTAGAAGTGACTTATTCACTTCAATGAACAATTAACTTATTCACTTCAGGTGAATAATTAACAATGAATTTGTATCTTGAAAATCAATTGCCTGATTTTTTCAAATATAATTTTATACGACGATCACATTCAATTACAAATTGAATCTTTTCAAGGCATATTAAATATTCAGATCGCAAAGTATATGTATACTTTGATCAAACTAGTTTCTTAAAAACTTGAACTATATATTTCAAATATATTTAATCCTTCAAGGATTATACTGTATGCTTCAGGCATCGTATATGTTTCACATTACAATTGTTAAATTGTTACCACCAAATTTAAGTCGTGAAACTTTAGATAGATAACAATTCCTATATTTCAAATGGGTTTTCTCTAATTATTTCACCGCAATCCCAAAGTACCGAGGTATTGATTACCCTTTTTAATCCTCACTCATTGGTACTTCAAAGAATACTCTCAACGTACCGAGTTGATGATCATACATTTTGATATCACTCATTGGTACGTCAAAGAGCGCAAGCTAGTAGTCAGAGTAAATCATTTTTCATTATTGTTATTTTCTAATAATCATATATTTATAGGCACTTATAATGCATTTTCAGGCAAATAAAATATTGTATCTATGTCAGATATTTGAAACATTCGTTGCGCAACAAGTCGTGTATTAGGACTATACCTATAGGTATTTTACTGGCTTTTACACTTTTATGCGTTTAGACTTCAGGTCCCAAAACTTCAGGTTTTGTAATAAGTTTAATTTAACCTGAATGCATACTTTTGCCAACTATTTTTATATCGATTTTCTTCGACATATTTTCTTTTATTATCCTCGCTATCATTCAAATTATGATGCGACTAGCTCGCAATTTGCTTTTGCATAAGTGCTTTAAAAAGTGTGTCGACACAATTATCATCTCAATTTGATTTCTTTCCCCACAAAGACATAACTATAAGAGATCTCAATTTTCAATATTTTAAGTACTTGAACATCTTCTGGAGATTTACAATTAATTATGTCAATAAATACTCTCTCACGAGTATATGCCTCCTCAATAAGACCATTATAATCATTTGCTCTATTTTTATTTATTTGGGGATCTTTATTCGAATCAAATATCACTACGCTTCAGGCGTGCTAACATATCAATATAAGATAGAGCATGAGATTTTATTAATCTCTTATGCATCTTGTAATTATGTTATTTTTGAACGTTTCGTTCATATTTTCAATCGAACTTTTGGTTCGGTATTATCAATCGCGAGGATATATATAACATAATATGATGCATTTGTTTGATTTTAAAGCTATTTCCCCCTAATGTTGAAGAAAAATAGTCCAATCAAATTGACAATCATTTTTTTTTCGACGTTGTAAAAATCACCCATTTGGGATATATGTTCAAAACAACGCATTTTTTCTCAACATTCTTTATTTCCCATATCAGTGGATCAATTGCACTATTAAAAAATTATATGGAAAAATTATGCTCTAACCATAAGCCAATTATAATAGAGAGACAACTATGATATTAGAATGATGCGTAATAGAATTTCCTAAGCAAAAAGGGAAGTATTTTGTTCTCAATTAAATTAATTGGAGGCGTTTAACAAACAAAAATGTTAAACTATTTATCGACATCCCAACTAACACTTATTAAAATGTTGAGATTCGTGTCCACTAGCATTATCAAGATACATTCTTGATTATATAATCTGAAAATTATGCTCATAATTCATAATTTGAGCAATAATTTCGCAAATTTCATGTTGCGAACACCATGCAATCATCTAATACATGTATCAAATCTATTAGATACAAATAATAGTTAGTTGATCAATGTGAAGGATGATGGGTCCCCATTTATCACCCCAATTAATTTTCAGAAATATAAGGAATTTAATTCCTATTTTAGCTAGTGATAATGAAAAATTTCATGAAAGAGATCAAACATCATATATAATTGAATTGAAGAATCTTCTGGTTCTTCATTGAGTATCAATTTTAATTTCGCATCATTATTGATCCAGTGATGGTCCAACTGGTCATGTCAAATAATAAAATTAAATTGAACTTCTGGTTCAATATAAGATATAATTCAATGATTAAATATTGTATAATCATGTATTATTCAAGTAGTCAAACTAATTAATGTCCTTATGACACTAGTTATATGTTTTCCTTCAGGGATAAACATGAACTCAAATGAGATATTCTTCGAAACAATGCTACTTCGAAAAGCACGTTTTATTACTCATTCAAAATCAATATGTCAATATTTTTTCGGAATATTGTAATATCAAATTAATAACATATCTCATAATATTGGGCTCTTCGAGAGCAAATTATATTCCAATATTACATTTTATATGAGATAAAATTATGATTCTTCAGCAATCATCACAACTATATATTAGACTACATCATAATAATCTTCCGGATTATTAATAAATTTGAATTTCTTTAACAAAAAGAATGCAATATTTATCACTTGAGACATAAAATAATATTCTTCTAGAATATTGAAACGTAACAATAACGCAATATTCTTCTGGAATATTGATTCGAATATTATTCAATTATAACAATAATTAATATCTATTGTGCTATTTAGGAGCAAAATAATGAATTATTCTTCTGGAATAATTATATTGCTAAAATTGCAATTCTTCAAGAATAATAAGTCAATATTCTTCTGAAATATTGATATTAATGATTCATTCTTCCTTCAAGCCAACAATATTTGTGCTCTACACGAGTGACGTTAAAATATTCTTCTGAAATATTTATCTAACGCGGCTTGTGTTTATTCGAGAACACCAACACCATATTCATTTAAAAAATATTTTAAATTATGCTTCTTCAAGAGTATTGGATCAATATTCTTCTGGAATATTGAAATTGTAATATACTGCTCGTGACAAGCAAGTAATATTCTTCTAGAATACTACTATTGTTATCCTACTTCGTGAGCAACAAAATGATACATTATTAAATCAGAATTTATGAATGAACATCTAGAAATATTTAATCATCTTAAAGAATATTAATTAGCATATAAACATAATATGAATTTATCTATAAAAATGAATTACCAAACATAT
The DNA here is from genome assembly GCA_963555705.1 of Ligustrum vulgare. Classification (NCBI taxonomy): domain Eukaryota; kingdom Viridiplantae; phylum Streptophyta; class Magnoliopsida; order Lamiales; family Oleaceae; genus Ligustrum; species Ligustrum vulgare. The sequence continues at coordinate 61,344,767 of OY743175.1, read as the reverse complement.
ATCAGGAAAAAGAATCTCCATATATAGAAGTTAACAAAATTGACTAAATCTTTTATTGGCTAAATCTTTTACCAATATGCAAAAGATACTAAACATGCACGTGAATTCCATATATAAAAATTAGATATATAGCTAATATATGGTAGAATCAAATCTAATAATGTATTTGAGAATTCAAAATAAAGTAGTGATTTCCAATGACAAAATTGAAAGAGCAAAAAATAATAACAATAATAATTTGCTGGAACAAGGTATACTTTAACGAATTTTTTTCGATTCTTCCAAAAGAAATAATAAATCAATATTCTTCTAGAATATTGAAAATTATAATTCATGCTCTTCATGAGCAAATAACATCCTTCTAGGATATTAATTTTAATGTCGTACTATTTCAGGAGTAACAACAAATTATTTATAATAGACAATTTTACGATTAATAATTTAATATTCTTCTGAAATATTAATTATTTATTACGTTACTTCAAGAGTAATAAAGAATTATTCTTCTGGAATAATTATAGATCTAAAATTGCTTTTATTCAAGAATAAAATGTCAATATTCTTCTAAAATATTGAAAATTTCAATGTATACTCTTCAGGAGCAAATAATATTCATCTGAATTATATGTTGTGCTACTTCAGGAGCAACAACAAATATTTGTAATAGATAGACACAGATCTATGATTAATATTCTTCTAAAATATTAATATAATGTTGTGCTACTTCAGGAGCAACAACGAATGAATTAATAACATCAATAAATTTGTAATGGACAAATCTATAATTAATATTCTTCTGAAATATTAATATATACTGTTGTACTATTTCAGGAGTAACAACATAATGAATTATCAATATAAAGATCAAAATCTGTCGAATTGGTTGGAGAAAATCAGATTCAGATTTATGAGTCGCAATTGCTAATTGAATAGTAATAAAAAACATTCATATGTCACCAAATTAATTTCGGTGCATATGATTTTACCATCTAACTAATATTTTGATATATGAGATTTTGAAAAAGAAAGTTCTAACTCAATTTGGTAGAGACTCGTACTGATAACGTGTTATAAACTAGAGAGGAAAAGAGAGAAAAATATAGACATCAATAAACTTGTGTGTTATTATGAATCAAAGCCCACATATATAGGGGGAATAAGGGATACATAAGGTAATAATACCTAGGGTTTTAGGGATACAACTGTCATTCACTAATACAATATAATATTTACAACATAAAGTACATTTATTTTGTCCAATAAAATATTGGCCAAAAGTTGTCTCAAGAAGTCCAATTGAAAAAAATAATACTTGGCTTATCGATATACATGTTACACTTCAGCAGTAATTGAAATATGCCAAATACAACCCCAGGACATATCTCCCAGTGGCAAAGGGGAGCCGGATAGGGCTCAGCAAGGTGAGGTGCAGGGTTCGAATCCTAAAATACTGGATGCCAAATACAACCCCTAGACATATCTCTCAGTGGCAAAGGGGAGGCGGATAGGGCTCAGCAAGGTGGGGTACAGGGTTCGAATCCTAAAATACTGGATTTGTGTCATGTCGCAAGCGGGAGGACGATGATGTTCAAAAACCTAGACGCGTCCAAAAACCTAAAAGAACCTGGACGCGTCCAAAAACCTGTTCCACATCCCACTCACAATGCAATAATTGCTATCGTAAGGAGGACGATGATGTTCTCCGTGTTGCGACCGCCCGTACAATTATCCCGACATCTTGCAGCGCCACCAGCAGCCTCGGAAGCTTGGCCTTTACACCATGAGCCCATGCATGGAACATCTGGAAAAATATAACACATCCTCCAAAACACCCAGAAACCCTAGAAGCACAGGATCGTTACAAAGAAGGGTTACAGGGAGAACTATGAAAGTTACTCCTTGAGCTAGAACGTGCAGATTATAAGCCACTGGACGAGTCGTGATATCCCATGGGACTTGATGGTGAACTTTGTAGCGCCCCGGGTTTTAAATACTCGGTTCACCACGTCATCGTCTGATCTAACTTTTAAAATAATATTTTAGCAGAAGAAATAACTAAAATTCATTTTTGGAAACATTAAATAAACGGTAATGGTCGATAAAATCTAAAACCTTTATGAAACAATTTGGAATAATAAATCGAGCCATTAATATTGTAAAACAATTTATAAATTCAAAATTTCTCAAATAATTGAAATTCTAAAAATTATCCAAGATTTGGAAATACGGATCATTAAAATAAGATTTTCAACAATTTAACAACTATTGCCACAATCATCCATCACTTGCCACCCTCTCCGAAATCTGCAAATATTGTTAAAATAGATATGAGCATTTCATAGAAATACTCAGTAGACCCATCGCCAATTAATTAATTTACAATATAACTGAACACATAAATGCAGTCTCTTTAGAAACACAGGGTGTGGGTAGTCTCTTCTTGTGCATTAAAGTACGTGGCTTCTCTTTGAAAAATTATAGGCTCTTTAAAATCATCGAGTATGGGTAGTCTCGTCTCGTGCACTTAAGGCACGTAAGTTATGCATAACATCATCATTTATCTTGCAAGATATTCTCTTCTTTTTTTCTCATGCATAAAAGCATATAAGTTATGACAAGCATAACAACATAAATATTTCCGAAGAAATACATTATCGTCTCTTTTCATAAAAATGACTTTCACATAAGTACATAACATACACATTCACATGCAATCATAATTTAAATCAATTAATAGGGGCGAGTCTACCTTAAACTTAACGAGTGTGGTTGAGTGGGAATGACTTCAATCTTTCAAATCTCCGTACTCCTCGTCTAGCCAATTAGGAAAATAAATTAAATTAGTCTTTTGAAATTTATAGTTTAAAATGATAAATTAAAGTTTAGGGACTGAAATTGATGATTTGAAAGTTGGGGGACAAAAATGAGTAATTTGAAAGTTGATGGACTAAAATGAATACTTTTCAAACTTGATGGACTAAAATGTAAATTTTCAAAAGTTGAGTTGAATCTCAAAATGAATATTAAACTATAGAGCTGAAATAATTGATTTTTAAAAAAAGAAGTAGCTGATTAAATCATTTAAAAACTTAAGGACTGAAATTATAAGTTTTAAAACTAAAAGGGCTTAATTAAATCATTTTTCGAACTTGGGGACTGAAGTGCAAATTTCCAAAAATTCAAAAGATATTAAAAACCAATTTTTCTCTTTCTTTCCCATTCTGCAGAGACACGAGAGAGAGAGAGAGAGGAGAGAGAGAGAGAGGAAGGGCGCGACCGGAGATCGCCGACCTGCGCAAGGGCGGTCTTCAGCCGGTGATTTTCCGGCGAAATGCCGGGACAAGGTGGCGGCGAAACGGCGTCAAGGAGAATGGTTCTGATTTTTGGGGTGTATGGCGCAAGATTGTGTGCAAAAACAAGGCACTGGAGGTTCGGATTTTGGGGTTCTCCCGGCGAGGAAAAATCCAACAACGAAGGTATGGTGTTGGGTTTATTTGATTCTTGGGTTTTGATTTGGTTTTTTGGGGCTGATTGATGGGGATTTAGAGGAGGCAGTGGAGGTGTAGATATGGCTCCGGTGGTGTTAGAGGGAGATTGTGGAGCAGGCGGTGGGTGGTCGAGGTGATGATGATGATGATGATGATGGAGGTGAGTTGGAGGTGGTGGCTGTAGTTCTGCGTGTGATGGTGGTGCGATGAGATGGTGAATCGGTGTGTGGGTTGCTTGGTGGTTCGGGTTTGGCAGTAGGGTGAAGGAACTCGAAATTTGGAAGTTGTGGTTGGGTGATGAAAGTGGAGGTGTGGGGGTGGTGTTGGCCGTGAATAGTTCGACAATGGTGATGCTGGTGGAACTTCAACATTGTAATAGCCATGGGGGAGGAGGAAGAAGATGTTACCATGGCTGTACTGAAATGGAGGGCTGCAATGGCGTGGGAGCTGGGAGGAGGCTGGGACGGTTGAGAGGAGAGGCTGGCTGTAATGGAGCTTGCACTGGGACTGTTTGGGGTGGTGAGATGATTGCTGAGCATGGGTTTGGGAGGGGTAGGTGCTATAGAGCTAGGGTATGACATGGTATGAGATTGATGTGATAGGTGAAAGTTGGTAGTGTGAAAATCTAGACAATCATTGTACGTATTCAAGGAAAATTGTACGCGAATTCAACTGAGTCGGAAGAATGAAACTGATAAAATAAGATTGACGTAATTTGGGATTTAAAATGATTTTGAAAATAATAATTTAAAATAAATAAATAAAATAATAAAATTTTGGAAATTCGGATTTAATTTTAAAATCGAATGAACTCGATATTTTCTCGACTTGGCTAGACGAATACGTCGCGACGTTAACTTAAAAATGGGTTGAGATCGCAGCGGCACGTCTTCATAATTTAAAATAATTATTCAATACGTAAAATTTCTTGATCGTTACCAATTTGAAAAGATTCTATTTGGGATCCAAATATAGGAGTTTCGGCGCAGCCATAGTTTATCGATGGCCCAGAGATATATCCCGGTACCAAGATCCGCCATCACGTACCCGACCCAAGCCTGATGTTAATAACTGGAACCATGTTCGTGAATTGGATGCACCAGCAATGGATTTGGCCAGGGAAATAAGCACAGAGATGCACCCAGTGTTATAAAAAATATGAACTTACCTCGAGAGGTTGGAGACGAAATCATCGAATGCCACTTGAAGAATCACAAATCAAAACATATGGAAACATCCACTTGAAATCATGATATGAATTGAAGAACACCGGAATTATGGAATCAAACGAGAGGCTTAAACACGTGATTACACGTTGTCCTAAAAGTACATTTGCCCCCTCCTCGTTCGAGATGCTTCAAGAGTTAGATGACAAATACTTTTAGCGGATTAATCAAGCCTTCAAACCATGTATTTATTAAACACTAATAATCCATGGGAAAAATGAACAAAAAACAATTGAAAAATGAGTATTGATTTTGGTGGAAAATGGCTTCTATATTTTTATGGATGTTCTCCCTCATATTTCATATATATTGAATTTATCAATATAACATCCTTTATATAGAGATTAATCCACATTTTACGAAAGTACACACCTCTTAGACAAAATGGCACCTTTTGGTGCAAAAACCCAACTTAGGCACCAAAAAGGTGCCTTTCGGAACCACCCACCGCGATCGCCGGTACAAGGCTCACGCGATCGCGTGATGCCTCTTTATTTTGAACAGATTCAAATCCGTTCAACCACGCGATCGCGTGGTTCTTCATTCTGGCCGGACCTTTAGGTCCGGTCCGGACCAGTTGTATTTGGTCCGGTTTTTTCTCATTCTCTTTTGTCTTCCTTATCAATACCTCTTTGTATTTGATTCAATTGTGTACTTCATCTTATCATCTTTAAATATTTGAACAACCATTTGGAAACACAATTTTTCAACAATCCCCCCACTTGTTCAAATATTTTCACCAACTCATTTTATAACGGTGTTATGCATAAAGTAAGGTATCTATTCGATTTTAACCTTACCTTAGTGTAAACGTCGCAAAGTATTATCGAAATCCCGGGTAGCCTTAGCTTTGAACCCGTTATTCCATGTGACAATACCGGCAACATCACACACACAACACTCAAAGTCTTTTGTTCCGCACAAGTTTTGCTTTAGCGCATTAATGGCCTTGCGCTTATCCGATTCGTGAACTTTTCAGAAAGTAATTCCAAACTTTCCTTGAAGCGGAACCACTTCTAAGTTCATATAGGTGAAGTTCTTCCAGTATCTTTGTTACATTTAGAGATACTTGTAATTCTGAACTTCGTTAAGAGTTTTAAAAACTCAGCCCTCCCAACTATAACAACCAACACTTTTAATCTAGAATGAGGTATGTTTTGATAAAGTGTTGAAACTATCCACATATCGAATGACTTGTTGTTACCCTTTGAACCCTTGAATTACTCATTTCGTAATGACAGGTAGGGTTGCCGTCATTGGCGGATCTTTTATAAAGGAGTTTCACCTCATCCTACTCGATTATGTTCTTATGATTTTACATAAGATATAAAGTCAAGTTTTAACTTAACTTTTTTCACAAGTTATTGAATCATTCTTTGATTCAATTTATGTCTAGATCTTCTTTAGAATAATTTAAATGTGATCACTTCTCAATTATTTGACAACCACTTGTCAAATATTTCACAATATTTTGTAGTCTATTTTGTACACTTTATAGACTTCAAAATAATATTACTTTAAACTTTATTTAAAGTTTAATTGTACTACCCCCACACTTATTAGGGTAGACTCAAAAATTATTCTTTCACTCAATGAAAGAATCTAACCTTTAGATTACAATTTATTTACTTCATAAAATAAATTGTTTTTCGACAATTATTTCACTCAATTGAAAGAAATAGAATTGTAATTCCATGAACACAATTGTTCTAATCAATAATTTAATTGTCTCCTCAATGAGTACAATAAATATTTTTACAATATTTGTTTGGAGTGTTACCCCCACACTTTGGAATAATCTTCAAATTTCTCAATTTCATTTAAGTGAATGATTCTCTTTGTGAACTACAATGTTCAAAAATAATTCATATTCACTTGTATGTTTCATATTATTACTCTCCATTAGTAATAATATTTTTCACATATATATGATATTAACCATTGATATCAATATCAATTAGATAGACTCATTCTATCATATCATCTTGCATACTTTCTCAAATTATATAATAATCAAACTTGATTATACACAATAGTATGAAATAAGATGATAACAATTTGAACAAAGATTTTATAAAATGTATTTATGTATGAGTAAATAAACTTTTATTTGTTCAAATTTCTCAAACAAGACAAATTGATAATAAATACTTCACATAAGTATTTGCAAATGATTCACATGTTTTTAAGACAAAAAATAATTTATTGTTGCTTGATAAATGTTTATCATTTGCCTCATATCAATGCCTTATAATTATCTCATATACCAAATCAATTTAGCATGTTGCAATTTATACTATGAATAAATGTAGCATATATTTATTCCTCAAAGAGTCCAAGCAAATGAAATTTACATGATTCAACATTTATATCATGTTGTTATAAAGAGTAACATACTTATCAAAAATGAGAATTTAAGGAAACCACTAAGGTTATTAAAAATCTCATGCATTCATGAAACTCTAATTTCATAATTTAAAGCTTGAAAATCATATATTTCATAACTTTCAATAAGCGATATGCAATAATCAAGATAAATTCTCACATAATCAATACACCAACAAGATTATTAAATATGGTAGTTAATGACTAAATTCAATTTCAATGATATGTTATAGTATAACAATTTAGTATTCTATATTGCAAATTTTACATGCATTCCATGCATAGAATATATTATATAAATTTATAATGCATAACAACTTACTTACCTTTGTCACTGCACTCCATGATTTTTCTTCCTTTACTGCTTGTATCCATCCCCTCGTAACTTTTAAAAGTCTCTTTTAGGACTTAATCATATTACCCCCCACATTTGAAGTATAACAAAATTAATTCAATATTCTTTTTCGCAAAAAGAATGAATTTACAATACATTTTATTGTCAAATACATAAAGTGACTTAATCACTTTATTAATTCATACTTCTCTCTTTTAGAAGTATAGATAATTTTGTTTATGTGATCCAACTTAATCACTTGTTTGTATTTTAATATCCTTTAAACTTGTCAAAGTTTCTGCTAGGATGTTTGATCACAATCACAATGCTAATTTCAAAAATTATAGTTTGAATCTTTTACCAAAATGTCACTCCTACATTTTGGGCTAAATTCAATTTTTATGTACAATCTTTCAACTCAATTGAAAGAAAATTTTGTAATAAAACCTCAATTGTTTTATTGATATTTGCAAAAGATTATTGTCTCCACTATGAGCACAATATAATTTTCTTTTGTAATAAATACGCCTTATCCCCACATATTTGGAACAAGCACAAGTTTCTTAATTCTTTCACTTCATTTGAAAGAAACAAATTTGTAATTCTTTCACTCATTGAAAGACTACGTTTTTCGAGATATAACCAAATTTGTTTTACAAAACAAATATCAATGTTATTCAATGGTCATGATAAAATCATATTTGTGATCTCATCATCCAAATGTGTAAATATTTATCACTTTCACATGACCATTGTAATAATCACAATAAGTATAGACAAATCCAATCTCATGTATTCTCAATGAAAATTCACAAATTTTCAATAATTGTTATGCATCTCTATGCATTCATAAAAATACTTCATATAAGTATTTTATTTCAAAAGAGATAAATAATATGATAAATCTCAATATTCATCAATGATCTTCTTGATCTTAGTTTGATCTCACCCCATAATTCCTTAATTAGGAAAATAACATTGTTTTCACAAGCAAAATATGGCATCTCCATAATTCGATGTAGAGTCATTTCATATTTCTTAATACAACAATAAGTATCAAGATTTTCACTACCACATTTAAGCCAACAATGGGCATTTTTAATGCAAGTGGTAGTCTCCAATTTACCATTGAAAATGGTCACTTTATTGATACTAATAACATTATTAGCAAACATGTCATGAGATAATTGAAGTAAACTATCATATTTACTTTCTCCACATATTTGATTAAATATTTAAAGCAACTTGTGCAAATACTCATACTTGCATGCCTCAATATTTTAGGAACTCTATTTTCCATAAAATAAAATGGTATCACAAATAAGCATAATTTTATTCACCAATTTATAAAATTCTCATGCCATTTTCAAGAGTCAAGTTGATTCATACATCAATTAATGTACTTGCATAATGTAAAAGAGAAATACACTTCTCATAAATGAATCAAATGGAAAAATATTATTGAAAGAGCATATACTTTCAAATTTCCACTATCATGAAAAATTTTCATGAAAACTTGCACAATAAAATATCATCATATCTCATGATAAAATAATGATTAAATTGCATAATTCATAATATTATATTATGCATCTATGAATCAACAATTTAATAACTTACAAAGCGTTATGCATACTAATTTCATGGTACCTTGACTTTCATGAATAGGCACTTTTTCAATTAATGTAAACATAATGAAACATTACATTCTTTCACTTGATAATCGCCAACATGAGATGAATAGACACACCTTTCATTTTATCATGCTTTTCCCAAATAACATGGCAATTGGCAATTCAAAATATGCATTGTTTCAAATTAACACACTTTCAAAAACATAACTAATTAATGAAAAGACATGTATAATTTCTTTTCATTTTCACACATAATTTTCTCCAATCAGCGAATTATCATAGATGAAAGAAATGAAATTAGAAAACTTATCTTTCATAATCCGGATGAAGAATGTTGATTATCTTCACAATAAATCTTGATTATCGTCATGGTTGTGTGTCTCTCCAAATAATTTGGTCTCCATTGAGCAACAAAATGTACTTTTAGATTGTTATCAAAAATATGAACTTACCTCGAGAGGTTGGAGACGAAATCATCGAATGCCACTTGAAGAATCACAAATCAAAACACATGGAAACATCCACTTGAAATCATGATATGAATTGAAGAACACCGAATTATGGAATCAAACGAGAGACTTAAACACGTGATTACACGTTGTCCTAAAAGTACATTTGTCCCCTCTCGTTCGAGATGCTTAAAGAGTTAGATGACAAATACTTTAGCGGATTAATCAAGCCTTCAAACCATGTATTTATTAAACACTAATAATCCATGGAAAAATGAACAAAAAACAATTGAAAAATGAGTATTGATTTTGGTGGAAAATGACTTCTATATTTTTATGGATGTTCTCCCTAATATTTCATATATATATTGAATTTATCAATATAACATCCTTTATATAGAGATTAATCCACATTTTATGAAAGTACACACATCTTAGACAAAATGGCACCTTTTGGTACAAAAAACCAACTTAGGCACCAAAAGGTGCCTTTCGGAACCACCACGCGATCGCCGGTACAAGGCTCACGCGATCGCGTGATGCCTCTTTATTTTGAACAGATTCAAATCCGTTCAACCACGCGATCGCCGGACCACCAACCACGCGATCGCGTGGTTCTTCATTCTGGCCGGTCCGGACCGGTTGTATTTGGTCCGGTTTTTTCTCATTCTTTTGTCTTCCTTATCAATACCTCTTTGTATTGATTCAATTGTGTACTTCATCTTATCATCTTTAAATATTTGAACAACCATTTGGAAACACAATTTTCCAACACCCAGTGGCTAACCATGCACGATGATACCATGTGGAGACAAATTTTCTTGGATCCGTGGATGGAGAAGCCATGGAAATGGAGATAAAATGCTGTGTAATAAGAACTTTTTTGGATCGTCTTTCTCTTTGTGAAGAACTTTAATTTTATAATGATGTTTGAGCGTGTTTTGGTGTTCAAGGAAGCCGTGACAGATGAGCAAAATATTGGGAGAATGTATTTTGGAAATATTAAATTGTGAATTTGGTTTTGGTTTTGTGCACGTAACGAAAGTCTGCGACATTACTTGCAAAGGATTTGCTCATTGGAAATTAAGTCATGTTTTTTAGAAATTTAAATTTAAATTTTAATGTAAGTCAAAGTTAACAATCAACATCAAACAAGTTTCATGAAATTCAGAACTTTTCAATTACACATTTTATCGAATTTTATCAAAATTTACTTAGTCCCTGTTTGGCCCCCATTTTTTGTAAAGTAAATTTATTCAACACTCAGCTCCTATTTGGCCCCCATTTTTCTAAAACCAAATTTATTCAACATCTCAACCATCCATCTCAGCCAAGCCTACCATTTTTTACTTTTTAAATATTTTTTAACCGCACATTCTTAAAAAAAACTATTCAAAACCGAATTATTTTTCAAATAGTGTGGGCCAAACAGGGCCTAAATTTCAACCATCTATTTTAATCAAATCTATCATTTTTGACTTTTCAAACATTTTTTAACCATACATCCTCTCAAAAATACTGTTGCAAATCATAATTTTCTCAAATAATGAATCGCAAACAAGGGCTAAAAACCTGATTTTAAACTCCACCAAGAGAGACTAAAATAAAATAGGGGAGAGAAATTCATTGACTTTTAATCAGTTATTTAATTCATCTATATTGTATTATTTATTTATTGAGATGTGTGTTGATTGCAACTGTTTGTTCATACAATTACTTGAATAATTAAAGTCATGTTTTTTTCTAGACAAATAGGCTCCATTTTTTGCTCAAATCTCAACTAATGCACATGTTGATACCGATTAAGATTAAGATTTTATTTTGAGTTTAAGATTTTAATCATATATTTTATAGAACCCACAATTTATTTAATTAACTTCTATCAAAATATACTAAAATCTCAATTTTAATCTTCACCGAACAAGACAGGCAATACGCCATATATATTTTATAAAATCGGCACACTATGATCCAAAAGCGATGTAGATAAGTATATAAGAAGATTGGATTATTTCATCTAATAAGTTAACTTTAGGTCCAAATATAATGATATGAATACATATTATGTGGCCGTAAATGGGAAAATGACGAACGACCAATATTTCCATTATTTTTGTAGAATTAATTTATTAATTTCTTGGCTTAACTGTCATAATAGGACTAGTCTTGCACTTACGTGTTAGTTGCTTTTTTTCCGTCGATTAGAGTACATTAATGCTTTCTCATGTTATCGAGTAAGAATAGAACAAAAGATTTTTTTATCTAATAATAAATATTTTGTATATAATTAGGATGCCGTACAAATTTGACTAGAAAGATCAAATTAATATGATATGGTAACTACGTCCTAAAATATATATTGAAAAAAAAAAATTGAAGTGGAGGAGCACGTCAAGACGTACAAGAAAAAGAGGTTTATTTGGACAAAAATGTTGTTTATAAATAGTGACGTGTCAACATAATTGATTCATTTTGTTTGAAAAATAAAAAATTGTGATCGATGATCTTTGACTATTAAAAATTGTTGACTTTTTAAAAAATAGTTCAATTAAGCCCTTGTTTGAGCCCCATTTAATTTTTTGAAAAATAATTATTACAAACACTCAATCTCGATCATTCCTTCTTAGTCAAGCCCACAATATTTGACATTTTAAACAATTTTAAACAACACATTCTTCAAAAAAATCACAAAAATTTCACAAAATCCCTAAACCAATCGAAGGCTAAATGTTGCATGTGACATTTTATAAACAATATTTTGCCAAACAAAGGCAAACACGTAAGGTAAATGGTTTATAAATCATTTTATAAATCAATTTTTTAAACCACTTTTTTCATACATATTTTCTCTCTATACTTTTCGACCACATCTTACCTAAAAATCATAAATAAATAAATTTATAAATCGCTACAGTATTTCCAAACAGAGGGTCAACGCACAAGGAAAAGTAATTTATATATATATGATATGAAATATTCTTTTATATTTGGGTTATTCATTGAATTTAAATAACTATTTTGCCAAATAGAGGCAAATGGAGCACGTCAAGACGTACAAGGAAAAGTAATTAACTTTTTTATATTTGTTTTATTCATTGAATTTAAAAAGATTAGCAGGACGTAGTGTGTTGTACGACCCCGAGCATCGTGTGGTGCGATATCGATTGACTAATATGCTGTTATTTTTGTACAATATGTTCAAGATGTTTTTTTGAAAAAATGATCGAGTATATTTTGCATTTTTCAACAGTAATGACTTCAACGCATGCATGTAGCAACAACGACAATAAAAAGCCAACTATAATGACAAAAGAAAGATGTGCTAATATAAGAGCTTTGGGAACTTTTCAATGTGGGAAGTAGGAGGCAAAAGGAAATAACAAAGTGTTTTGCATATTCTCATCTGATTACACTGATTTTTTTGTTCGAGGAGATGGCATTTCATTTTTTATCAGTAGGATCTTCTTGAGGTTGCAGCTGCTGGTCAATAATGAAGATGACTTTGATGAGACAATCAAGCTATAGCTAAGTCAGTTTGAAAATGGGTTGTTGAGAGTGTTGAGCCCGATTCAACATCAATAGCTGAATCACAAAACATGAACATGCAAAGAGTTCAACATACTTAAGTTTATATGCTTGATGTAATGCACTGAAGAAGAAATGTTCATAATCATTATCCATCTAATATGTGATTGTCATTGCCACCAGTTGCAAGTTCCCGGTCATCTTCATATTTGAGGTAAAAAAAAACTCCTATGATCAACTTCATATATACAACTAAAGAACGATTCTCTTTGGTAATGAGCAGAACACAAGATAGTATGATTTCAAGAGTGCAATTCATTTATATAATTAATTGGAAGGAGATTGCATGGCTTCAAGTCCTTATGCAAAACATTCGCAGAATGTATGTACTTTAAACCATGGAGGATTTGATAAAACAAATATTGCACCAACATGGAAAAAAATTATTTTACCCTTATGAATTTTAATGCTATTAATGCAAATACACGCTTAAAAAAATAGAGAATCAGAATATCAAAATTTAAGAATGGAGAACTTAAATGGAGCATTTTGATTTGCAAAGACTTAAAAAATAAGCACAAACCATATTTGTTAACAACTTCAGAATTCAATCAAGGAATAAGTATCATTCGATTGATACTTTATCATGTCAAATCATGTCGTGGAGCACCTCATGATCTGGTCAGGAACCCAAGAAAGAAAATATATCATGGTTTTCATATTAAGGGACAATGAACACATTCTTGTTATATCATCATTCAAGAGAGAAATTATGAAATCCAGAAACATGAACTGGTGAAAGCATGCTCAGATACACATGAAGCAGAACTTACAGAAAAAATTATCTGCTTAAAAATAATATTCAAATTAGAACCTGGCAATGCTCTTCGATTAAGAAGCGATTGAATATAACAAAATCCAGCTCATTACCTTGTGACAGCAAGGCCACCAAGGAGCTTGTATCTGAGGGACTTAGCCTGGGCAATTTCGCACAGCCCCCTGTTGTACTTCATAATGAACAAAGAAAAGGGAGAACAACAAAAATTCATTGACAGAAACAAGCTAAACGCGAGATCAAGAAATTAGCTCAAATTTTAAAACCTCTTAGAGAAAGGAAAATTCAAATTCAAATTGAGGCCATATCATGTGATCATGACAATAGAATCTATAAGAAAATTCATAAGTTAACGAGCTTAATGTGCAACATTGGGATTGACTTGGCAATTAACGTCTAGTATTTAGGAGGTTAATAAAGACCATAAAAACTCAAACTTCTATGTACTTTAATTCATGCTCTAAATTAGTGTGCGTTGTAACAAGAGAAAGGGTGGTAGTCAGTATGTGTATGTGTACATTCAAGAAAGTTTGTAAGTTTGGCGTGTAGTTCTATTCCTGCAATGCTTGTGCTTTTATTATCCTTTTGCAGATATAGTTAGCCACAATGAAATTTGCCAACTTGCTAATGAGGATTACAAACATCTCTTTTAAAAAAAATGCAAAATCCGTGTTATACGTTCCAGATTAAAGTTTAAAAAATTTAAATATTTGCAACTGGAATATAGAGTAAAGTTCAAAAAATTTCAATGGGGAATTTCGCCAAACACTTCGTGGTCATATTAAATTCCTGCTTATAATCATAGATTTAAGGTTCATTCTATTCCAGTTTTCTCAACAAAATGACAATCTAATTGCACTAATAATTCTGAATTGAACCCTAAATCACACGAAATTTACTCAACATAAACCTAAAAACTGAATTTGGAGTGCATTACATTATTAAGACAGGACATGGAGAATGCTAGTGCAGGACTGATGCTCTAAATTGATGAAAAATTGTGCTTATGTTCTTTGGTGCCTGATTTACATGCTTTCTTTAACAAGTATTGTAAGTGTATAAAAAATAAAATCAGTCAACACAGTAAAAAAATGCAACTTAAACGAATCCAACACACGAAAATCACGAAATGTACCAGAGAAAACGGACTTACCCAGGAAAATAACCCAACTAAAGAAGAGTTGAACGGCGGCGACGGCATCGGAAACCAATTATTGCGGGAAAATAAATGTGAAGGAACCTTAGTAGAAAAAGTCTAGAAGCGTTCACATAGAGAAATGAGAAAAGATCGATTTATTTCCGAAATTATACTGAGCCATAGGACGACGTTTTGCCCAGACGACGATAACATCATTATGGAGAGGGCTCAAGGATTGGAGTCTGGAGAAATGAAGCTTCGAGATGGGAAGAGGGAAGATCGGGGGGGGGGGGGGGGGGGGGGGGAAGGAGGGAATACGAAACGACGTCGTTTTGGATGACGCGTTCGGTGACATCAAATGAACAGTAAATGAATAGTAACTTATCCTTCTCTTTTAATATAGTCAGAAGAGAAATTCTTGCACTAATTTTTTTTTATATAAAGTACATTTATTTTGTCCAATAAAATATTGGCCAAAAGTTGTCTCAAGAAGTCCAATTTGAATAAAATAATACTTGGCTTATTGATATACATGTTAGACTTAAGAAGTAATTGATATATGTCAAATACAACCCTCAGGGTATATCTCCCAGTAACAAAGGGGATGCCAGATAGGGCTCAGCGCGGCGGGATACAGGGTTCGAATCCTGAAATACTGGATTTGTGTCATGTGGCAAGCGAGAGTTACCACGATTAATAGCCGGCCTATCCATAAGCTCTCCACACTGGCTCCTGAGAGGCACATCCTGCGATTTACCTCCTCCACCTAAGGTTCAGGGTAGGATTAGTGGGGGCCCTCAAGGTTGGGGTTCAACCTTTTTTTGAAATATGCCAAATACATACATGGTAATGATTGTTTGTTAGATGAAATAAATAAATTTATTTGGACTTCTAACAGTTTGAACATCTTTACTCAATTATTTTTTCTGGATAATATATCATTTTTACTTTTAAACTTAACCCTTCTGTTAGAGAACAATTTATAATAGTTTAATTTATAAACAGGAAGAAAAATGGTGAATAAGTAGATAATATGTTGTGAGTTCATATTCTTGGAGATTTGTACAATCACAAAGTACTAGATAATCACAAAGTAAAAAGCGCAAAGCAAGGCAGGAAGAAGACTATTCACGAAGGAGAAAACCCACAAAGAAGAAGGCATTATCTAATTCACAAAGAATAAGGCAGAAGTTGTATCTCCATTTATCACGGGCGATAAGGTGTCGGGGCACCATAAAAATGTACACCCGCTACTTGGCAAGTCAGGTGACACTTGGGCACTATATAATTTCCACTCCAATTATTGAAGCAAAGAGAAGAAGTCAAATTACTTATCAACGTGAAGAGGCTGGGAACGTGTAATTCCAACTTATTTTGAAGTCCTTTTAAAACTTAACAGAAATGTGTCCAACTTTTTAGGTAATCAAAAAGATTATGATACATTTAAGTTATTTCATCCATTTTCAACCCCATCTCTTATCTCTAAGGTGGGTTATTAGGCATCAAGCCCAATTGGACTGATTTCCTCAAATATTTGTCCAGATTCGTCTACAAGCAATTATGGTTTGGACTTTAAATATTCTACAATAGTGGCTTATAAAAGGAATGAAGAGACTTACAGACTTGTACCAATATTTAGAAGAGTAAGACAACTTCTAAATTTCACTAAAGGAAGCACCTTAGTACCCATCTCTGCAGAGTTGTATTCTGAAGGGAATTCTCAAGTTTTTCCAGTTCATGAGAAACCATATCTCTAATGACATGCAGTCTTGCATCAATATGTTTAAAAAGTTCATGAAAGATAATATTTTTACACAAGTGAATAGTAGATTGATTGTCAAAATATAATGTCACGTTATCATCAAGAACACTTAATTCATTTAATCGATCTTTAAATCACAGAGACTCTTTAAAGACTTCAGTAGCATCAATATATTTAGATTCAATAGTGGATAATGCAACAACGTGTTGGAGTTGTGATTTTCAACTAACACATGAATTATACAAAGTAAACACATAGGAAGAAGTAGATTTTCAATTATCTTTATCACTAGCATAATAACATCAGTAAAGCCTTTCAATTTTATACCTTCAATATTAAACTTATACATCAGTCCAACATCGTGTATTCTTTCTTTTTGTTTATTTTTTTCAATAAAACAATCTCTAATAAGATGCCAAAGTTTACCACACCCCATAGCACTTTCTACCTTTTACTTTACCTTTTGACCTAAACTAATTTCTACCTTTCTTTTTATTACTCGATGCATCTCCACTCCACTTTGGTTATCATAAGTTCTAGATTGGGACCCACCTCTCATCGTATGGATCTCACCACTTTTTCTTTCAATTTTCTCAGCTTTTAACTCTAAATCTTTACTCCTTAATGAGTCTATGATAATTTTAGTTATTAGAGTATCTTTTTCGTATTTAATGACACTCTTATCCTCATTATAAACATGAGGAATAGCATTTAACAATATAACAAATTTATATTCTTTGGGAGATTTTTCACCACAGTTACAGTTAGTGATGTCTTGCACAAGTTTATTGAAGATATCCAAATTATCATCTAAGTCTTTTGAAGGATAAATTTAAAAACTAAAAAAAAACTCTCAAGTAGAAAAAGTTTATTTGAAGTAGACTTTGACACATAAAGCTCCTCCAATTTTTTAAAAAGTTCTTATGTTGATTCTAATTTATCAACTTTTCGTAAAACAGCATCACATAAATGTAAAATTATAGAAGTGTATGCAAAATCATCTAAGTTCTTTTTCTCTTCAGCTGTCAAGTTTGAAGAAAATGAGTCATCAATAACTTTTGAAACTTTTTGTTGAACAAGAATACCTTTCATCTTTTGTTGCCATATTGAAAAATCTCCCTTACCGTTAAAGACCCTCAACTCAAAATGATCGATGTGTAGACATTTTGCCAAAAAATGCATAGAACGCAAACACATGTAAAGTGCCAAAGGAAAACCCAAAAGTTACACTAAGTATCCTCTATTCTAAAATCCTAGGGTGGGGTTCAGTGAGAATCTTGTTCCCAGGTCAAGAGAAGAAAATAAAATAGGAGTTTGGGACAAAGTCTAAGTAATTAAGAGATAAACTAAAGAGACATAATTCAACAAGAAAGTTTAATCTAAAGATGACAATCAGATAATTTCACGCATAAATTAAGGAACACAGATATGGCTTGTAATCCTAAATTCTATTAACAACCAATGGTTACCAAGCAATGGCAACACCCAAACCTAATGACCACCCTCACACGATGGTCTTTTAGTGTGATAAATTAAAATTTCCAATCAATTTACCAGAGCGGACTTTTTGTCTCCGTAAAATCGAGAGATGAGAATCCCTAGATTTATTTTTCAAACTCTATAGTTTTTGGAAAATTTCAATCTCTGCCTGATTTTCACACAATCAAAGGCAAAAAACGTCAAACTTTGACAGCAAAGCCTGAAATGCAAAACTAACAACACACAGCTATTAGAAACAGCAAATAGAATATTTTGTCCAAAAAAAATTCTAGCCGAAAATTCATGTGTCGTCACCGGATTATCACGGGCCCCCTGACGCCGCCGAAAAATCACGTGTGAGACACCTAGCACCACATCAACCTGCCGAGTAAGGTGGTGGTCTCCGTTTCACCAACCAGTCTCTGGTTTGGCCGGAATCGGAGAATTTCAGTTCAAAAACTTCGAACTTATCGCTTCCATTCTTCGATTTTCTGGACTTTTATCCAACAGCTCTGATACCAATGTGATGTATTAATCTAACCTACTAATCAACAAACAAAATGTTAGATTGAATTAAAACAAAAAAAAAAACGAAAAACTAAACTGTCAAACTCTAAATTGAAAAAAACTTAGTTTCAAATTAGTATGATTTTTTCCCTTTTGTTTTGGCTCAGAAAATCGGTCCATCACCACAAGGAGCAACACCACTTTTTGGAGATTTGTACAACCTTAAAGGCTGTACTGGATAATGAAAAAACAACCGATCGAAGGTGTAATACCGTTTTTCATTGTTACGTGCATCTTTAAATTCCATGTGACATTTATATTAATGTTATTATAAAATGTAAATTTGATAAATTTTATGTCATTGATTTGAATTATTTTGCAATGGAAGGACTTGGATGCTATCTTGACCAATGTGCCAAACCAATGTGCCAAATAGAAAGTTCACATATTGTCTATGTGCAATTTTATGTGTGATTATTAACGTTATTTATTAATCTTGTTATTTTCTATTTAATTAAGTTGAAAGTGGCCTAAATTGTGTTAAATGGAAATTGGGGAAAGTTTAGTGACATTTTTGAGAGTTAATTGAAAGTTACTAACGTAATTAAACAAAGGAGGAGACTTGAGGGACCCATTTGCAAATTTCGAAAGATTAGATTCACAATCCTAACCTAAACCCTCATTCCCGATGTCTTCACTCAGTTCTACCTCACTCTCGGCCTCTCTGTCTCTCATGCCCGCTCTCTCGCGATCTCTCACTCTCTGCCTCGTCTCTCTCTGCACTCTCTCTGTCTCTCGGCTCTCTTCACGTCGCAGCCTCACCTCCCTTACTCTCACCTCTCGCCTCTCGGTCTCTCCTTCGCGCAACCCTTGACCGCCACCCCACCGGCGGTAAGGCTCCTTCTTTTTTTTCCTCTCTCTTCACCGACGCACACACCTAACACACACGTAATTGGTGTATGTATATATATATGGGATTGTATGTATATGTTGATGTATATGTAATTGCCCTCAGGTATATGTAATTGCCCTCAGGTATAAAATCTTGAGTGAGTGGCTTAATTAAATGTTTGGGCAGAGTTTGAGGTGTATAATGTGCATTTTCAGATTTCAAATTTACTGAAATTCAGTTTATCGTTGAGTTATATATATATATATATATATATATATATATATATATATATATATATATATATATATAGAGAGAGAGAGAGAGAGAGAGATTTCTTATGTGGAAAGGGTATATGTGAATACATAAATAACAAGCTAATTGTATATATATTTCCTAGAATTTAGAAATTATAGAAATTATGTTTTGGTTGGTTTTAGTTTTATAAGGGAGTTTAATGGTAAGTTCAGATTCCTCATGCAACATAGAGATTTAAAATTTAATGATCTTATGAATTGGAAACATGATAGACTTTTTCTGGTTTTGTGTGCTTTAATCTAAATGGAAAGTCACATTAGGTTAAATTGAAGTTTAAACTTTGGTTAAGAGTAAATTCCGAAATTTGGGTGGGATTATATAAATGGTTATATTAATTTTAAGATTTTGGTTATGAAAATAAAATTTTCAGTTTTGGGACTTATGAAATTTTGATTAATTGATGTGCTATAATATTAAATTGATGTGTGAATGTATGTATATATGATCATGTATATGAATATTTAAACATGTGTGATTTTTAGAATTTTGGGGTAATGGTATAGAAGAGTAAACTTTAACATTTAAGGAACAAGTTAGTTTAAATTGAATTTATGTTCAAATTTATTAATTTTTAGTTTAAGATCATTTTTTTAGAATAAGTAATGCCTAGTTTCGATTTGTGAAAATTGATAGGTAAGATTTCAAATTTGTCATTGAATTTAATATATTACTTTGAATATGATATTATATGTGTTTAGACATGTTTTGAATCAAATTGTAAGTCACATGATAGTCTCAACCTCATTTAGGAGTTTTAAATGTGAGTTTTGAACTGAAAGTATATTTTATTAAATGAATGAATACAACTAGGATTTTGGTACATTGACGACGCTGGCAGCCGAGGCTCCTCCACTTGCAAATCAAGAAAACGGTAAATATTAAGGACGTCAAGTAAGTAAACTTCCCCCTATTTTTATCAAAGTTGAATGTAAATGTGAAATTAATGTGTAAATGACTGTTTGCAATTTACTTGCTTTGATGAATTTCATTTACTTTATGAAAGTATATGTGATTAAGAAGAATGTTCAAGCATGCACATTATCATGTCATTGCATCATCAAGCATGCATTGGCATCGAAATTGGGAAGTCAAATGTTTTCAAATGAAAGAAATGTGTCAATGTGCAAGTTTGTTCAAGGTTTATGTATCCCAAGTTTTTAAGAAATGAATGGGTGTACTTCTATGTCATGAAAGATGCGAGTGGGAAATGGGGCGCGGGGGACCGGCGGACCCGAATGTAATGAGCCTCTTTGCGGTGGAATGAAGTGAATGAGCCGCTTTGCGGTGGAATCAAATGAATGAGCCGCTTTGCGGTGGAAATGTGAATGTTAATCTGGTTCCAAATAAGAATTGTCCACTGTTATCTGATTGACTAGAAGATACACCAAGTGAGCTCACGATGGAAATGAAGTGAAAGTTTTGAAATGAAGAGAAAGTTTTGAAATGTTAAGTGAAAGTTTGAAAAGTTTGAAAGTTCTGGAAAGTAAAGTAAATGGAGATACATATATGAAAATTTTAAAGCATTCATGTCATAAGCATGCATTTCATGCATAAAGTTTACTTACTGAGCTTTAGCTCACCCCAATCCCTCCCCAACATTTCAAGTGATGAAAGTTAGGTGATCCGAGGAGAGCACTCGGCAGCTGACTCAGGCTATACTCACTTCAACCCTTTAAAAATAAAGTTAAATTAGAATTTATTTCAATTTCTCATTATTTATTCTTTAATACATGTATTATTGAGGTTAAATTACATCTTATTTCATTTGCTCAAGTTTATTTAATTGGAATTATATTGTTGAGGAGTTTGGGACTTATCGTAATGGTTTGGATGATGTTTGGGATTGAATGAGTTGCAATGTGTATGTTAGAAATGGTTTTGATGTCCCTCTACAGGTTGGCTATGTCCAATTTACAGAGGAGACTCTGTCGAAATTTTTGTAAAATTTCATAATAGAAAATGAAAATGTTGAGGTTTTAAATAATTTCTTTTTCCGCATTTAAGTAAAGAAAAGTTAACACGCCTAGGTTTAAGATTTTGAACTTGGGGTGTTACAGAAGGGATGAAGAACAAGACCCAAAAGCACAAGCACGAAGCAAGACAGGAAGAAAACTGTTCACGAAGGAGAAAACCCACAAAGAAGAAGGCAGTATCTAATTCACAAAGAAGAAAGAAGGAATAATGAATTCTGCTATATCCACGAAGAAGAAGAAGTAGTAGTAGTAGTAGATGTATCTCCAATTATTGAAGCAAAGAGAAGAAGTTAGATTACTTATCAACATAAAGAGGCTGGGAACGTGTAATTTGGTTGAACTTATTTTGGAGTCCTTTTAAAATTCAATAGAAATGTACCCAACTTTTTAGGTAACCAATTTCATCATTTTCAACTTCATCTTTATCTCCAAGGTGGTTATTGAGTATCCGGCCCAAATGAGCCGATTTCCTCAAAATATCCAACAAGATTTAGCTACAAGCAATTACAATGTGGACTTTAATTATTCTTCAATATTGAGTTATAATTGCTTGAAGTTAAACATGCTTCCATTTGGAAGTCATGTGTGTTGGACTTTGGTGTATATGGTAATCCCGAAATGAAGTAATGCATGGGGGAAGGATGCACCCAGTGGAATATTCTAGCTGGCATGTGGAGGTGCTTATACAAGACTTTAAAAATGCAAATAGGAGGGACTCTGCCCTTAAGTTGGGAACCGTTAGAGGGAAGGATATGTGGAGAGGCCCCAATGCAAACATGGAGGGGTTAATATTGGCGACAGATGAAGCTGTTAGACAAGAGGACGGACTCTTTGGTCTTGGAGGTTGGTTTAGGGACGGGTCTGGAGTGGTTCATCTTGCCTTTGCGAGCCGTGTTCGAAGCTTTGGTAATGCGGAGCTAGCAGAAGCTCTTGCTATTTTGGAGGGTCTCAACTTTGCCATCGAGAGAAAGATTCCAATCAAAGCGGTTGAAAGTGATGCACTTCGAGTTGTCCATGCTTTAATCTCTCACAATGGTTGTGATCTGAATGCTAGCACTTTTCGTAACATACGTGATCTTTTGATTCGCAGTAATTGTGGTTCATGCTACTTTGTTCCTCGAGAAAGGAATTTAGTAGCCCACAAGTTAGCACAATTCGCTATTTCTACTACTTGTAATCATCTCTGGGACGTTTGTATTCCTCGATTCATTTCCCCAAGACTTTTGTAGGGGATTGAACCTTTCTTGATTTGAATACAATGGCCTTTTCATTAAAAAAAAAAAAAAAAAAAAAAAAAACATGCTTCCATTTTTCATGATTTTGATGTATCGATTTTCTTATTAAAAGTACAAAATATCGAGAATAAGATTCAACCTACATAGTTAATTATTTTTTAATAACAAAAATTGAATACTTCTTTTATTAAAATTGAAACTATAAAATAATTATCGTTCACTTTCTGGAATTATCAATTACAAGTCATTGGATATGACATTAGTAATATCAACGAGACAAATTCAAAGCGAATCAGCCATCTGTCGTGCAGATAGATTTTTTTCCCTCTCCATTTGAATCCGTCGGGTTAAGGTCAGATCAAATATTTTTGTAATCTAGCCAATTTTTCAAATCACTTTTTAATCACACATATTTTTCATCTTCAATTTTTAACCACACATCTTACCTCTAAAAATCAAATAAATTGGTTTATAATCACTTGGCTTGACTTTATCCGAATAGAAGCATATGGAAAGATTTCTTTAAATATGCAGAAACAAAATTTTTAATCAAGAATTAAAAAACAAAAAATGTTTTCCTAATCCTCAATTTTCGTTGTGTTATAGACGTGTATGATTGCAATGACATTCCTTTTCTTCAAAACTGACAAAAGTTCCAAATATCTTAAGAAATTAACTCCTCACCACGACCATAAAATGGAAACTATCTGCACAAAAGGTCAAACCTTCCTGGAAAAATCTCTCTTATCTCCTCTCTGGAAAGTTTGATCAACCATGACACTTTTCTTCAAAACCCATCAATTAATCCTGTTATTAATAACAGTCCATGCTATTTCACATCCAAAAGTACAAGCCTTTGAAGCACCCTTTCATCCCAGAGACATACTGCCGCTTCTACCAAGACAAGTGTCTTGGCCTATTCTGAATACTCTCAACAGTGCAGTGGACCTCCTGCCCACTTTCGTGGGCACTGCCACTACCGTCAAGAATTCTTTACAGTGGAAAGGTGCTTGCTTTTACAAAAACAGCGCTTGGTTGGAGTTTCACAACAAAACTAAAACTGAATTTGGTGGCGGCACTCTTCATATCAAGGTTCGATTACTTCTTTTCTTGATTTTATTGTAATATAAATTGAGCTGTTTTGGATTATTTGTGGTAATTGTTTAAGTCAGATAGTTGAAATATAGGCAATTTGGATGTTAGTTAGCTTCGTTAAAGAGGTTGAATGGATTTTCTTGAGGGACTTTTTATAATGAGATAAGATCGGCAATTTGTTATGTTTTCATTGAGCAATTGCTTGTCTAAATTTGCAATCTTTATATTTTAGTTGATTATTATTATGATGAATGCGGCTGAGGCCAGATTTCATGGTAAAGATAGGAACCTTAACTGTATTTTGTTGGAATGGATTGCTTTTATACGACTTTTCTTCGACTTGTTCAAATCTGGTTTGCTTGTGTAAGGAGATGTCTTTATGAATGCTGCTGCTATCTGCATATTGTTTGATGGTTTTATTTTTGTTTCAATTTTTACTTTTAATTAGATAATTTGTTTTATTACATTGATTTCAGGTGTGCTTTCTCTTCTGCTAGCTTTCATTAGATGCTATAGTTTTTAAAGTTTCATTTTTATATCCGCCAGTTGTTGGAAATTGGTTGTCTTTTTAAGATGGATTAAATTTAAATTATGTTAATATGAGCTATTAAGATACTGGTGTTGTTGATCTTGTTCTCATGTTACAAATCCACTTGTGCTCCAGGAAAAAGTTGATTGAATTTTGCAAAATTGTTCTTTCTGCCCCTCTCTAGTCGCAGAAAAGCTGGAATGCCACGTCTTGTCGTAATCGTTCTTTGATTTCTATAGTATGATGGGGAATGAGGCGTGAAGAAGTTGCATGATGACATTTAGTTAATATTGTACATCTTCATTATTTTCTTATTGCATTCTTTGGTGTATGCAGGTTAGCAATGCTCATAGTTGGACATGCATGGATCTTTATCTGTTTGCAACTCCCTACCGTGTGACATGGGATTATTATTTTTTATCTCGTGAACACACCCTCGAATTTGGAGCGTGGCAATCAAAAACTGAATATGATTATGTGAGTTAAACAATCTTAATCAGAGATATAAATATAAATTTCTAAGCATGACAACTCATTCGTGATTAACCTATCTGATAACAGGTGAAGCATAAGGGGATTTCAATTTTCCTCATGCAAGCCGGGATGCTAGGAACTCTTGAAGCATTGTGGGAAGTATTACCTTTATTCAAAGACTCTAATTGGGGCGAGAACTCAAATGTTGCATTTCTTCAAAAGCACATGGGGGCCACCTTAGAAGAACGTCCTAAACCATGGGTTACAAACATTAGTGCCGATGATATACACACTGGAGATTTCCTAGTTCTATCTAAAATTCGGGGCCGTTGGGGTGGTTTTGAAACTCTTGAGAAGTGGGTGACTGGATCTTATGCTGGTCATACTGCTGTTTGCTTAAGGGACTTTGAAGGAAAGCTATGGGTTGGAGAATCAGGACATGAGAATGAGGAGGTAATACCTTTAGTTTACCCCAAAATTTGGCAAGCATTAATTGATTTTGGAGCATGTTTGGGTAATTCTAAAAGAGGTAAAAGTTCTTCTATGGAAAGTAACCAAAAAAAAATCTTTCACCCTTTTTTTTAGGATTAGCCAAACATGCTCTTGAATTACATATTTTTCTCAGCTTATGCCTGACTCTTCTACGTAGCAACTTCTGGCACTTAACATATTCAATAAATTCTGAGAGATCACGATGCTTTTTTTTATCTAGAAAATTGCCTTTTTATAATCCTTTGATTGTGGAATATAATATGTGATATCTTATTAAGTAGCCATTTGTTAAATTCTATGAATGGCCTTCTCAAATGATGTTTCAATTTGGGTAATCTTTTATAAGAGTGATCAAGAGACAAATATACCCTATGTACATAAGAGGATGGCTAGCAAGGAGCTGTGCCATAATTGAAGCTCATTATTTTTTCTAACAAAGAGGGGGAAACAAAATGAAAGAAGAGAGCAACATTGTGTATCAACTCAAAGAGGTTCGCTTCTTTTCTGGTCATAGTGGAGAATCTGGAGATGCCTATAAGATGAAGATTAAGTTTAACAAATAACTATGTGTCCCCTCTCTGAAAGCATAAGCTGTTGGATTCGTTCTAAAGCTAATAAACAGTAGTTAAAACTTGAAACCAGTAATGATTGAATAACTTTATTTATTTTTGGGATCTTGAATTTGTGAAGACTTAAAAGGCTATGGTTTGTATAGTAGTGGCCTATAATTCCTTATATAAGTGACTCTCATGGGGATAACATCTAATGCTTTTCTCATATATGTCTCAATTGTTTTGATTTCATATTTTAATAGGGAGAGGATATTATTGCTATTATGACGTGGGAGGATTGGTGGGAATATGAGCTGACAAAAGATGATGCAAATCCACATATTGCATTGCTTCCTTTGCATCCTGACCTCCGGGCCAAGTTCAACGCAAGTGCTGCGTGGGAGTATGCTCGAAGCATGGCAGGACTACCCTATGGTTATCATAACTTGATATTTAGCTGGATAGACACTGTTAATGGAAATTACCCATCTCCCTTGGATGCTCACCTGGTATTGCATTTCCTTGTCCTAAATAGTTTTATTGTTGAGGCCAGCACTCTGCACAGCCCCCCACTCTTGTTCAGGATGCTGCGTTTTCTGGGGTTGTTTCCCATTTCTTTTGACTTATGGCCATTTTACAGGTTGCTTCTTTTATGACTATTTGGACTCAATTTAAGCCCGCGTATGCTGGTAATTTGTGGAATGAAGCATTGAACAAGCGCCTTGGAACTCAGGTTACATTAATTTCGATCTCATTTTTCAAACACATACCTTTGTGAAGCACATATTAAAAGGTCAATATTGTTAAGAGGAGTAGTTCAAACTCTTATAAATTGGTCAATGTTTTCATTGTTATTCGATGTCCCTTAACTGTAAGTGAGGAAGTAGATCGTAATGCTGTTAATAACTATGCCATTTGGTTGTCTAAAAACTGGGCATTTGTATCTGAAACATATATTTCTGTTGAAATGAAATAATTACCATTTAGAGTTGACAAGTAAAAACCTTCGCGACTCCTTCTAGGGCTTTCTGTGAATGTGAGGTGTCATTTAGTGGTGTGTGCATATGTTTATAAGTTGGCTACTAACAAAGTTAAGAGAAGCAGTGCAGACTTCACTGTAAATCCAGTGCATGATGTTAAACAATGGTTCATTCCGTGTTCGCAGAACCTCAGTCTTTCAGAAATTCTTGTAGAAGTTGAGAAGCGTGGATCATCTTTTGGTGAACTATTGGCAATTCCTGAACAGGACAATTGGGTTTACGTTGATGGGAAATCAACATCATGTGTTGCTTTCGTCTTTGAATTGTACAAGGAAGCGGGGCTTTTTGGTTCACTTTCAAGCTCGATTCAAGTTACTGAGTTCACAGTAAGTAAATTTCTTGTGTGCCAGGTTTTTATCTTAGTTTCACATGGAAAAGCTCTACGAAGTACTTTGAAAACATCAAGATTATCGAGAATAAAATATATTCATGCTGAAAGAAGCGATGCTCTAGTAATTGAACATAAGGATTCTATGAACATCATGTAGTTCAATCGATTTTTATTTTTATTTTATTTTGACAACTGCAGATAAAAGATGCTTACACACTCAAGTTTTTTGAAAACGATTCAAGCCGGTTGCCTAAGTGGTGCAATGATGTGGACACGGTGAAGCTTCCTTATTGTCAAATTCTAGGGAGATACCGGATGGAACTCCCTGGATACAATACCATGGATCCATACCCCCACATGAACGAAAGGTGCCCATCCTTGCCACCAGATTATTCGAGACCAGCAGGTTGCTAAAGGGCTATGGCCCTCATTTTGGGTAGCTTGTATGTAAGTTTGTATATGACTTGCACATTTAGGTAACAAGGCTGTGTCTTGCTCCTGTATGCAACTTGCATGTTCCGATAGGTTTAGGTTAACATGTAACATTAAAGAAGCTTGATGTTGGTTGCTAATTGAAGTAAAAAGTGGCTCGTGATGCAAAACCAAATACAATTTTCTATAATAAGTGGAAATTAGATGCATTCATTTGAAACCATGATCGACAAGTTGTATCTTTTCATTAGGCAGGAACAATTAAATGAACAGTAGGTTTCTTGATTCACCGGCAAACTGTATTTTACCAGCATTGCCAAATCAAATTCTCTCTCGATACATTCCTCGAAAAATCCAAACCAAGTAATAGAGATTATTTTGGCCTTATTTGAATTGGAAGTCCTTGAGCAGGTACTGGTACTGGATCCCTTCTGATGGAGTTGTCATTGCAGCATAGTTTCCAGGTAAATTGAGTAACCAGATAATGAACTGTGACTAGAGTTTCAATTCTTGCAAACTCGTATCCTGGACACATACGAGGCCCCCCTCCGAATGGAATATAGCAGTAAGGTGGTATAGGTGCTTGATTTTCAAATCGCGAAGGGTCAAATTTCGAAGGTTCTTGAAATATATTGTCATCCATGTGAGTCATGCTGGTAACCCAGAATACCTGGTTATCAAAAGAAGGTAGTAAGTTTAAGCACTTGTTTTATTACATGGCATCAACACTTGAGATGTGCATTAGGCCCTTGTTTGGTTAATGTTTATAAAT
The DNA here is from genome assembly GCA_963555705.1 of Ligustrum vulgare. NCBI lineage: Eukaryota > Viridiplantae > Streptophyta > Magnoliopsida > Lamiales > Oleaceae > Ligustrum > Ligustrum vulgare. The sequence continues at coordinate 61,315,874 of OY743175.1, read as the reverse complement.
TGTTTATAACCGATCAAATCACTTTTATTCACATATTTCATTGGACCGACAAATATTGTCCACTTATCCATGCATCATTATATCCATTTATAATTAAAACAATTTATAAACAACTCCCAAACATGCGGTCTCATAAAATCGACTATGGTAAGAAAAACTGAGTTATGTAAGGTACTCTAAAGTAAATAAATTAATAGCAGGTTCTAAAGAGTTTCTCTTACTTGCCATCCTTTCGGAATGAGGTATCCTTCATACTCAATGTCTTTTAATGTCTTTCTGAATCCTCCAAAAACTGGAGGAATCATTCTCAGAGTCTCCATTGCCACTCTCCAAGTGTGCTTCATCTTGGCAAGATCTTCCCATGTCAAGAACTCTCCAGAGGGCTTGCTCTTTTTAATCTCCTCTTGTTCTGCAAATCCCAGATAACAAATGGTCAAATTCATTTTAAATTCAAATCAGTGGGAAAAAAATGCTTCCTGTATCAGCATCTGGCATTCAAGAATTAGTCATGTTCATGAATTTCCACGAATATATAGTGAGCTCCACACAGTAAACAGAATGGGGTATTATACCTTCCAGAATTGCTGCATATATAGCTGGATCATTTGCTAAAAGTCGGACGATAAAAGAAATTAGGACTGCTGAGGTGTCATGCCCTGCAACCATAACGAGCATGATGTTGTGTACAATCTCATCTTCGGACACCAATTCTCTGTTGTCTTCTCCACGAATGTTGAGTAAGCTGGTAATGAGATCTTGATGAGATGAAGCTGCACTTTCCAGTTCAACGTGTTTCTCGCGTACAAGGTCTTTCAATATCTTCTGGACCTTTGTACTGGCCTTGAGGCCACGGTTGAAGCGTGAGAAAGGAAAATTAACTGGGATTGACCACAATCCTTCAAGAATCTCTTGGAAATACAGAACCAGTTTATCTCTTCGTGCTCCTCGTTCAATGCCGAAAAGAAGAGTGCATATTATGTTGAATGTGAGCGTCTTCATCAGTGGTAAGACCTAGGAAATGAATGTAATAACAACATATATGCAGACATATTCAAGGATCAGACATACATTTGAGCTGATGTGCTTGTGACCTCGGACGAAATCAAAGGAGTTAACAAGCAAGATCAATGAAGTACCAAAGAAAAGGAAGTAAAGTATCTTGATTGAGGTTCAAATAAGGAACTATTTTCAGTAAGATAATAATCTCATAATACTGTAACAAGTTTTGTTAAGCTTATGAGGAAATATTCAATATAGTGTCTGTAGAACTGTTTGATATAGATTAAAATTAGATTTTTAGTAGATTTTGATAAAAGTTGATGAGATGTGTGGTTGAAAGGCCGTGGATCCTATAAAATTTGTGGTTATAATTAATTGTTGACTTTGACTTAAGATTAAAATCATATTTTAATCAAAATCAAATAGGGGCTATAATTAGTTCGACCGTATAAAATACTAATTACCGTAATGTTTTTCTTCCCATTCCAATGCATCTCAAGGTGCATCCTGACCTCTTCTTCCATTTCTCCAATATAGAGCTTTAAACATTCCGGCTTCAGGAAAGAAGCAAGAGAACTACGCACTCGCTTATGATCTTCACCACTGAGTTCAGACAGACACCTATCTCCCAGAATCATTTTAATTGACTCAGTCTGATGGTTATTCATTATGCTGTCATCACTAGTGAAGACAAACTTGTTAGCAGCTTGTCCCTGTATAAAGACTGCTGGTTTTCCAAAGAGACTAAGCTTCGAGATTGGACCGTATCTCTTCGCTCGTTCAGCTATCCATCTGTCAGCAGTGTTGGCCCTCATTGCCCACAGAAAGCTAAGGCTTTGGCCAATAACTGGTACCCCTAGAGATCCAGGGGGCAGCCTGTCTGATGATCTTCTTCTCCTCCTCACTAGGAGAAAGAAGATAGGCAAAAGAAGGCAAAGAAATATATTCATAGTTTAAACTTTAGAGAGGGAAAGAGAGAGAGAGAACCTGATGGCCATGGGAAGTCTGCAGATGAGTGTTTACAGAGACAGTTGACCATCTGATATGTTAGTTTTTGGAAGGTTGTATCAATGGAGTTTCTATAAAATAATATTTCTTTGACTTGAAGATAACAACTAATCAGTGCATATATTTTTTTTTAAAGATGATAATGAAAGGAAGTGGTTACGTATGTTGGATGCATCTGCTTGTTTTATCTACCTCCCTCATATTATTCTAACACAATGTACAGCCAAGTCCCCTCTTCTTTGGCAGTAGATTAAGCTCTTATTATTGTTTTCCATTCCATTTAACTCTACGCTCCTATTTGTTACGGAGATTTTAATCCAAGATAAAGTAAACAATTAATCTCAACCACACATTTCATCATTTTCTATCAAAATCTAACTCAGAAAATTCAGACACGATGTGTAAAAGTAAAACAACAAAAAATATTGCAATGTTAAGAGGAAGAAAATTTGATTGCTATTCAATTTGATACATTCTTTGTATTCTTTGCAAACCTTCACCTGTTCCTTGCTCTCAACAACACTCTCATAAAAAAGAAAAGGAACCATAGAATTTGAAATTATCCAACACTAACCACTTCAACTATTTAATCTTTCTAGGCTTATTGAGTGTACCACATCTCATTGGAGCTCAACCTCCAATCCAGTGGGGATGAATAGCATTATTCTTGTTCAAATGTATCATATGAAAGAAGTGATTGCAATATGACATTCAAGAAGTAAACATAAAAAACAGTAATTAATTACTAACAAAATTCTGCATTTTGGAACATAAACATGAGAGATTAGTACAACACTATAACCTGATATTCAGCAAAAAGTTATATGATATGATATAGCAGACACCCAAAAAATGCAGATAACTGTGCATACAAATTTGAACATCCAAAACCAGTTGCAAGGGTATGTTTAATCATTTTCAGTTACCTTGGCATATCCAATGATGCCACCACTCACCAGAAGCAGTCCATATGGGATTGTAAAGCAAAAAAATCATGCATTTTTAACAGAATTTTCTTTGAAAAAGATTGAGTTTTATGGGATTGAATTTAAGTTTCAGGATCTTCTGAATCTTTAGTGTACATGAAAGTTTCAATGATTAAAGTTGGTCAAAATGCTAGACGCCCCCATTATCATGCCTCTTCCCTGTATACACGCATATGTACCGAAATAATAAATAATTTTCACGGATTATTCACTTTTAATTAAAATTAGATAATTTATTGAAATCTATTGAGCCCTGTCTGATTTTTATTTTTTTTCTCTCTCTCTCTCTCTTCTCACGCTCATGTTCAACCACACAGGCTGAATGTGATTTACATGGAACCTTAACAGCGAAAATCTTGGTTCAATACGGATTATCACGTTATTGTGTTCAGCTTCTGCTCAAGTTCATAAGTTGCTCCGTGCATCATAACATTACGATCAATTTATACATATATTTTTCTATCTATAACGTACATACGTTAATATTTGTAGCAGAAGAAACACCATTTTCTGTATATGAGACACAACACTATCAGTCATTGTTCAATATTTTCGAAGATTGACAAAAACAGACCGAACTTGGATAAAGAAACCGGATAAAGCACATTGAAATCCACCGGTTTTAAGGTTAACCGAGTGTTTTTCTCTGTCCGCGAGGACTGCGACCCTTTTCAGCAAGACATTGTGATCCAATCAGAGACGTTAACCAAACTTGGTCGGACCTTACTTGTTCATCGTCGTCATTTCTATGCCAACTCCAAAATGCATGAGTCGAGTTCACAATCTTGAGCTCGCCATGACCAAAGCTTGCTTCACGGAAGATTGACCATTCGGGCTGGGGTTCTTTGTACCTGTCAATAATTTGACAAGAATTATTGGATCGCACACGGCACATGCTATGGTTAATGCGGATATCCGAAATGGTGATCCCACAAAGAATGCCCAGAGGATGCTAGATTAACTATCTACAAGAAAGAATGGACAAGCTGCAAATTAAAATGAGAGTTGGGCAGTAGTGAGGGTCGGAGGAAGTGTTATTAAAACTTAATAACCGCTAACTCAGAGAGCAATAAAAAATGAAAAAAGTAAATTATAAACGAACAAGAACAAATAGATTTATCACGACCGTATGAGTCTTCTCCAAAATACACACAAAAAGAGTCATACACGTCCGCCCGTCTTCACCATCCACTCCATATCCTCCTGCCCCCTTTTCCCTTTATCTTCATTGCCTCCTCTCCTCTCTTCTCGCCTTAGGTAATCCCTAATGTTTGAGATCTATACTTACTGGACCTAGATCTATATATCATCTTCTCCAAAAGTATAAGCCACAAGGACAACATTCGATTCTCTACATGTATGAAGAAAAGGAGATAAAAAGATGCCAATGAATACGTTGGAAGCAACAATGGAGTAATTCCTCCGATCAGATTTCACCGCAGCAAAGCGGTATACTTGTAGACTTTAGTTGTTCACCCTCAATGTGAGAGCTGACTATAGTGGTTCACCCTCAATGTGAGAGCTACTTCCACTCGTCCCCACAGATTTTTCACTATAATGAAGGAGATTACAATGTTTACTCACACCTGTCTTATCTCGACACACGGAAAACAGCCATCCCTCAAACCTAGAAACTAGGTCGGTCTCTGGTCAAGGGATAAGCCAACAATATAGTTAGGCTCCACACAGTCAACAGGAAGTTGGACATAGTTGAAACCCACTCAAGGAGCGTCTATTGTGTGACAGTTTCATTTCCATTGCAGATGGACACAACATAGAGAACAATGTCATGACTTTAAGTTTATTTAGCCCCTGTTTGGTTTGGATTAAAATCTAAATAAAATCTCAAGTTAAAGTTAACAATTAATTTGAACCACACATTTTATGAGACTCACAACTTTTCAATCACACGTCCCATTAACTTTTATCAAAATCTACTAAAAATCAGATTTCAATCAATACCAAACAGGGGCTTAACATTATTCCGTAGTTAATAGTAATGAACATGCACCTTATCAAGAGAAGACTTACTTGTGAGCTAAACCTTCTCTGTTTCCTCCATCACCAATAGTTATGTGGACAGCTCCACAAGGATCCGATTTGCCATTGTAAACACGTTTCTATTATAGAAGTAGCAAATATAAATTGGTAAAAGTACCAGAAGATAAAACTAATGACAGAAACAACACCACTATATAACACCATACTGAGCGTTCATATGCATGAACATGGCCGGCTAAAACAATATCCACACCAGCAGCATAAAGCAATGGCTCCATGGCAGCCATCATGTCGTCACGTTCTCCTTGATGAGCGTTATTACTGTTATACCATGGGACATGGAACAGAACTAGGAGCCAAGGTGTCCTTTCACGGTCCACTTTTGAAAGATCAGCCTACAATTCAAGGTTCAGAGCAGGCATCCACTTACATTTGCAGTGCAAAAAATCAAGGGTAAAAGTTGATCTTTCATGAGTAAAATCAAACCACATTTAGGTCCTGAAGCTTAACTATTGCATTACTTTCTATAAATTACTGAGTATAGAATTGATTAAATCTTCAATAAATGTTGATAATAAGAATTCTTTCAAGAAAATATGGAATTTAACTAACCTTCAGCCAAGTATACTGGTCAGAGTACTTGTCATAATCCGTATATGAACCAAGCATGACAGCATGAATTCCCGCCACATCAAACGAATAATACAGATTTGAACTGGATCCACTCTCCTCATATGGCATCTTCCATCTTGAATTATAGGATATAAACCCATCTTTCAAGATTGGTATGTTCTCCTTCTCGTGATTACCTTGTGTCACCATCCAGGGTCTTGAACTCGCGAGTGGCTGCACCAGATCGCCAAATGTGTCCCACTTATGTTGCATGTAATCGGCATAGGAAAGATCTCCCGGGAGCAAATGCATATCATATTTACACAGTTCTATATGGTCTAAAGTTGACTTCGTCCATTCAGTCTGACCCAAATCACCAGCAATAGCGAAAGTAATTGGGAATTGCAATGGCGGAGTTTTGAGCTGGAATTCGGGACCACCTCCCCCACATCGGTAAAAATATAAGGTGTCATCTTCCAGCGGCCCAATGACGGTATGGTGTATCTTCCCCGAGCTATACAGAAAATAACTATAACTAGTACTCTCTCCTTGAGCTTTGGAGCTATAGTTTTTTGGTGATACACCGTACTCAACAATAGAAGGTGAAGATTTATCGTTAGTAACCCATGTGACCCGAATGTGTTTATCCCCAGCGAAGGAGATATGAACCTGCAAATGGCCATTTGTGCAACAAATTTCAGAGAAGTTAATCAGCCAGTGTACCCAATCGAGTAACTCCGCCATCAAATTTCTTACAATTTCTTTATTTTTGAAGCTTAACATGCTCACGTTGAACAAATCAATCCTGATCTTGTATAATACACTAACACTCTAACAGCAACCCCAACATACTGAATGATTTTCGAAACTGAATGAATCTAACTTAAATCTAGTCATTACAGGGTTTAGTCAGAGCAATAATTCATTAATGCCTAAGAACCCTTCACACTTCAATATCTAAAAATCTTCAAGAATTAAGCAATTAAAGCAAACAATAATCCCTACATCATTTGAAAGCCCAAAATGAAAATTAAAAAAAAAATGAAAAATATCCAATTTCAAGAAATATTCAATCATGAATCTTAAGCAACCATCAGGGTTCAATTTCTTTTCTTTACAACACTAAGAAACATTTTGCTTTTTTTTTTTTTTTTCTAGATCGAAAAATGCGCATTACCTGTTGAGGATGGGAGGAAGGCTTCGGATTCCATGGAAACTGAAGTGCTTTCCGAGGCGGTGGTCGGATATACTCTGCGGTGGTGCCGGTGCCGGTGGCTAGTGCTAGTACTACTAGCACCACCATCATTATCAGCTTCGGTTCCATGATTTTCCCCTCTATCTGGTTACCCCGTGAACAGGGTATTTGTAGCTAAAGATGCAGTGTGAAATAAGGAAATAATCAATTGTTTGTTTCGTATAATTCGTTTATTTACGTTAACAGATTGTCGTTATACAGCATGCTATTCTGGGAATACACTTCTCTTGTCATTTCTTCCTGATTTGGTCGTTGAGCTCCGGTTTTTTTCAACAAACTATAAATAGCCCGTACTTATGTCGGATGACACGGAACTTCGACACTTTTTCTTTCGGTTTGTGTTTGGTAAAACTTGCTTATAAATTTTGTTTGTTTATAAACCTTTCTCACTTCAAAATAATAATACTCCTTCCGTCCCACAAAAATAGTTCAGTATTCATTTTTTGTCCGTCCTAAAAAATATTCCACTTTCTATTTTTAAAGTGAAGTTAATATTTTATGTCTCATTTTATCCGTATTTAATTAAAATTTTATTAGTCTAAATGAATTTATATTCTTTTAATTTCGTGAGAAACTACAAAATTTATTAGGAATATATTCAGAAAATGGAGTGTAAAACTTAGCATCTGTTCTCTTTGCTGTTTTGAGGTCGTTTTCTGTTTTTATTTTCGAAAACGCTAAAAACGCGTTCTCTTTACCATTTTCAAAAACGCATTTTGGAAAACAAAAAAAAAATTTGTACACAAAACGGAAAACGCCCGAAACATCGTTTTGGGCGTTTTGTGTGTATTTCGACAAAAAATGTCCAAAACGCGGAAAACGCGTTTTGGGGATTTTTTTTTTGTTTTTAAATCTTAACTTAGAACTAAGCTTAATATAAAGTTTTTATTTTTTTTATTTTTTTTATTTTTTTTAGAATTATCCTAGTTTGGAACTAAGCCTAAATAAAGAAATTTTTTTTTTTTTTTTTGAGAATTATCCTAACTTGAGACTTAGTTTAAATAAAGTTTTATTGAATTCAATATCAACATTACAAAAAAATAAAAAAAATAAATAAGAATTCTTGTTGTTATATTTCAAAAAATGTAATGATAAATGAACTCTGGTGATTTTGAAAGAACTTGCATTTTCTGAATTTTAATAGAAGTAGAGCTTTCTCAAGTCTCAAACCTGACCAAGCTGTGTTAATATAAACTCTTAATGCTCACATTAGTGTGTTGCATGTAACCATATTTTTAGTGTATTGTAAAAGGAAATTTGAGTTGGAGTTAGTAGTATTCTGCAAGCAAATTAATTAAAAATAATTTAAATAGTGTTCTGTAAAATCTCAAACAGAACGCGTTTTCCAACTTTTCATTTTCAAAAACAGTTTTCAGAAATGACAAACCAAACGCGTTTTCAGCAAATTTGAAAACAAAAATGAAAACACAAAACACAAAATATTTTCGAAAATGAAAATACAAAATAAAATACAAACAGAACGCCACCTTATTTTTTCAACAACATTAATTGAAATTTCTTAATCTGTGTAAAAATGTGTAGAGAACTATTTTTATGGGATAGAGGGAGTAATAATAATAAATAATAAATCAACAAAATAAAGACAAATTTGTTATATAAACAATGGGGATATGTTCTAACACTCACAATAGATGTCATAACAATTATCCACTCGTTACATGACGTACTGGTTGTCACACCCCCCACAAATCACTCACCCCCTAAAAGTGGATGATCTTTCAACTAATACTCACTCGTCGTCACGTGGCCAGTGATTAATTGTTATGAGAGTGAGTACTGATCATTTCCCTATAATAACAATTTACAAAACAGATATGAAGTCACATCGATGTAAGTAACCTGCTTAACACTATTAGACCAAAGGGTATTTTAAAATTTCTAAAAGTAAAAAAATTCAATATGAAATTACCAAGAAATATAATGTCTACCGAACAATAAATCAAATCAAATTACAAAGAAATCCAAAACTCGTCACTTAGCGCCCCAAATGAAACGTCTCTCTCTTTATATATATACCATATTTCTCTTACACTAAAACCCATTTTTCCCTGTGCAAAACTTCATTTGAAAACCGTCATAAGGGCACAATACTTCAAGGATTCATAGAATTCAACAGCTTAAGAGCCAGAGCCTCTTGCTCTGCTAGAGAAACAGAGTCAGCATTGACACCGTCCATATCATTGTTTTTCTTCTTCTCATCATCGTCACTGTCAAAATAGATTTTGCCTTTTTTATGGGCCTTGCGAGTATTTGCTTCTCTATCTGAACCAGAGAGATCATCCTCACTCTCAACAGTATCCTCCCCCTCGTCGTCCCTCCCTCTCTTCCGCTTCAGTTTTTCCTTTAATCGCTTTTCTTTCCGACGTTGACGGTCCAAGGCCTTATCTTCCTTGTCAACCCTCTTCATCTCCTCCCTCAACTCCGCGTATCTTTGATTTACTGCAAAATGGGAGCCAAAAAATGAAAGCAATCACCCAGTCAAAATAAAAAATGGTTTAATCTGTGCTAAGATGCAAGATCGAATTCCCAAAGCCATTAAAAACGTTGCTACAGCTTGCTGAGACTATGATTCTCCAACAGCTTTCGGTATATCTTTATAGCTTTTTGGTAAGGTGGCGTGTACCATTCATTGGATGTTATTAGAAAAGAAAAATTGAAGTTTGAAATATTATCCATCCAATCCTACCCAATACAGCATAAAACATAATGTTAGGACTTAATACAGATCTTTCTTCCCCAGAAAAGACTTTAACTGAACGCACAGCAGAGCAGTCTAAATTCAAACCAGTGTGGTTTTACAGTTGTATCAATTGCATGTTCTGAGACACCCTACAATAAAAAAATACCTTTTTCTTTGTCTAGCAGAACGGAATCGATGCTTCTCTTGGAGTCAGATAATTTGGCAAGCGGGGGTAAAGTGTTGCCTTCCTCATCAAATACAACCCTAGTACCCACAGGCCTATGGACATTGATCTTCAACTTCTTTTTCTTTAAAACCCTTGTTGCAGGCCTGCAGAAACAGATGCAAAAAAGCCAACTCAAAGTGGAAACCATACAACATCAATGCATGAATTCACTAATTGATACATTTCCAAATAAAATCCATGTAGGGCAGGAAATGAATGTATATACTGCAAGATTTTTACCTACTCTCTAGCCAACATATAAGCAATCCTTTCTCAGTAATTTCTCTTTCACCACTTATTTCATTTAGCCATATATCAAAAATTTGAGAAAAATAAGGAACTCCATCAAATAAGAAAAATAAAAATAGCACGGTAACTTACAAAGCATCTCGAATGTCAGCTGCTTTTCCATCCTCATCAAGCAGATTATCCTTCTCTAGAAGAAAGTCCTTTTCTACTTCCACTTCCTCAACTCTTCCAGTCCCAGGACTCTCAATTCGAAGTTCAAACGAGTTCTTATTAGTACCTTCTGGTACAAGAGATGGCTCTTCAGACAAATTTTTCCCCTTAACTTTCTGCTTAAGAAATCGAATTTTGGGGGTCATAGGAAGGCCAAGTGATGCTGCGAATTCATCAATTGGAAGTTTGTTGACATCAAAAACCTCCTTATCCTTGTTTTTATGTATAGACATCAAATAATTTTTAAAGGCTTTCTGAGCCAGACTCTGCAGATCTGGGTACTTGACTAATAACGCCGACAACAGTCCAGAAACAGTTTGCAATCTTTTTACATTTGCCTGCATCAAGGAAGGGATACAGAATCAACTTAAAATGAGAGTATATCAAAGACAAGATGCTAAATAATTAAAGAAGATTATGAGCTGTTCGATTTCTTAAGTGGATCTTTTTAAACTCAGTCAACTTCCTCAACTAATGATACAAAAAGCATGTTTGTACTTCAAAGCAAGTCAAAGCCACTTTCAAGCTACTTGTTTTGCCAAACATGATTTAAAGTAAGTTAACAGCACAGAAAATGAAGCTCAAAATAAGCTCATAAAAGACTAGGAAAGATGAATGCACCTTAGTAGACCGTATAGGGATCTTTTTTTCTTGTAATTTGTCAAGTATCTTTGTTTCTGAGGGCGTGATGAATAGAACAGATCTCCCACTAGATAGGTAGCGAGCAGTACGCCCAACTCTATGTATGTAATCATCAACATCTCCTGGGCAATCTACCTAGAATTGTGAAATCAAATAAATTCAAACCTGAATTCATGACATTACACTGAAGAATTTCTTTTTAACAAACCTGGACAACCCAATCGACATTCTTGTTGAAATCAAGCCCTCTTGAAGCAACATCAGTGGCAAATAAAACTGAAGTCTTTTCACAAAATTGAGAGTATATCGCTGCCCGTTTCTCCTGACTCATCTTTCCATAAATACTTTTCAATGGGATTCCTGGTCGCAATTTCTTAAACACTTCAAAAAAGAATCTTACCTGTTTTTATCAAAAAGCTCTCAAAATAAGCAATTTATGAAGGCTTCAGCAGGTCATAGACTTAAAGATAGAGGAACAAATAAATAGAAAAAAAGCAAGATGAAAAAAAAAAAAAAAAAAATACACAGCAGGCATGAAAGTACATCAAGAAAATTAGTATGAAAAAGGAAAAAAGCTATAAGTTGCTTAGGGTATTAAGTAAATACTATCAAACTGGCATTTTAACTTTTGCGAATGCTATTCAAGGCGCTTCAGTCAATTTATCCATGACATGCACTTGTGCCCCATCCGTGCCCAGCACCTTTACCCCCAGCCATGATTAGACATGGCAAAATAGAAGGCTTTCAATTAACCAAAAAAAATTACATCAATACTCGCAGCTTTATCTCAATTGTATAATATCAACAATTTAGGAACTGTTTAACTATGAACTGAAGGAAATTCAATCAACCTCCTCTAGTGACAATGATAAGCAAATTTTGACAGGTTGCCCAGCTTGGTCCACATAAAAGTTAATATAAGAAGACTCAATACCAGATTCAAGTTTGCTTTAACAGAGAGCGAAGGCAATTACAGAAGCAGGTTAATTTATGTGACATTCCAAGCACAATTATTGGCTTTTATTGAAAGATGACCAGTGGTTACCTGCTTGACACTTGAAAGAAATACCAATATCCTTGAGTTGAGATGTGCCTTCAGAAAACTCCATAACATGTCTATTTTTTGCTCAAGAGGGACAATGATTGCAGTTTGTTGTAAGAGATTTGGAGTAGCTGTTGAAGATTGCTCATGCACGCTTAGGTATTCTGGGTCTTTCAGACTGAGTCGTGCAAGATCTTGAACTGACTTTGTTTGAGTTGCTGAGAACAGTAATGTCTGTCGGTGCTTTGGCAACTGAGATATTATTGCATTTATTTCTTTCTTAAATCCCACATCAAGAATACGATCTGCCTCATCAAGAATTAGAACCTGTTAACTAGCCAGAAATTCACACCAGAGTCAGATATCATCGGCTCTGAACACAAGATAGAAGAAAATGAGAACTAATTATGTATTTAAAGGACCCCCCATAACAGGTATATTCCCTCATCAGCGCTCTTCTGCCTTTATTGAAACTAAAAACAGAATGGGAAAACCTCTACCAAACTAGAAAAATAAATAAATAAAAGATATATCCTATATCCATATTCTCCTCTATTTATATCATTTATCACTAAAAGACTTTAGTCCAAAAATACCATTGTAAATATGCCAAATAAGTAGTTACAACGAAAGAAAGCCAAATGAGAATATCAAAAGAAGACCTGAAGCTGTGAACAATCAAAATTTGGTGTCTCATCCATGTGCTGGAGAAGCCGGCCTGGAGTGCAAACCAATATGTTCAACTCGTTAACGCGCTCTTTCTCTGTGTCAACACCTTTGCGGCCACCAATTAGAAGTCCAGCACTAAAACCATGATGCCTCCCAACAGACTTTAGTACTTCAAAAAGCTGACTAGCTAGTTCCCTTGTGGGAGACATGATGATACACCCAACCCCATCCTCTGGACCCCATCGAGCCTGGTATAACTTCTCCAAAACCTGAAGAAAGAAGACATGGCATAAAGTGGTTAATAATTCGCAATGTCAATTAAAACAATTATCTACAAGTGCAAGGAATACATAGGAAATGCAGTCAAATTTCACCAGAAAATTGCTTCATTATCATGTTTTGGACCATTGTCTTAAAGATCGAACACTCTCCAAGAAAAGCATGAGCCCAGATGAGCTACATAAGAAATGCATATGCAGGTGCACAAGAAAACACAGGTGTATGCCTGTAGAATATTCTATACCATAAACCGGTCTGTATCTGTGTGCACGCTGCTGAAGAAAAAACATTCAAGAATTGGATGCTCAAATCCCTAAATTTTAACTTATCTCGTACTTGATAAATACGGGCTCCTCATGTCGAAAGGCAGCTACTACTTACGTAGTTTTCTGTCACTGAAGAAGGCATTAAGTATACACTAAATTTAATGACCTAAATTCACTCAAAACTTCTAACTTTTTCTTCTAGAATTTCCAATCTCAAGCCTCAATTGCATTAAAAGGATATCAACATAGCTGCTCTGAAATACCATGGACACACAGGACTGCATGTGTTTTTGTAAACGTTCAATTAGAAAGAAGAGAAGTTCTCGACGCATTCGTAATTTTTATCATTTTCGGTAGTAAAATTGCAACCAAAGAAAACCTAGCTTCCCTAATATAATTCTCAGAACAGCAAAACTAGAATGCAATCGGAAAACATAAAACCTATATTGCAAGTGTCAAACCTGCGCTCTTATATATATCCTGCAGAAACATATAAAAAAAAAAAAAGGTTATTGAACTACATTAAGTTCACCAATTAGATAATTAACAAAAATGAAAAATCATCATAACCACAGCAAATAAGCAAAAAAGAAAAATCAATATCAAAATATAATCCACAATCAAATTATTTCTCGTAATTCCTGACCAGGTACACACCGGAATAACAAAAGCCAGGGTCTTTCCGGACCCGGTTTTGGCAGCGCCAAGGATATCGCGGCCGCAGAGCGAGTGTGGTAGCGAAGCCCTCTGAATATCAGTCATTTTTGAGTACTTGGAATCGGACAAACCATCTTTAGTTCTCTTGGACAATGGTAACTGGTTGAACTTTTCTACTCCAGCATATCGAGAAAACGAGCCGTCCGGGAGTTTACCAATTCGAGACTTTTTTGGTAATGGTGATAAGGACAGCGGGTTGGACCCGGAATCAGGTTTGCCCAACTCGATCCATGACTCAAGTAGCTCGATTTCTTGGAGCTCTGAATGGCGTTTCTGGAGCTTAAATTTCTTAGATTTAGTGGGTCTTCTCATTTTTGTTCGAGAGATGGAATGGGGTTTTCCGTGTCTGGACTGTATTTTATACGATGGACGGAAAGGCAAGGAGGACGCAGGGTTTAGGGTTTTTTTTTAGAGCGCGTTTACTCCCTTTCATCTGCGAGCGTAATTGTTACGTTCTTCAAACAGTCACTATATTTTTTTCTTTTGAAAGTCAAACAGTCACTATTTATTTTTTATTTTTATTTTTTGAAAATACGAAACAGTCACTATTTAACTCTCTGTTTGGTTTTTGTATTTTTTTTATATAAATAAAGAGAATACGTGTTGAGAAGTAATATGAAAAAATGTGTATAATTAAAAAATGGATTGAAAAATATGTTTATAAAAATTTTTTTATAAACAATATACAAACTGAACATGCTGATTTGAGTTCACTAAATTTGTTTACATTTTGATTTTGAATATTAACTTTTTGATTCGGATGTCAATTTATTTTTAAAACAGTGCTACTTGTATGCAAGGATTCACATGAAGTTTTAAACATAAATGAGATATTAAAAATATAATGGAGAAATTTTATTTTTATTCATGTGGATATACAGTTAGACTGCACCAATAAGTAAATGGTAATATATATATGTAGCATAATCGTTTATTTAACTGTAGAAGTGATGGTCAATTAAGTTAGATTTATTGTATATTTTCACTTAAACAAATGCTTTAGCATTCGTAACGTGCATTGCTCTTCCTAAAAGCTAGGGATAGATTTTACTGAAAATCAAGAATAATTGAAAAATGGATGACGGAACTCCAATAAAATCACAACATTGTACTCCAATTCGACTAAAAACGTAGTGGATCCTTTGAAATGGAGAGGATATTCTATTTTACCGTGGATTAAGTTAACAAGTTAGCAGAACATCTATACTACTTATTCAACTCTAGATAATCGTTATTTTCATAAAGATTTACATGCATTCACATTGTTCGCTAAGTATTTAAATGGAGGCTTCGAAGAAATTAATCGGGACAATGCAATGTCATTGATGGGCCATCAGAAATGCTTGGGAGCTTCACCGATGATGCAGATTGAGGTGCAAAAAGAAGAGATAATTTTTTTTGTGCGAGCTCTAAGCGGGTGTAAGTGAAGGCATCTAGATGAATTTTATGATTTTTGTCAAATTCTCAGGATAATTTGGAACTGTGAATATATCGCGTATTTGATTATATTATTATGAAATAATAAACGATCAAATAATAATACAACACATACAAATAATTTAATTTCTTTAAAAACTTGTGCTGCCAAACAGCACTTAATGCTCAACACCTTTTTTTTAACCTCTGTTTGATAAGGCATTCATAAATAGCTGTTTATAAATAGCGATGTTTTATAAACTATAGAGAAAAGTAGAGACATTAATAAACTTGTATATTATTATGAACCAAAGTCCACATATATATAGGGGGAATAAGGGATGCATAAGGTAATAATACCTAAGGTTTTAGGGATACAACTGTCATTCACTAATACAATGTAATATTTACAATAATCCCCCTTGAATGACATATGATATTACAAAATATTTACTTCGTTAAAACCTTGTTTGATAAAAACACAATGGGACAAAAATATCAAACAAGGGAAAAAGAGTACAGTTGTTCTTAGATTATTAAGATGAATGCTGCCTCGTTATTCGTTAAAACCTCGTCAGGAAAACCCAATGGGATAAAACCTTGGCTAAGGAAAAAGAGTACAACTACTCCCCCTAGTGTTGATCGCTGTAAATCATCGAGTTGATGTATCTCAATCTTGTGAACTGGTTTCTTGAATATAGATGTTGATAGTGCTTTTGTAGATAAATCAGCTTCATTGTCACTTGAGTGAATTTGTTGAAAATTCTGGAATATTTTGATGCTGCCTCGTTAAAACTTCGTCAGAAAAACCCAATGGGAAAAAACCTGAACGAAGGAAAAAGAGTACAGCTATTCCTCCTGATTCAATATAGGAGAGTATATCGATAGACATTGATAACAGCTACCTCATTAAAAACCTTGTCAGGAAAACCTCGTGGGACAAAACATCAGCTAAGGAAAAAAAAGATTGTAGCCATATTAGCTCCCCCTCATTGAAACATTAAAATTGTTTGAATATTGCATATAATTATTTCAACTGTTAATCTGTCACGCCCCGAGTTCCGAGAAATGCGGGAACTAGTGATGGCAACGGGGCGGTGATAAGTGCTTTATTAGCATGTATTTAATTCACTTATTATCCTATTTTGTTATTAGTTTGATCCTATTGAAGTATCGTTTAATGCATTTTCATTTATTGTGTTATACAGGATCGCAAAGAACGAAAAGAAATGAAACATAACCAAAGAAATACAAAAAAATCAAGAAGTGAGGTTCAAGGACATATTCAAAGAGCTCCAAGTCAATAATGGCATGTGGGAAGAAGATTAGATGCAAAAATTATGGTCAAAGAAGGTTTGTAATGAAGTTGGAAATCAAAAACCCGCAAGGATTGTGATCATGAATTTTAGTCATAGATTGAAGCTCAATTTTGTCATAGAATAATTTCGAATTTGGGAAGATCTATTTCACAAATAATTGTAGATATTTGAGTTTTCTTTCCAACTCAACTTGAATCGCCACAATCGGATTTCGGGAGAGAAAGTTATGACCAAAACATCGATCACAGGCGCTTCTCGGCAGAAATACACTTACGGCCGTAAATGACAAAGTTACGGCCGTAACTTCCAAATTCTGGAAATTTTCAGAATCCCAATTACGGCCGTAATAAGAAAAGTTACGATCGTAACTTGCTCTCCAAGGAATTTCCTTATCTGATTCAAAGTCTATCTTTGGTATATCTTTGGGGTAAAGCTAGGGCACAATTTTTGGAGTATTAAATGAGGAAAATCACCACAAAAAGGAGGCGGGACATTGAGGAAAATTAAGAGCAAAATATAGAGCATTCTTGGGAGATTTTCAAGCGCAAGAATATCAATAACGGTGGAATTCATGAAGCAACTTGAAGAATCTACCACAACCATGCTAGGCTAAATTTCATATCTTGTTCAAAGGGGAAGTAGTGTTAACTTGATTATATTATTTTCTTTTCCTACAAATTAGTAGCGTGAATTTATTCATTTATTTCAATTGTTGGATTATTATGTTTTGAATGTTCAATTGAATTTATTTGATTAATAGTTTAATTTGGCCAATTGGATTATTGATCTTTGGATTCATGAATATGCTATATTTAGATTCTTGATCCGTAATTGTCATTGAATCTTTACTTTAGTAGCAAATAAATCTCGTGCAGGTTTACTAATAATTCAACCTGCACGAGATTTATTTGCTACTAAAGTAAAGATTCAATGACAATTACGGATCAATAATCTAAATATAGCATATTCATGAATCCAAAGATCAATAATCCAATTGGCCAAATTAAACTATTAATCAAATAAACTCAATTGAACATTCAAAACATAATAATCCCACAATTGAAATAAAGGAATAAATTCACGCTACTAATTTGTAGGAAAAGAAAATAACATAATTGAGTTAACACAACTTCCCCTTTGAACAAGATATGGAATTTAGCCTAGCATGGTTGTGGTAGATTCTTCAAGTTACTTCATGAATTCCATCGTTATTGATATTCTTGCGCTTGAAAATCTCCCAAGAATGCTCTATATTTTGCTCTCAATTTTCCTCAATGTCCCGCCTCCTTTTTGTGGTGATTTTCCTCCTTTAATACTCAAAAAATCGTGCCCTAGCTTTACCTCAAAGATATACCAAAGATAGACCTTGAATCAGATAAGGAAATTCCTTGGAGAGCAAGTTACGGCCGTAATTGGGATTCTGAAAATTTCCGGAATTTGGAAGTTACGGCTGTAACTTTGTCATTTACGGCCGTAAGTGTATTTCAGTCGAGAAGCGCCTATGATCGATGTTTTGGTCATAACTTTTTCTCCCGAAGTCCGATTGTGGTGATTCAAGTTGCGTTGGAAAGAAAACTCAAATATCTACAATTCTTTATGAAATAGCTCTTCCAAAATTCGAAAGTATTATATGACCAAATTGAGCTTCAATCTATGACTAAAATTCATGATCACAATCCTCGCGGGTTTTTGATTTCCAACTTCATTCCAAACCTTCTTTGACCATAATTTTGCATCTAATCTTCTTCCCACATGCCATTATTGATTTGGAACTCTTTGAATATGCCCTTGAACCTCACTTCTTGATTTTTTTTATATTTCTTTGGTCATGTTTCCTTTCTTTTCGTTCTTTGCAATCTTGTATAACACAATAAATGAAAATACATTAAACGATACTTCAATAGGATCAAACTAATAACAAAATAGGATAATAAGTGAATTAAATACATGCTAATAAAGCACTTATCAAATCCCCCCACACTTAAACCATTGTTCGTCCTCGAATAATGATGTGAAAGAAAAGAAACATAACTCAAACAAAAAGGTAGACCTGCAATCGGAAAGTCAAGGTTACAGCACACTTCTCTTTTAGCATGAAAACTCAATTGCATAACCGGAGTGTATTAGTGTGTGCAAGAGATGCATCATCCAATATCCTCTGAACGGAAATGAAAATCAATACTCCCGGCCCAATTCATTTCCCAAGGTGGCTTGTATCCACCCACCTCTCGTGAGTTCTCTCTTAACCTCTATCAATGATTTACTACATGGGTGTTATTTTTTATTTTATTTTTTGGCCAACTTGAAAGCACAGAATATAGACCAAGCAATTCAAACCACTCATAAGCATATGTAATGGGAGTTAACACCCTCACTAGATATTTCTCTCTCGCAAAAGTGTATAAGGGTGAGAATTTTCACTCAACTCACTGCATGGAGAATCTATTACCACAGACTGCTCAAATGTCATAACCGGAGCCAACAATAACACAAGTGCAAAGTAAAGGTCTTTATTTGGTTGTAACGGGGCTTCAGGTCGGGTAGGATAAAATGATATATTTAGGCTGAATCGAGAAGGAATTTCGCAAACCAAGTCAATTCACAATGACATTACTTCCTTCACCCCTTAATATGAACTTCATTGTTTCCCGCTACCCAACTTTGTTTACATTTGAATCTCTTCTTTTCTTTTCTTTTCTTTTTTTTTTCTTTTTTTTCATAAGTTGAGTGTTTGACATCCTCAACTACTAATTTTCATGACTAAACTTCCTTTTCATTGCTTTTTCTCTTTCAATTTTTTTTTTCTGAGTACAGACTGCAACTTTTTCTCTTGTGTTCAAATCATGACGCAGTCACCAATTGGCTTGAGATAGAATTACATTCTCCTGAATTCAGTCCATTACACAACCATCGTCCAACACAAGATAACCATTTCAACTTCTTAGACTTAGACTACAGCACGATCATTAATCAACAAAAGCTTTCGAATCCCTTCTCTATGGGTTCAAAACAGAGACAATGCGAAAGAAAGGGTATTTCTTGGCTTGTAGCGTGGCATCAAAATTTCAAGGAAAGGCTAAGGCTCAAAAGGATTTCTATTGGTACATGTATCATAGTAGGCCCCTTTAGCAGGTCAAATTTGGTTTAACCTAATGCCTTTACTATATTTTGCACTTGAGTCAAGAAACTACAACGGTATGCACAAGAAAGCACATCCAAGCACAAACCAACCATACAGGACACACATCAAAAAATATAGCTTAATATAAAGAGTAAAAGTAGCTCATAGGCTCAAAAGCTCACAAATTATGGTTTATATGTGCTTCTCCCATCCAATTATGAGTTATAGGTCATTGCTCAGTCTTTATTCCGAACTCAAAATCTAGGGGATAAGGATAGAATGAAGTTACTCGAGGAGGTATTTTATCATATCAATTTTGGTTTGACTCAATTAGGTTGCAGAAATTTTTCAATTTGTCCCCATTTTCAAACTAATTCCGAAATTATTGGAAAACTCATCTCTATGTGCTCATTGTTTATCCGATTATGCAATTTAGGAAGTTGGTGGTTCAAAAATAATCATAAGTGGGGCTGCTTCCTATTAAACCGAAATGTGGGTCTAAGCACAATTAAAGCTAACTAACAAAAAAAACTTAATGAAGATGAATAAAATAAGGATAACAAAAGATAATAGATAATCATCCCCCCACACTTGAATTCCACATTGTCCTCAATGTGGAGCGTGACAATACAAAATAAAAGAGGAGAAAGTGAATGGAACCAAAAGAAGAGATATTAATTACGGCCATAAGTAACAATCTGAAAAAAAATTGAAAGAATCAACTATGGCCGTAAACAATGCCATAATTAGCCATCTGGATAAATTCGATGGAGTAGAGTTACAGCCGTAAAGTTTTCACTTACGGCCGTAACAAGGACACTGATTTTTTATTTTTTTTTGGTGAATGAAATTAATTAATAAGAAAAATGAAAATAAAAAAATAATAATTTGAGGGAGTAAAGAAACTCCCCTCTCGGGTTGCCTCCCGAGCAGCGCCTTTGTTTACTGTCTTTGGCTCGATAGGTTGCTTCCTTCTTCAACCGGGATTATGTGGATTTCCAAAGCTCAACTTCTTTTTCATATTTTTCATTAGGGCCTGCAAGACAGGGGGCAAAAGCATGTCATCAGAAGTTGGCAATGTAATACACGAGATTTTACCTGGCTTTTCACCATTTCCACCAAGTTTGAAAGTTTCCTGTACTGAAGAATCAATAACATTAACAGAATGAACAAGATTATCATTATCAAGGTAGTTCACGGAATCATAAATATTAAACTAAATAATCTCATTATCAAATTCCATGGTAAGTGAGCCACTACTAACATCTATCTTGGTCTTAGATGTTTTTAGAAATGGTCTGCCTAACAAAATAGGAGTAGAGTTGGGGGAGTGGTCATCATTCATGTCTAACACATAAAAGTCAGCCGGGAACACTAACCCTCCTACTTGCACTAGTACGTCCTCAACTACCCCATTCGGATAGGCGTTAGAGCGATCAGCCAATTGAATTATGACATTCGTTTCAGTTAAATTGGCCAGTTTTAAAGAAGCATAGGTAGACCTAGGCATTACATTGATAGATGCTCCTAAGTCAATTAAAGCACGATTTATTTTCTTATTGCCTATTTGACAATGTATGGTAAACATACCTGGATCCTTGCACTTGGGAGGTAATTTTCTTTGAAGAAGTGCAGATACAGACTCACCCGTTCTTACCATCTCATTTTCCTTTAGCTTTCTCTTATTGGTGCACAGATCCTTCAAAAATTTTGCATATCGGGGCACTTGCTTGATTACATCCAATAGGGGAATGTTGACTTCCACCTTCCTGAACATCTCCAGGGTTTCTTTTTCCTTGCCCTCCTTGTTTGCTTTTGCTAACCTGCTGGGAAAGAGAGGTGGAGTCAGTTTAACATTTAAAGTGGAATCTGTTGTTACCTGCGAGCTTTTTGAGGTGATATCGTTCTTCCCGACTTCCCTTCCCTCAACTTCCTTCTCTTCGATTGCGGTAGGTTTCAGTTGCGGTTCTTCAAGCTCTTTTCCAAAAAAAACAAAAAAAAAAAAAAATTAGTGGCCTTGTTATGACCGTAAGTTAAAACTTTACGGCCGTAACTCTACTCCATCGAATTTATCCAGAGGCCTAATTACGGCCGTAACTATATTGTTTACGGCCGTAGTTGATTCTTTCAACTTTTTTTTCTTCAGATTGTTACTTACAGCCGTAATTAATATCTTCACGGCCGTAATATCAAAAAAAAAACATGTCCCTTCTTCTGATTCCATTCACATTCCCCTATTTTGTTTTGTATTGTCACGCTCCACATTGAGGACAATGTGGAATTCAAGTGTGGGGGGATGATTATCTATTATCTTTTGTTATCTCTATTTTATTCATCTTCATTCAGTTTTTTTTTTTTTAGTTAGCTTTAATTGTGCTTAAACCCACATTTCGGTTTAATGGGAAGCAGCCCCACTTATGATTATTTTTGAACCACCAACTTCCTAAATTGCATAATCGGATAAACAATGGGCACATAGAGATGAGTTTTCCAATAATTTCTGAATTAATTTGAAAATTGAGACAAATTGAAAAATTTCTGCAACCTAATTGAGTCAAACCAAAATTGATATGATAAAATACCGCCCAGAGTAACTTCATTCTATCCTTATCCCCTAGATTTTAAGTTCGGAATGAAGACTGAGCAATGACCTATAACTCATAATTGGATGGGAGAAGCACATATAAACCATAATTTGTGAGCTTCTAAGCATATGAGCTACTTTTACTCTTTATATTAAGCTCTACTAGTGAATCATCCCGTGCGATGCACGGGAAGAAACGTCTAAATAAAAATAATCTCATTCGAAATTAAATAAATTCTTAAACAAAATAAATAACATTCACAAATAAGATATAAGTTCATCATTTATTAGTTTCATGTATAAACATCAATCTTTTAGGGAGAAGTCATACATGCGAAAATGATTGTGTCTGACTCTTATTGATAGTCATAGCATATGACACCATCAATGATTTTTTTTTTTTTTTTTGAAATCTAATAAGTATCCTAAAATTCGAATGACTCAATGATATCCTTGGAATAAAGAACTTGTGTCCTACATTACTTTCAGATAGAATTTGACCTTAAAGAATATGATCGTTAAGTTTTGTAACGATTATTCACTATCTCCTCGAACCAAAAATTCGCCTTGCAAGATGAACACTTAAATGTAGGATCTCCAGTATTCATGTACTCTGAACATTCAAACAATAAATGAAAAAGTTAATAATAGAGATCATGCATATAAAAGATAAAATATAATAGATGAGAATTTTACTTTGGATTTGTATAACTGAACACAGATATTTATTTGTAAGATTGAAAATATTATAAGAACACATTTTTTTTTATGAAAAGAGATATTTTGACACAAAAAAACCAAATATAAATAAGTAAAACCAAATAAATTGTCGTTCTTATATCATAAAAAATAAAAAACAACTTCTCGGTAAAATCAAATTTTTTAAAAAAATAATTCTAGTTTCTTGTTTTTATTATTTTTTATACAATGTGATATACAATTTCATCAAATATATATACTTACCCATGAATAATATGTTTTTTCTTCACTCAACGGCCGAAACCATTAACATATCTATCCAACCCAAAGCTATTATAAATTACCCAACATTAGTTAACACATTGCGACCCCAATACAGAAATCTAGAACATAATATAAATAGACTATTAACAAATCCTCTTATTAGTCCAAAATAATTTTGCATTCTATATTTTTTTCGAAGCTTTCTCTACAATATTATTGTTTTAAAATTTTTTCTTTTTTGTTAGAAACTTAAATCTATATTCAACGACTCAAAATATCACAGGTCTTAAAGAAAAGAGTAGTGCCAATCATTTTTACTTTTCAAAAAATAATTTACCATTTTTTATTTTCAACTGGTTTGTAATATTAATAACTAATAAGCATTACCACCACACCAGAAATTTTGAATCATAAAACGTGATAAATAGAAGGTGGAGTGGAGGGGTCATGTTAAACAATACACATTTTTTCAAAGAAATAACATTTTAATTGAATATTTTATTATTGTGTATATCTTCATAATAATTATATATAATAGAAATGAAAGAGATTGTATATCGGGAAATGGAAAAAAAAAAGGATATAGAAAACAAAAATGAATAAACAGATTTTGAAAAACGGGGAAAAAATGAAACAAATTATGAAAAAGAGAAAAAGGAAAAAAAAATAATAACTGGCTTTCCAGTGTAATTAGGCGGCGGGAAATAGAAGTCATATAAACACAATAAATATTGAAGAATGTAAGTAGACGTCAGCGATTTTGAAAATAATAAATAAAGATTGAAGGCCCAACTATTTTTGAAGTGAGTTTTGAAGTTGATTATTAGATGAGAGATATGAGTAGTGTGAACATGATAAATATTGAAGTCCCCAAAAATTGAAAAAATAAATAAATAAAATCTGCACATAGCACAAGAGTTTTGAAGGGGTCATGTTAAACAATACACATTTTTTCAAAGAAATAACCTTTTAATTGAATATTTTATTATTGTGTATATCTTCATAATAATTATATATAATAGAAATGAAAGAGGTTGTATATCGGGAAATAGAAAAAAAAAAGATATAGAAAACAAAAATGAATAAACAGATTTTGAAAAACGGGGAAGAAATGAAACAAATTCTGAAAAAACGGAAAAAAATAATAATAATAACTGGCTTTCCAGTGTAATTAGACGGCGCGAAATAGAAGCCATATAAACACAATAAATATTGAAAAATATAAGTAGACGTCAGCGATTTTGAAAATAATAAATAAAGATTGAAGGCCCAACTATTTTTGAAGTGAGTTTTGAAGTTGATTATTAGATGAGAGATATGAGTAGTGTGAACATGATAAATATTGAAGTCCCCAAAAATTGGAAAAATAAATAAATAAAATCTGCACATAGCACAAGAGTTTTGGAGGGAAACAGTGAAGTTGACTGAGGTTGACTCAGCTACTTTTATAGATTATATAGATTTTTTGATGTGTGTCCTGTATGGTTGGTTTGTGCTTGGATGTGCTTTCTTGTGCATACCGTTGTAGCTTCTTGACTCAAGTGCAAAATATAGTAGAGGCATTAGGTTAAACCAAATTTGACCTACTAAAAGGGCCTACCACGATACATGTACCACTAGAAACCCTTTTGAGCCTTAGCCTTTCCTTGAAATTTTGATGCCACGCTACAAGCCAAGAAATACCCTTTCTTTCGCATTGTCTCTGTTTTGAACCCATAGAGAAGGGATTCGCAAGCTTTTGTTGATTAAGGATCGTGTTGTAGTCTAAGTCTAAGAAGTTGAAATGGTTATCTTGTGTTGGACGATGGTTGTATAATGGACTGAATTCAGGGGAATGTAATTCTATCTCAAGCCAATTGGTGACTGCGTAATTATTTGAATAAAAGAGAAAAAGTTGCAGTCTGTACTTGAAAAAAAAAAGGGAGAAAAAGCAATGAAAAGAAAGTTTAGTCATGAAAATTAGTAGTTGAGGATGTCAAACACTCAACTTGTGAAAAAAAATTAGAAAAGAAAAGAAGAGATTCAAGTGTGAACAAAGTTGGGTAGCGGGAAACAATGAAGTTCATATTAAAGGGTGAAGGAAGTAATGTCATTGTGAATTGACTTGGTTTGCGATATTCCTTCTCGACTCAGCCTAAATATGTCATTTTATCCTACCTGACCCTAAGCCCCGTTACAACCAAATAAAGACCTTTACTTTGCACTTGTGTTATTGTTGGCTCCGGTTATGACATTTGAGCAGTCTGTGGTAATAGATTCTCCATGCAGTGAGTTGAGTGAAAATTCTCACCCTTATACACTTTGTGCGAAGAGAGAAATATCTAGTGAGGGTGTTAACTCCCATTACATATGCTTATGAGTTGTTTGAATTGCTTGGTCTATATTCTGTGCTTTCGAGTTAGTCGAAACTAACACCCATGTAGTAAATCATTGATAGAGGTTAACAGAGATCTCACGAGAGATGGGAGGTTACAAGCCACATTGGGAAATGAATTGGGCCGGAGGTATTGATTTTCATTTCTATTCAGAAGATATTGGATGATGCATCTCTTGCACACACTAACACACTCTGGTTATGCAACTGAATTTTCATGCTAAAAGAGAAGTGGGCAATAGCCTTGACTTTCCGATTGTAGGTCTATCTTTTTGTTTGAGTTATGTTTCTTTTCTTTCACATCATTATTCGAGGACGAACAATGGTTTAAGTGTGGGGGATTTGATAAGTGCTTTATTAGCATGTATTTAATTCACCTATTATCCTATTTTGTTATTAGTTTGATCCTATTGAAATATCGTTTAATGCATTTTCATTTATTGTATTATATAGGATCGCAAAGAACGAAAAGAAAGGAAACATAACCAAAGAAATACAAAAAAATCAAGAAGTGAGGTTCAAGGACATATTCAAAGAGCTCCAAATCAATAATGGCATGTGGGAAGAAGATTAGATGCAAAAATTATGGTCAAAGAAGGTTTGGAATGAAGTTGGAAATCAAAAACCCGCAAGGATTGTGATCATGAATTTTAGTCATAAATTGAAGCTCAATTTATTCATAGAATAATTTCGAATTTGGGAAGAGCTATTTCACAAAGAATTGTATATATTTGAGTTTTCTTTCCAACGCAACTTGAATCACCACAATCGGACTTCGGAAGAGAAAGTTATGACTAAAACATCGATCACAGACGCTTCTCGGCAGAAATACACTTACGGCTGTAAATGACAAATTTACGGCCGTAACTTCCAAATTCCGAAAATTTTCAGAATCTCAATTACGGCCGTAATAAGGAAACTTACGGTCGTAACTTGCTCTCCAAGGAATTTCCTTATCTGATTCAAAGTCTATCTTTGGTATATCTTTGGGGTAAAGCTAAGGCACGATTTTGAGAGTATTAAAGGAGGAAAATCACCACAAAAAGGAGGCGGGACATTGAGGAAAATTGAGAGCAAAATATAGAGCATTCTTGGGAGATTTTCAAGCGCAAGAATATCAATAACGATGGAATTCATGAAGCAACTTGAAGAATCTACCACAACCATGCTAGGCTAAATTTCATATCTTGTTCAAAGGGGAAGTAGTGTTAACTTGATTATATTATTTTCTTTTCCTACAAATTAGTAGCGTGAATTTATTCATTTATTTCAATTGTTGGATTATTATGTTTTGAATGTTCAATTGAATTTATTTGATTAATAGTTTAATTTGGCCAATTGGATTATTGATCTTTGGATTCATGAATATGCTATGTTTAGATTCTTGATCCATAATTGTCATTGAATCTTTACTTTAGTAGCAAATAAATCTCTTGCAGGTTTACTAATAATTCAACCTGGATTGATTAATTCGAGCTCGTGTAATTAACGATCCAATTCAATCTATTCTTCTAAATTTTCATACTAGTCGTGCATTAAATCCTAAGAGCTTGTTTAGGATTGTCCGTGTCTAGAATTGGTTCGAATAACTTGTTTTGAATCAATATACATAAGGAAGAATTTAGATAATCAGAGCTTGTTGATTATTTATGATTGATAATTGAATTAGGGATAGAAACACGTTACAAGGAAAACTATAACAATAATTGAGGGCACAACCGAACCCGAGAACAAGATTTCTTCTTATATTATTTCTCTAGTCATATTTAATCGTTTATTTTTATGCATATTTTTTTATTCAAGCAATTTTAAACAACAAACCCCTCATTCCATTCTAATTGATCGAACAACTAAAATTAGTTTCCGTTCCTCGTGGGATCGACCCTTACTCTTACTACTACATTATTAATTATTATTTGACAAGTAAGGATTTATATATTATTTTGGTGCATTGCAACACGTATCAGGCGGGTTCGGGTCGGGTCCCCCCGACCCATGTCCCGCCCCGCGAGAATTTTTCATTTCCAAACCCGCCCCGCGACTCGCAAATTTCGGGTTAGGGCGAGTTCGAGTTCAGGGCGAGTCAACCTACCCGCCCCGTTTAATTTTAATTTTAATTTTTTTTCCTTATTGTTTTTCATTAATTTATTTAATCGGGGCAGGTTCGGATCGGGACAGCCAAACCCAAACCCGCCCCGCGACCCACCCGGGTCGGGGGGAAATCGCCCCATACCCACCTCGCGCGACCCGCGGGGCGGGTTTTTTTTGCCCCATTGGGGACGGGTTCGGGTCGGGTTTTTTTGCCATCTCTAGCGAGAACGTCAATTTTCTAAATTTTTGAATAAACTTTATTGCGGAAAAATGACTAAATATTAAATATCATATTTATTGAATAAAAGTTTAGCAATAATTCAGATGGAATAAGGTAATTCGTACAAATTTATAAAAATGACAATTCTTGATAAAATGAAATAATTATTTCGAAGTTCACGACTTTAAAAAAAATATCAATTTGTAATTTTCCGTTATTGCCCATCACTCGCCACCGTCTCCGAAATCTGCAAAAATTGTTAAAACAACGGGGTGAGCATTTCAAAATGAAATACTCAGTAGACTCAACTCCAATAATTAATCTACAAGATAATTGGACAAGTAATTATGCAAATAATGTAGTGATATTCTTTTCTTATTCATAAGCATCATAAAATGAGTGTAAATGAACACATTCTTTTCTTGTCTCATGCTAGCAGATAAGTTATGACGTGCATAACATAAATTCTCAAATTTATCTCATACGAGATATTCTTTTATTTTCTCATGCAATTAAGCATATAAAAATCACACAAATCTACATAATCACGTGCAATTATAGCCTAAATCAATTAGTGGGTACTGGGTACGAGTCTACCTTAACTTTTACGAGTTCTCAAAAGTTGGAGCGGGAATAGTGCGTCAGCTTTTCAAATTACCAACTGCTTCGTCAAGCCAAAAGAAAATTGAATTAATTTAGTATTTCGAAAATTGAGATATTAAAGTGAATAAATAAAGTAGAAATTGGAAGTTATAAAGTTTAGGGGCTGAAATAGACTTTTCGAAAATAGTGGGCTGACTGAAAATCTTCTAAGACTGTAGGGTCTGAATAAAAATGTTTTAAAAACTAAGGACTGAAATTAAACACTTTGAAAAGCTGAAAATGACTGAAATAAATGTATTTCAAAAGTTGGGGCTTAAAGATTAAATTTTCAATATATATATATATGTGTGTGTGTGTGTGTGTGTGTGTGTCTCTCTCTCTCTCTCTCCATTGTCGTTAACAGAGAAGAGACAAGATAGGGAGGCGAGTGGGAGGGGCTCCTCGGTTCCACGTTGCCGGGCGAAGATCCGACGGTGGTACCGCCTTCGAGCGGCGGGGCTGCAGAGGCGAGTGTGGGTGAGGCAAAAAGGGGAAAGTTTGGGGTGCGGTTTGGGTGCGAAAATAGGGACAAATCTCCGTTGGAAGGTCGCGATTTGGGGGCTCCGCCGGCGAAAATCCGTGTGATGATTGAGGTAGGTGTATAAGTTATGTTTATTCTTGAATTTTGGGTTTGATTTGGGGAGAAAATGGCTTGGATTGAAGGCGCGCAGTAGGTAGGTTTGATGATGTCAAGTGGTGGTTGCGGTTCAAGTGGTGGTGACTGGTTGCAGGTGGTGTGGTGGCGACTGTGGTGGTCGTTCAGTGGCGTGGTTGCGGTCGGTTTGAGAGGAGGGGGCGTGATGGAGGTTAGTTTGTTTCATGGTCGATTGGGCAGTAGGTGTTGGCTGGTGGGTGGCCGTGGGTGATAGGCGACGGTGTGGTGGTTGTGAAAAATTAGGTTCGGTTGGTGGCTTTTGATCGGTAATGCAAGAGGCAGTGTGCGGTTGGTGGATTTTGGGTCAGGCAGTGGCGGCTGATGGTGGTGTGCAGCCATCCGACATTGGTGGTTCTGAGATGGATTTCGAGATTGGTAGTGTTGTGGAAATTGATTTGGATTAGATATATTGTGGGTGAAGTCTTGCAGTAGGACAATGGTTGTGAAATTGGCGTGGCTGAAGCATTGTGCGATGGAGAGTGTGGCCTCTGCGGTGATGGGGAAAGGGAATACCTTGCTAAGGTTTCTGTGTAGGTGAATGAAGCTAGGGAAGGGGATTATACACGTATTGGTTGTGTTTTAATTTTGGTAGATTTTGACATCATTTGATTTAGGACAAATTTAAGGGATTTGCAAGAGAATTAAGGTTGATTGGGGGGATGTAGTTTATGAGATTTTGGGGGAAAGGAAAACTACCAAAATGGGATAGAAAAAAAAATGTGTTGTATATGCAAATGGAAGCTGTAGAGGAAATTTTGGGATTTAAAATAAAATGAATGTGAATTGGGTATTTTAAAAATAAATAAAAATTTGAGAATAAATTTAAATTGGAGATAAAATATTTTGGACTCAAATATTTAAAGTTTGGACTAAAATTTATTATTAAAGATACATTTGGAAACTGCTTAAAATTGGAATATTTTGAATAAAATTCGGAAATTTAATTACGAAGAAAATTAAATTAATTTCATTTATAATTTGGCTAGACGAATACTCTTTTAAATTAAATTGGGAAAAGTCGTAGCGACGCGCATTTAAAGTTCTAAATGTATTTTATTTAGAAAGAATTGAAAATTTCCGGTCGCTACATAATCGGTGCAATAACGAATATCTTCACCGAGCATATATAAATTGCATATATCCCATATTATTTGTTCTTCGGATATAAATTCAATTATTCCCTTGAACTTGGAGAATCATTTGAACATGATGCATCGAGCAATGTTCTATAATCAATATTCATCAATGCATTTAATAAAGTTCTCAAATGTGGAAGTGACTTATTCACTTCAACGAACAATTAACTTATTCACTTCAGGTGAATAATTAATCATGAATTCGAATTTGAAAATCAAATGCCCGAATTTTCAAATATAATTTTATGCGACAATCACATTTCATTACAAAGTGATTCTATTCAATGCATATTAAATATTCAAATCACAAAGTATCTGTATATTTTGATCAAACAAGTTTCTTAAAAACTTGAACTATATATTTCAGATATATTTAATCCTTCAAGAATTATACTGTATGCTTCAAGCATCGTATACGTTTCACATTGCAATTTTCAAATTGCTACCACCAAATTTAAGTCGTAAAATTTTAGATAGTTAACTATCTCACTCATTGGTACTTCAAATAATATTCCCAACGTACCGAGTTGATGATCATACAGTTCGATATTACTCATTGGTACATCAAAGAGCGCAAGCTAGTAATCAGAGTAAAGAGTAAATCATTTTTCATTATATACATTTCTAATAATCATATAATTATCGGCACTTATTATGCATTTTCAGGCAAATAAAATATTGTATCTATGCCATATCTTTGAAACATTCGTTGCGCAACAAGTCGTGTATTACGACTATACCTATAGATTTTTTACTGGATTTACACTTTTATGTGTTTGGACTTCAGGTTTTGTAATAAGTTTAATTTAACCTGAATGAAATACTTTTGTCAACTATTTTTATGTCAATTTTCTTCGATATATTTTCTTTTATTATCCTCGCTATCATTCAAATTATGATGCTGCTAGCTTCACAATTTGCTTTTACATAAGTGCTTTATAAAGTGTGTCGACACAATTATTATCTCAATTCAATTTCTTTCCCCACGAAACATAACTATAGAGATCTCAATTTTCAATATTTCAAATACTTGAACCTCTTCTGGAGATTTACTATTAATTATGTTAACAAATACTCTCTCACGAGTATATGCCTCCTCAATAGGACCATTATAATCATTTACTCTATTTTTATTTATTTGGGGATCTTTATTCGAATCAGATATCGCTACGTTTCAGACGTGCTATACATCAATACAAGATAGAACATCTATAGCTAGTACATGAGATTTTATTAATCTTTTATAGATATTGCATCTTGTAATTATAATATCTTTAAACTTTTAGTTCATATTATAAATCGCGAGGATATAGATAACATAGTACGATGCATTTGTATGATTTTTAGCTACTAATCTTCCCCCTAATATTGAGAAAATTGTCCAATTAAATTGACAACAATTTTTTTTTTATGTTGTAAAATATCACCAATTTTGGATATATGTTTAAACAACGCATTTTTATCAACATTCTTTATTTTCCATTTTAGTGCATTGTGATGGATCAATTGCACTATCAAAAATTAGATGGAAAAATTAGGCTCTAATCATAAACCAATTATAACAGGGAAAACTATGATGTAGGCATAATGCGTAATAGAATTCTCTAAGCAAAAAAAGGGAAGTATATTGTTTTCAATTAATTGGAGGCGTTTAACAAGCAAAGATGTTAAACCATTTATCAACATCCCAACTAACACTTATTAAAATGTTGAGATTCATGTCCACTAGCATTATCAATACACATTCTTGATTATATAATCTAAAATTTCTTGCTCATAATTTAAAATTTGAGCAATAATTTCGCAAACTTCAGGTTGCGAACACCATGCATGGTGGCCCATTTATCACCCTAATTATTTTTCAGAAATATAGGGAATTTAATCCATATTTTAGATAGTGACGATCAAGAAATTTCATGAAAGAAAACAAACATCATATATGATTGGATTGAAGAATCTTCTGGTTTTTCATTAAGTATCAATTTTAATTTCACATCATTATTGATCCAGTGATGTTCCAACTAGTCATGTCAAATAATAAAATCAAATTGAACTTCTGGTTCACCAATGATTAAACATTATATAATCATATATTATTCAAGTAGTTAAAATAATCAATGTCATTATGACATTAGTTATATGTCTTCCTTCAGTGATAAACATTAACTCAAATGAGATATTCTTCGAAACATATGCTATTTCGAAAAGTACATTTTTATTACTCATTCAAAATCAATATGTCAATATTCTTCCGGAATATTGTAATATCATACTCTTTCAAGAGCAGCTAATATTATTTTATAATTGTTATGCTTCTTGGGGAGTAACAACATATAAACATATTAGAGTTGAATATGTAGTGTTAAATAAGATTTTGCTTCTTCAAGAGCAAAAACGAAATATTCTTTGTAGAATATTTAATTAACTAACTAAAATAAGAAATTTTTAATGTGCAATATTCTGTTGGAATAGCGATTTAGATCAATATTCTTTTGGAACATTGATTTAGATTGTTTCTTTTTTTAGAATAGTGATATAATATTATTCTGGAATATTTTACTATAATATTGAATGTAAAACATACATTCAAATAAATGTTTACTGTAAGTTGGTATAATAAAAACGGTATGATAAGATCGAATAATTATACCACTTTCTATGGAAATTCAAATTAATAGAATACAAGCCTTGAGTTTGAGCAGAAAAAGAAACTATGTTATTCGTGAACAAGTAAAATAATATATTGAATATTTATCATAAAATAAAGTTGTTATTCTTCAAGAGTAATAACAAAATACTTTTTCAGAATATCAAGCTAATACATTTTCAGAACTTGAAATTAATAACATATCTCATAATATTGGGCTCTTCGGGAGCAAATTATATTCCATTATTATATTTCACATGAGATAAAATTATGATTCTTCAGGAATCATTACAACAATATATTATTCTACATCATATTAATCTTCTGAATTATTAATAAATTCGAATTTCTTTGAGAAAAATAATGCAATATTTATCACACGAGCAATAAAATAATATTCTTCTAGAATATTGAAACGTAGCAATAATGGAATATTCTTCTGAATATTGATTCAAATATCATTCAATTATAACAATAATGAATATCTATTGTGCTATTTATGAGCAAAATAACGAATTATTCTTCTGGAGTAATCATATTTCTAAAATTGCAATTCTTCAAGAATAATAAATCAATATTCTTCATGAACATTGACATTAATGATTCGTTCTACCTTTCGAACTACAATATTTGTGCTCTACACAAATGACGATAAAATGTATTCCGTAATATTTATCTAACATTGGTTGTGTTTTTTCAAGAACACTAACACCATATTCGTTTAAAATATAAATTATGCTTCTTCAAGAGCAATGAGTTAATATTTTTCTGGAATATTGAAATTGTAATAACCTGCTCTTCACGAGCAAGTCATATTATATATACAAGATATTACTTGGAGTACAAAATAAAGATAAAATCTAAAGACTACAAGAATATTAGATTAACATAAATCAAGAGATATACTACAAATAAACCGTGAACATGGTAATTCAATCTTTGCTGATTTTGATTTCAAGATTTTAGGCTGATCTTGTACGTCACAAGTAATACACACAAACATAATTAATATAAGCAAAAAGAAATAATGACAAATTTTCAGTACATTTTAGAATGAAAGTTAATGTGCTGGAACAATATATGTCTTCCTCCGCTAACGAACTCATTTCATTTCTTCAAAAATAATAAATTAATATTCTTCTAGAATATCGAAAATTATATTTCTTGCTCTTCAGGAGCAAATAACATCATTTAGGATATTAATTATAATGTTATACTACTTCAGAAGTAATAACAAATTATTCTTCTAGAATAATTATAGTTCTAAAATTTTGATTATTCAAGAATAATAAATCAATATTTTTCTGGAATATTGAAAATTATAATTTATGCTCTTCGAGAACAAATAATATTATTCTAGAATATTAATTATAATGTTGTAC
This sequence comes from Ligustrum vulgare, assembly GCA_963555705.1. NCBI lineage: Eukaryota > Viridiplantae > Streptophyta > Magnoliopsida > Lamiales > Oleaceae > Ligustrum > Ligustrum vulgare. Next base: position 61,281,462 of record OY743175.1, on the reverse strand, counting down.
TACTTCAGGAGCAACAACGAATAATAATCAATTATATGATTAATATTCTTCTGGAATATTAATGTATTGTTTTGCTATTTCGAGAGCAATAACATAATGAATTATCAACTTAAAAAAAAAAATTCAACAACAAAATAATATATACATTAAACACACATAAAAAAAAGTTAATGTATGGATTATGGAGCCGAACTTGACTTACATCCAAGTCACAATTGTTACACGAGCACAAATTGGCGGATGGAATTGGAACAATTATTAGAATTGAAGCAATCTCTTGAAATTGGAACAATTCAACCACGATCGGAACAAAAAAATTCATATGCTGTCAAATTAATTTTGACGCACATGATTTTCCTTCTAACTAATATTTTGGTATATGAGATTTTGAAAAAGAAAATTGTAACTCAATTTGGTAGTGACTCGTGCTGATAACGTGTTATAAACTAGAGAGAAAAGTAGAGACGCTAATAAACTTGTGTATTATTATGAGTCAAAACTCCCATATATATAGGGGAATAAGGGATACATAAGGTAATAATACTTAGGATTTTAGGGGTACAACTGTCATTCACTAATACAATATAATATTTACAATACGATATATCAATATTTTGTTAGTATAATTTTTGAAATGTAAAAAATAGTGAGCGAAAATCTTTAATCAATTGAAATTATTAAGTTTAAAAAAAAATTCAAAATTAGATGTTATCATGTGTTATAAAAAAATTTATATACATATTTTACCAATCAGATGCTAAATATTTATCAATTTTTGGGTATAGACTGTTTCAAAAAGGCTCTATAATTCATTGGTCAAATATTACAGTTCTTCATTTTTTGCTTTAAAAAAATTCATATAAACCAACAAAATATTGTCTTCCACTTATACCAAAAGCGATAGCTCGACATTGTTCTTCTACACGTTTTTTTTAGGTAAGATGTATGGTTAAAAAATTAAAAAAAAAAATATGTATAATTAAAAGAAAAATTCTATTTGAACCCCACATTTACTTCTAAATTTGCCCACTATGGTGTTCCTATAGTATAGCCCTAATTAAAAAATAATTTGTGAAATTATGTTTAAAAAAAATCAGTAATCACGACGGTCATGTCTAACGGAACCTTTGACCAAGGAAGCACTCAAGCACAGAAGACAAAATCACGTAAATACATTCATCTCGTTTCCTTGTTAAGAAATTTTCGTCTCGTTCATTCGAACCATAAACATTTCCTAATCCTAAGAGGTAAAAGAGTCCTTCCCCTCTTCACTAAAATCCCAAATCTTTTCAACAATTCAATTTCAAACTCGATCATATATGCATATAATTACGCACAGGGAGAAATGGGTTGCAGAAACGGCGGCCTGAGGGAGGAAGAGAACAACGCGATGGCGGCTTCACTGACAGCCAGCGACGCTTTGCTAGTCGCAACCTTCTGCATCGTTGATCTCCCAGTGGATGTTCATGCGAAGGATGGCTCTATTTACTCTGGAATTTTTTACACCGCTTGTGTCGACGAGGACTATGGTACTCTTGAAATTCTCAAGAATCCCATATGGGTTTTTGTTTATTAGGTCTCATCCTTTGTGGGTTTTCCCTTTTGATCTTTGATTTTTTATTCCTACGCAGTAACTCATTATCATTTTTTAGCTGATTAAATTAAAAGTCAAGATCTTTTGAGTTTTGGATTATGTCGATTTATCATATTCTACTGTATGCTTAGCAAAACTTAAATGCAATTGCTTATTTGTACAACTTGAAGAAAGTGTAAACTGTAAATTAAGTACCTTTCGAATTTATACTGCTCACTTGCCAGGCACAGTGATTATGATTGTCTTGACCTTTTTGATTGAATTATATAATATGTTTGGTCTAGCTATTGTGCTGAAGAATGGGAGGATGATTAAAAAGGGGAACCAGGCTTCAAATATTGCGAAGGGGAGTATGATAGAAACACTTATAGTTCCATCAGAAGATCTTGTACAAGTTGTTGCTAAGGCATGTCCATGTGCTTTTATTTAATTAATCTTTATTTCCTGTTTTATTAAAATCTGACTGCAATTTTTTGTAAAAAAATTTGGCCTATATTCAGGAAGTTCCTATTCCTTCAAATGGATTATCTGGATATCTAAGGAGGGATGGTTTTGAGGCCATTGTAGGCATTAATGAATGTTCAGAGAGGGATTTAAAAGCTAACGAGTCCAATGGAGATCAAAAGCACAGAAGTGAGACGAGGTACCATATCCACAACACTGTCCAGTACTCTAACACTTAACTGATAGGCAATTATCACATGATTCATTGTCATTTTGCCACTCTGAAATCGGTTGATAGGCTGTCGTACACCAGCTGTGGTATGGCATCTTTGATAAGGCTCTGAGCTTGTTGCTTGAGACGCTAAATTGTTGAGATCATTGTAATTTTATGGCAACAATTAGTAGGGAACACATTCTTAAACTCCAACTTGCATGCAGGTTTTCAGCCAGCTCAGAGAATGATTTTTCTTCTGGTTTTGCATCTGATGTGGAAAGCCACTTGAGCAGATCCACAGAAGAAGAAAATGAGAGATCAGATGGCACTGATTTTGGAAAGGTGAACTTTAAAGTGAAGAATGGTTTGTTACCCACTGGAAGAATAATTGCAATGTATTTTTACAGAATGGGATTTAGTAAAGTATCAAAGGGCACATGCATGCTATTTGTGCCTCTATGCTTATTCATGATATGCATTTTTTACTTTTTTTTTCACATGATAAATTAGAATTTCTTTGGAAGGTTTATTAAGCTTTTTTTTTAACCTATCTGTTGATGCAGATGGAAGAGGTACATATTGTTTCGGTTGATGGAAGGTAGATTTAAGTATTTTGATTTCCTATGATCAATACTTTATGTTGTTTTGGGACATTGCGAAATGCGTCGATCAGTGATCATGTTTTTGTATTTTTTCCCCCTTTTATGGCAATCTGGTCAGTGGTCACTCTTTATATCTGTCTAATATTGGCAGGTTGGCAGGTTCCCTATTTTATCTTGAGATTGTTCTAGTTTTTCAGAATTCTAGATTTTTTCCTTCTTTATCTTTATTTGTTCTTGTCGTTCAACATAGTTTTCCTTTTGTCGAGCTTTTTTCTCTAAATAAGTTTTCTTCCTCGTCCACAAATTGCTTCCATTTATCTTTGCCAGACAGATTGGGGATGTCTCGGGGGGAAACAGAGTAATAGCGGAGAGAACCCTGAGTTTCAAGATGAGAAAACTGTATGTTAATATCAGGAATCCTACTACTTTTAGTGAAATTTTAATTTTTCTAATTCTTTGTCAATTGGCATAATTCATCTCTCTTTATTTTGCAGATCTGTGAAGTTCCAGGCTCAAGTTTAAGCTGTGAGTTTATTTCGTACTTCTTATTAGGTGCAATAGTTTGATAGGAATGATGTATTTTTTTGTCTTATAGGGTTTTGTAGGGCAAACAGGGGTGTCTCTTGGAACTAAAAATGATATTCTGGAGGAGAGTCTAAGAGATCTAATTACGTTCTTATTTCTGCTAGCCAAAATCTCGAGAAAAATGTTTTCGGGCAAGAAAGACATTCTTGATCTGTTCGGGGGGCTGTGAATATTCCTCAATAACGCTACTTCTATGGAGTTGGGGAATTTTCAAATATTTTTGGATTATAAATTGAGGAATAGGGTTAATTTGTAAACGTGATCGAAGTTAAAGCATAATATAAACATTCCAATAAATCCTACTACTTTCCTGGTAGCACAGGACCACAACCTTACGTCCTTACCTAGGTTGGAATTGCAATTGCATTGCAGATACTACTTAATTACTTGGTCATAGATGAATGGAATCTTTGATTTTATATGGGAAACAGAATGAACTTCTTTGATATTATTATTTTTTTGGCATGTTTTTTTCACTGGTCTAATTAGAACCCCAATGAAGACAGCCAAATTGTAGTAACAACCATTTATCGGAGATTAACCAGGATTCATTAAGCTAAATTGCAGCATTAGTGGACACACAAAGCTTGGTAGTTGAAGGGGATATTTTGAATAAAGCATTCTGCTGGATAGCATCTGAATGTGGATTTTGTTAGTTGCTGTGGATGCTAGCATCCCTACTAGAAAGTGTGTCCAGCGATGAGAAACTTAGTTTGGGGTCTTGCTATGAATGTTATCGTTGCTTCTACCTGTCTATTCCTTTTACTGGGCTAAGCTGATTGATTTTCTACTTTATGGGACCTTCCCTTCTTAATTTTTTCTTGCTTCATACGGTTCTATTTCTTTGCATATAGTGGATGCTTGTCAGTCTCAATCAACTGCTGCCGATAATATATTGGGTGAAATGGATATGCAAAATACACCGAAAGGAGTACCTTCTGGTAGTCATGCTGCCTCTATGGTCAAACTGGATAACCAGAATCAGAAGAGAGACACTTCAGAAAAGATCAAAAGTCCAGATGCCCTTTCATCTAGTGTTTCTGTAGCTGCCACACCAAGTATGGTGGTTTCTTCAGAGTCAAACCCCAGTTCATCCTCAGCTTCTACTCCATCAGTACCTCCAAAAGATTCCAATTTAAATAGAACTGCTAAGGTGAAGTGAGTTTTGGGTGGTTTAAATTTTAGCCTAACATATGAGTTCCCAGTTTGTAAATTAAGCAAAAAAAAGGTTCATCCATTAATGTAAATTAATTATTATAAGTTGAGCACATTATTTAGTTTACAATGTTAGCTAATATTCCCTTCTCTTTAGGAATTCAAGCTCAACCCTGAGGCTAAAATATTTTCTCCCTCGCCGCTGCCTCATAGATCAATGACCCCACCTGCAGTGCAAACAGAAGCAAGTGTTGCTTACATGCCAGAAGTCTACGCCATGGTACCAATTGCTACTGCAGAAAACGAAGATGGCATCAGTTTGTTTGCTCCTCATTCTTCTCTGCCCGTGACTTTTGTCCCATACAGTGATGCACCATATGCCCAACCTGTAAGCATTTCTGTTTTAAAATAATTATAGATTGCAGTTTTTCCTATTTCAAATTACTTTTATTTTCCATGTAAACATTAATCATTAAATTGATGTTATCTCCATTTTCAAGACTCCGATGTGTCGCTTCGGTTCTTTTCCCATCTCATTTTTCCCTAGCCAGTTCTTTGGTCAATGACACACTTGTTTTAGGTTAATCATTACCTTTTATCTTCGTTTATGAAAAAGAGCTGAAAGCTTCAGTGTTTCCGAAATATTTGATGCTGCAAATATTAATTATTGTTTCTTTTTCCATGTCTAGGTCGTTTGCCAAGTCTTAAGCAGGACACAACCAATTAGATATGCCAGTCAGTATCATAACCTTCAAGCTGGGACTGCTTATGTGTATCCAAATTCTCAAAATGTATACAGTATGGTTTTTTACACTCTTATTTACTGCAATATCATTGTATATTTGCAATGGATGATATTTTATCTTTCGATGCTGTCAGGTTATCGCAGGACAACCGGGGCCTCTTGTTTGTGTGTATCCCATTTCAGTAAGACTCAACCCATGACCTGCTAGGAATACATTGAATATCTGTTAATTATTATTATTATTTGCTTTCAAATGGATTTAATCAGAGTACCGGACATTTGAAGATAACCGAGCATGTCGAAATTATAATGCTTTATATTCTCCAAACATGCACATCAGGGCAGAAACTGCAAATTAATCTCATCTAATATCCTTCTACCAAAAAGCTCGCTTGATGCTATTTTTCAAATTTGTTTCATCTTTGCTTATATTTTTTTCTTTCTCATCTTCTACTTTTGGTTTTGGTGGCACCTTTGATCTGCAACCATCCAATTTCATAGTTGTTTATTCCCTTGTATGCTTGTTTAAGGACACCATTCCGGGTGCAGCAGGATATTCTCAAGCAGCTACAGGACCTCTCTCAACTCCACATCAAATGAATCTTCCCAATTACCATGGTATAAGCTATACGGGTTTGCCCCGCAAACAACGTATCAAGTGCTAATCATGTGACCATTTAATGGTTCTTTTGGATGGAATCCTTCTTTGGGATCCAAGTCCTAGATTTATTAAAGAACGAGGATCAAAATCAAACTTATGCAAAGGCTAGGGACCATTTTTGTTTGTATTTCCCTACTTCTGATGCACTGATCTTGTGTTTATGGATAAATAGTTTAGTTGTCTGAAGTTAGTAACTGTGAGCAAAGGATTTTCTTAAGGTTTATCATTATTTTGGGTGCAGATTCAGATCAAATGAATTATGTGCAGCCTGATTCATAGTTACCTTGACTCTTAGACGAGCCTGGGCGATAGCTATGATCCAATGCTTAGTCGCCTAAGTGACGACCATTCAGTCCAAAATAATGGAAAAAAACGAAGAGAAAATGAAGACTATACTTCAAGAGAATGAGGATCAAGCTCATTTCAACTTAAATTTCTTCCTTATCCCTATATTTATGTTGTGGATATTTTACATTGTAGGTGCCAACATGTTTGGACTAAACTTGGGTGCCAAAGCTGTTGCTTAGTGCCTAGGAAGGTGCCTGTGATATGTAATTTATTAATTATGTGAAATAAATGTGAATTTCATAATACTTTAGTTTAAGGAAGTTCTTGTGTAATTTTATGCAGGTTTAATCATGTGATATTTTTATACAGTGCATGTAAATCCCCAACAGGCAACCAGGTACTTGAACAACGCAAGTTGCTTATGAAGTATAAGAATCTACTAGACAGCGTAAAAGACAATATTCTAACTTATGTTGGCCAGATCACCTCTCCGTTCGCCTAGGTCAAGAAGGGTTAGTTGATTGGGTCTAAATTCAAGGAGGTGTTGCTTTATTTAATGAAATGTGCTATTTGTACATAGCGATTTATAGTTTGGGTTACAAATCCAACATTTGACAAGCTTTCGTCATTTTACTTATTATTACATCATCTTAGAAATCAATAATCATAAAACGTATAAAACACACATCAATAAACCAATCTGGATACAAACATCTATACAAATGACTTTTTCCTTATGTAATGGATCTTCAATTGAGATAATTGACGTCCAATTAGATAATGTGGAACACTTTTTCGTAACGTGCATGCTATGCAATTTATGGATATAACTGATGCTGTAAAAAATTCTAACATTGACGTGGTAGGATCTAATGATACTTGATCGCTGAAAAAGATGAATGAATTCGCCTTGGATGACCTGCAAAAAGGCGATGAGGATTCTTCCCGTCTTTCATCTGGTGTGAGAATTAGTATTCTGGAAAAAATTAGAGAGTGAATATATAACTGGAAAATCAGATTGTGATTCAAGTTCATTGTTTTCATTGTCCGAAATTGCCATAATTTTTTCTTTTATGTCAATATTTTTGACAATTGAAACAATCTTGTCAAGTTCATTGTCTTCAAATGCCAGTAAAACATTTAAGAGTCCCAACTCCTGACTAGTCTCGTAAATGCTTTCAAGATTTTTCCCGAAACTTGTCATTATACCAAATGGTCAATGTCAAATTTTCCTTCTAGAATTTCATCTTGTTTTGCTTTTGTTTTTGGAGAGAGTTCTCCCCTTCTTTCAAAGATTCCAATTTGTTGTGTTGATTTTATCTTTGAAATTATTTTGTTATTTTGATTATTGTTAATAATTCCTGCTATGATGATATCAGAATGTTTTTCAAGTAAAATTTCAATTTGTTTTTCAAATGTGTTAAAATTTCTTTTAATATCTCTGATTTCTTCTTTTATGGAGTTAATTTCTTTTAGAAGTTCTGGTATTGACATTTCAATTATCAGATTCTTCTTCTTGATCACCATAAAGTGTTTCGGCCATTTTGTTGACAGTTTCACTTAATTGTTTGAGTTGTATCTTTGTTTTTCTCAACTCATCGTTTTCTTTTTCTTTCAGCTTTGGTGGATTTATTTTATTTTGTGAGTTACTTCTTATGAGAAGTGGTTGTTGTTCCCTGATTAGGGGTCTTTTAGTGTTAAGATCTATATTTATAGATCTTCTCTCTGGTTGCGTTAACCAGTCAAATTCTGTTTCTTTATTTTCTATGTAATTGGAGAATAAATGATCAATTTTGATTCCTTTTGGTTCTCTTATTATAACCATGTTGTGAGAATTATGGATTGCATAACTCACGAGGTATGATATTGAAAAAGGTACATTATTGTCTTTGACTACACTCCGTTTGGTAACACTGTTTGGATTATAAATTGGTTTATTTATGATTTTGAGGTAAAAAATAATGGTTGAAAATTGGAAAGAGAAAATGTGTGTGGTTAAAAAGTGGTTTGGGAAATTGTGTAGTTTATAAATTGGTTTATAAACCAAATAAACTACTTTACCGAACACTATGTAAGTCTTCTCTTCCGTACTTGTGTACAAACGAGAGTATTCCGTCAAAGTTTTGATCATGTAAACTTACTGATAGTCTGGGATAGACTGTAAACAGTAGTTTACCACATGCTAGGTTTCCTTCAAGGGATCCTAGACATCCTTCTTGTGGGTTTTGTATTCTTTCATCAATTAAACACATTCGGATTAGTTGATCCGTTTTTTCTGATAGTGTGCTTTTCAATTGGATTCTGATTGCTCCAATTGTAACCCAGTAAAGTTTTTTGTTGTCTTCAAGGTCAATTTTTTTGTTTTGCTTGGTTTATGTCATTTTTAGTTAGTAGAGAGATTCCTACTTTTCCGTATGTATGTTGAGCGTTAATCGCAAATTCTTTATGCGATACACCGTAATACACATGTTTCTTTCTTTTCATAAATTTATCAATAAATCCTTGTTGAGAAAAAATTTCTTTTGGATCTAAGGATAAAGTAGTTTTACATATTTTATCAAGTTTTTTGTTAGAAATTAAAATTTCATTTGAAAAATTTCCCTTTGATTCAATTTGTTCGCAAATCTCCTCATGTTCTTGAGATGTTTCTTTGTTAGCAAGATTTATGCTCATGATTTGTAATGTTGTGTGACGTAGTGAATTAAAAAATTAGAAACAGATTCGTAATAATTTTGTAAAGCTTTAGCTTTTTGTTGTCTACAGTTTTCTAAAGAGTCTTTGTGGACTCCTGCAAAAACTTGGTGTCTATAAAATTCTTCATAAAATTCGCAAATATGAAATTCAGAATTTATGAGATGAATATGTACATGACATGTATCACAATTAATTTGTGTACTAGTGTTCTCCATAACTATGGTGGCAATTTGCATAGTGTATGATGAATGTACGTAAATTATTTTCATAATCTTGTTTTGTTTCAAGATATTTTTGCTCCATATTTAGAGTACAATAAGGATTTCCTCAAAATTTCTTTGAGTCAATTCTTTCTTTGTACCATAAAAATGCTTCGTACTAAAAGGTAAACAATTTATGAAGTGCATAGCAAGTATTACAATTATTGCTTGATTGTAACATGTTATGTTATGTAAAGGCTCTGATACCAATTTGAGGAAGGTGTGTGCCGAAGTGTAAATAAGAAAGTGTGTTAATTAATGTATGAATCAAGACATGTGATCTCATGCTTGGCAAAATATGTAAACAAAATAAATTTAAGGAGCATTCAAAATTAAACCTTCTTGATGTACGTTGTTGGTTGCTGCTTCCTACGTTTCTTTTTTGATCCCACGCCTCACTATGTTGAATTCCTTGGCTATGTTTCCCTTGCGGCCACTTGCCTAGTGGTACTCCAGTTGCCTGAATTCTTAATAGATCCGTATGTATTTGAACAAAGTAAGAAAAGTGAAGAAAACATTGAACTTTTATTGAAAACAGAAGGTTTAAGAGAAAAACTCTTAAAATTGAGGAAGCCTGCTTACTTGGGCCATAGTTTGGGAAGTCCCGACCTAATCCATTAGTGTCAATTCAAAGTGGAGTATGGTCGGGCAATAGCCGATCTTATCCTCCGGACGTACTCGGGCCCAAGGTTCGACTTTAAGACCGTAATACGTTTTGAGAGAAAGAAGGTCGGTCAAACCCTACCATAAGGATATTGGAAGAAGCCCGAGGATGGGTATGGCCGAGTACACAAGCTCGACCTTTTGGTCCCATAGGCTGCAATTTGGACAGACCAGGCATAGGATGGAGCCCATGGTAAGACGGGCCGACCAGTTGTATCCTCATGTCAAGCCCATCTTTGGCCGTCATGAAATTGTCCGATCATTGGTTCCCGTGCATCAGAGATTTGGGAAAATATCTCTCAATACATTTATTCTGTTTTTGCTAACTTATCATATTTATTTCTAACAGTTAATTACGCATTTTGCTAACTTACCTACTTTAATGCTTTGTCATAAAAGAATTGCTTTGGATGGTTGACACGTGGCCAGAGGCAAATTTTGGATTTTGAAATTTTTTCCGCTTAATTTGTCTATATATATGTGGTCCCCATAATCCCATTCTGTTTACTTTGCGAATTTTTGAGAGATCAGAGAACTCGTCGGGCAACCATCACAACCTCTTCTTCAACAAAACTTTCTAGCATTTTAGGTAAGCTCGACCTACCCCGACCTCTGTAACTTTATTATTTATTATAGGAAAATATGGAGAGACGTGTAACAGTGGATGACCTTAGGGAGGTAGAAAATTTAGATGAACCCTTAGAGGTCGAGCCCTGAGGTTTCTACGAGCCTTCGTCTATTCTTGAAGAGGGTGAGTCTGATGACGGGGAGGAGGTTGAGGACAATCCTCTCCTCGGGTAGTTAGGGAACCTAGACGGACCGAACTCGAACTCCCAACCCACTATAACAGAATGAAAGAACATATGATCGAGGTAGACATGAGGAGGTATAGGTTAGCATATAGATACACTGCTAGGGTTTCGGATAGGGACGAATATTCCTATCACTGTCGGGAAGGGGAGATAGTCGTATACCACAAGGCCTTGATGGCCGGGCTTAGATTCCCTCTCCACCACTTTTCGTGGACTTCTTGCTGACCGCGAACATATTGCCCGATCAGCTTGCCCCCAATGGGTTGAGGATCCTTGTCTATTTTTACATACTTTGTGGATGCTTAGGAATAAAGCCCACTGTTAACCTTTGTAAGTGTCTGTTGGAGCTTAAGTACCTACCCCGATGTAACATCTTTGTTTATCTGTGTGGGAAGGGTATGTTTGAGGTTCCATGGGTCCCTTCTTCTATAAAGTATTGGAAAGAAAGGTTTTTCTTTATCAAACCGAAAGAGGGTGAGAAAAAAATGAGTTTCTTTTGATGGCTAGGCATGGTGAATAACAACTATACACCCTTCAAATCACTTTTTAAAAATTGGAGAAAGAAATTATGTGTTGTTCAAAAAGTGATTTGAGATTATAATATGACTCATACATGGGCTAAACATACCAAATTTTAACCAAACATTTTGACTTAAAAAAAGTCAAATAAATCCAATTTATAAATTTCGTTGGCCGTCGAACACACAATAAAATTAAAATTTCACTATTTTAATAAAATTTACAGAAATCAATTTACGTTAATCAATGATGTCCTAACAAAATAAGTATCTACAATACAAAAGTCAAAACGAAATGTTTAAAAAATGAGCACATGATACATCATAATAAAGATGGTTGAATTTGGAGTTCAACGTAAAAAACGGAGTGCAATTCGGAGTAGTAGATCAAAAGTTATTCACGTTTGAAAACAATGACCTTTAAATCAAATACGGAATGACTAAATTGAAAGAAAAGTAAAATTTGGGAATTAATCTGCAAGAAAATCTAAAGGTAGGGACTTTATTCGCCAAAAAAATGAACGTATGGAGGTTTTTCCACAATGAATGTCAAACGTAGAGACGTTTTGTGCCAATTACCCTTAAGAAATGAATTAAAAATGAATTTGGACAAAAATTCCCCTCATATTTACTGTTCAATTCCAATTTAACGTTGAAATAGGATTAAATATAATGAAAAGGACGTCTCCAACAAGAAAATGTAAAGGTTGAGACGTTCAACGTAAAAATCACAACGTTGGGATGTTTTGCACAATACATGTCAAAAGTATGGACGTTTTGTGCTATTAACCCTATTTTTTTTTGAAAGTCAAACAATCACTATTTAATTCTCTGTTTGGTAAAATTTTTGGTATTTTTTTATATAAATAAAGAGAATACGTGTTGAGAAGTAATATGAAAAAATGTGTGTGGTTAAAAAATTGATTGAAAAATATGTTTATAAATTTTTTTATAAACGATTTACAAACTGAACATAAAACGTTGCTGATTTGAGTTCACTAAATTTTTTTACATTTTGATTTTGAATATTAACTTTTAGATTCGGATGTTAATTTCTTTTAAAAACAGTGCTACTTGTATGCAAGGATTCACATGAAATTTTAAACATAAATGAGATATTAAAAATATAGTGGAGAAATTTTATTTTTATTCATGTGCATATACAGTTATATTGCACCAATAAGTAAATGGTGATATATATATGCAGCACAATCGTTTATTTAACTGTAGAAGTTATGGTCGATTAAGTTGGATTCATTGTATGTTTTCATTTAAACAAATGCTTTAGCATTCGTAACGTGCATTGCTCTTCCTAAAAGCTAGGGATAGATTTTACAGAAAACCAAGAATAATTGGAAAATGGATGACTGAACTCCAATAAAATCACAACATGTACTCCAATTCGACTAAAAACGTAAGGGATTCTTTGAAATGGAGAGGATATTCTATTTTACCGCGGATGAAGTTAACAAGTTAGCATAACATCTATACTACTTATTCAACTCTAGATAATGTTATTTTCATAAAGATTTACATGCATTCACATTGTTCGCGAAGTATTTAAGTGGCGAAGTATTTAAGTGGAGGCTTCGAAGAAATTAATCAGGACAATGCAATGTCACTGATGGGCCATCGAAAATACTTGGGAGCCTCACCGATGATACAGATTGAGGTGCAAAAGGAAGAGAGAATTTATTTTGTGCGAGCTCTAAGCGGGTGTAAGTGAAGGCATCTAGATGAATTTTATGATTTTTGTCAAAATCTCAGGATAATTTGGATTTGTGAATATATCGCGTATTTGATTATATTATTATGACTAATATAAACAATTAATGTTAAGAGTAAGTAATTTTACTTAAAGGACTATTTGAGACTTTATATTTATATGGAGATTTTAAATGAGATGGAAAAATTTTATTTTAATACATAATCACTATCATCAAAGATCTACAAATGGCCGAAACCTTAACAACTATTAATTGTATAAAAAAAATAGATCTGCCGTTGAATTTGCTTCTTAAAGTAGGACACAAATAAATTAGGAACAAATTATATGAAGAGTGTCAGAAACACGTGTGCTAGTACCTAAGAATGTTTATGAAATGGACAAATGTCAAGTCACAAGATTTATCATGCCCTTATTTGATTCCCATAGTAATTGAAAAAGTGAATTTTAAATAGTAGTTTTGGAAAGTCGTATGATTAAAAAGTGGTTTGAAAAATAAAAAATTGTAAGCTCGACTTCTTTTTATGATTGAGATTAATTACCGTAGAAAAAAGTAGTATTTTTTATGAAATTTTAAGGGAATCAAACAAGAACTATGCCTCATTATTTTAGTGCTTGCAAAGTGCATTAAAGCCAAAATCTTGCGATTTTTGCTTGTGCGAGGCAAAAACCCTCTGCTCAATATCAGGTAAAAGAAGTTTGAAAAGGAACACATATACTTGCCCAAGCAACATGGAGTCCTAAATACCAGAACAAGAAAGAAAATGGAATCAGCGGTAATAAAAAAATCGTAAATCTTCATAAGCCATAGAAGATACCAAATATAGAAAACATCGAAATATGAGCTATAGCTTATCATTAAATGCTTGCACAAACTCATCTAAAGCGAATGAACATAAATCTTTATAGCATTCATCCAAAGAAAATGGAAGACCTGCAAAAGAAATAAGTGATAATCTGAAAAGAATCGCACAAAGTCGTTTTAGGGCTAAAAATAATAAGTAAGCAATTATGGCTAGAAAAGAACAAAAATGCTACATGAACAACTATTTTGAACAACTTATATTCAGAAATGAATGGCATGCAAAATCTTGTCTAATATAATATTATTGCACCTTACGTGCCATGTTGATGCTGGAAAAACATTTTCTTCAACTTCTCAAAAGAAAAAGGGTTTCGTTGACATGATAACATAGACAAAGACAAATCAATTTCAACTTAAACACGTAATTTTCATCTAAATGGTTGGTGTCTTTATTAGCAGCTACCTAATAAGGTAGGAGGAAAGACTCGATCTGCAACCTTACCACTATCACCGCGTAACAAAAAAGAATTTCCCTGTACAAACACTCTAGTATATATTACAGCAATCATGAAGTAGAGAGACCTCTAATAATCATATGATGTCAAAAAATTTAAGTACTTTGGGAATGCGCTCCATGGCAATTTAAAAATATCCAATTGGAATATAAAATAAAAAAATAAGTTGAAAAAGGCAAACTTTTGCATACTTTTTTCATCTTATTATGTAAAGCTCTTAGCAGGTTCTCGGAGCCATATGAAGAATTAAGAGAATATATGTTATGAGGAAGATAACATGTAACTGAAGAGAATAAACATGCAGAAAACGAACATAGAGGAAAAATTAAATATAGGATCAAATTCACAAGTATAATATGCTGTTCATTCAACCTTCAAGTGCAAATGAATTGGACAGTGAGGGCGGCCAGGCAGATGTGAAGCCATAATTTGCCATATCAGAAACATTTTTCTCTAAGTTTCTCCACCAATCATGTCTATGATATTCCCAATTGCATGCCTGTTAAAGCTAATGCATCAGCATTTCCCCCATGCTAATCTATTTATTTGGCAAGTAGGTGCTTTTCCTACTATTCAAACTGAAAAGGCTAACGTTTATATCTCAGTAAAATCTCTTTCTCACTGCTTATACTCACTACAAATTAGGCTGTGTTCGGCTACGTATTAAAATTCAAATTATAATGGGCACAATTTCTCATACCACTTTTTAATCACACACATTTTCTCAATCCAATTTTTAACCACTTATCTTACCTAGAAAACTAAAATAATACACATTATAATTCAAATTCTATTTATTTGAGCCGCCAAACGGAGCCTTAACTGAAAGCATATTGTTACTCAGCATTTATACATATCAGATTCTTCATCAATAGTTAAATGATACTATGTCAAACTTAAAATTAGTTGCATAGAATTTAAATCTCGACGAAAGAAAAAAGACAAATGAGAATTAATATAAAGTGACATCTCCTATCATCTTCTCGATTTCTCCCCAGGCTCCACATATTATCTTGATTTAAAATATTCAAAGATATTGATAGACATGCTAATTATTCTTTACTATTTACTAAGAGCAAAAAGTTAGTAAAAGATAAATGTAGGAGGAAAACGCATGATATATTTATTGTTCATTATTTGATCAAGATAGTAACAGCACTACGGAGGTTCATATACATTGTTCTGTACAATTCATCAATCTATCATATGGTGCAATCTAAATATTTTAAATCAAGTTGTTGATAGAGAAGGGTAAGCTATCAGTTGTCATTTAAAAACCCCCATGATGAATGCTAAAAGAAGGTAAAACCTTTTTTTTTGTTAACGCTCAACTGACTGTGCATCTAATTTGAATTCCTGTAAAATTGGTGTTATTCCAGAACCACTACCAGTAGAAGTTTGGTTTTGGAAATAGATTTATCTCATTTGATATGACGAAAATTACCTTACTACAAGACATAGCAAACGTGAATAAATGACAAACCAATGAACTGAAGAATTGGAGTAAAAACCTAGACGATGTCATAAGATGAGACATAGCAAGAAAAACATGACCTCTGAAGATGCAAGATTTACAAGGTATAGAAGAAATTGTCCATCGGTGATCATTAGCACAAACTGTACACAAGTAATATTTACAACATACATAAAAAAATACAAAATATCGTATATCTGCTTAAATATGGAGAAAAAGGCAAGGAAAGTACCTATGACATTAGATTAAAACTACTACAAGGACGAATTTTTGAACAATAGAAATGAAGAGTGTAGAAAAATTACAATATTTTTGAAGCCCCATTATCAAGAATTTCATTGTACTACAATTGGAAGAAGCAGCGAAACAACCTTAAATTCATCAAGGATAAACAATCAGTATCAAATCTAAACATACCTTCACACAACGTGCAAAAAAAAAAAAAAAAAAAGGACCACAAAATCAGTTGAAGAATCAATTTCCAAAGACGATAAAAATCCAACAAAACAAGAAGAGGGCAAACGAGAACGACCAATCGACTGTCAAACACATACCAGAGTGCGAGATTTAAGAACTAGCGGAACCAATAGAAAAAATAAAAGAAAAATCCTAGAAGAAAATCATACCTACCTGTAACAAGAAACGGTGTAATCCACGAGGGGGAAAAAAATCAAAAGCAACGAGTCGAGCTGACCCGAAGAGAACAAAGTGAGCGTTGTCTGTGATTTTTGTTGGGAAGGATGGAGGTCGACAGAGTGGATGCTTCTAGGCGTGAAAGAGAAGACGAAGTGGTAAAATGACGCGTTAAGAAATTTGCGTATATTTGAGGAGCCAAAAAAACGTATATTTGCTAGTAGCTGAAGTCGTGTTTGAACAGTAATTTTGAAAGTGAATCTTATATATAAAATATATACTAGTTGGGGTCTCGTACGTTGTACGAGAACCGTATTACAGTGGGATTTATTTGCGTGATTCTAGTAAAATTTTCAAATATAAGCATTAAAAGTATTAATAGATATTTATAGAAATGCAATAGAATGCTCAATCTATTTCAGATAAGACTTTGACTGAGAAAATCTCAAGTTCAATGAAGACCTCATACTGATCTTCTTGTCCTAAAAAAATTGCAAATCATTGTCAATTCCATCGTACTCGATCACCAAAGTCTATCATGCCATTTATTTATCAAATATGATTGGTCCTCACTACTGAAGATCAACCTTATCAATCTATACTTCCAGCAAAATTATTCCACACCTCTTTACTGGTAAGGATTTACATACAAATGAAGTTTCTACTTAAAAGTTAGCTATTTGGAAAGACAAATGCAGCATATGGTATTGCATTCTCAAAATCAGGCTGTGGTTGTGCACCTAAAGAGTTCTTATTTGTCAACCAACACACACGACACGAGCACACATGGCTTTGATAAGGATAAGTAATGCAAATAAGAATTATTCTATTTTTTACTTATATAAATTTAATTTTTCTTTATCCAATTTTTGCTTTGCTTGAAAGAAGTTTGATCAAGTAAATAAAATAAAGTACCTCATGGGTGCTAACTAAATAGATTAAGCTTCATAGATGTACATGGACCAAGCAAAGGATATAAAGATTTGTAAAATAATATATACCCATAAAATTGCTTGTTATAAAAAATTGTACAATGAGATGGTGAAACAGAACTTAATAAAACTCGAACTACTGACCTACATACAAGCCATGTTGAAAAGGAAAGGTCATGAAGCTACATAATACCGCAAGGGGGTCATTTTCTGTTCCTCAACTAAGAATAAATACGTAATTCAATTTTTTTTTGAGAATTCCTTGTATGTTTATATTTATGTGGCTTTGTAAACCTTGTGTTCTATCTCACTTGTAGTTGGACTCTGAGTTTCTTGATTAGTTTTGCTGCATACCAGTAAAACTGTAACAGGTGCATCGATAGCTGAGGGGAAATTCTTGGTCAAAATAGAAAAATGCACTGTTGATTATATGGAATAAGTGGAAGCTTACTACCTTTTGATTGCTAGTAGGAGTAGCCACAAGGTTTTTTCTAGCAGTAGGTTGATGCAGATGATGAACACCTCAAGGCTGACATAAACCGCAAAGAAATAAATTTGTTAAAACCAAATGAAATGGAAGACAACAGATTTATTGAAATGAACCAGCTATAGAAATGAACAAAGGCTACAACCAATGCGCACCAATTGTAAAAATGTGACAGTAAGTAAATACATGCTTTTGGGACATTCCATTAGAAAATGTAATTGAGATGTGGCATGCGGGCTTAAAAGCTCCAATTATATAATTTTGTAGGCAGAAGTTCAAATCACCAAAAAAACTTAGGGAATGATAATCAGCGTGTCAGTGCGAGGAAAAATAGGAGAAATTATGTAGTAAATTATATAAGCTAGTTACGAAACTTTACCATAGCTATTCAAACCTTAACCCAATCAAAAACCGAATTGGAAACACTTGCAAAGTAGTTTATACAGACTACAATCATTACCTGCTGTTGTGACTAATAAGCGGATAATTATCCAAGGAACAAAGATAAAATTTGGACAACAAACCCATAGAGGTATAACAAAAAAAGTAAAACGAAATTGCCCTTAAATCTCATAACTTATAGTAAGAACGCGTGCTTTAAGCAAGATCTAACAACAATAGCATGACAAAGTTGATATGAAATGACATAATTGAAACTTGCATCATAATTTACCGTTAGCTTCATGAATCCTCATACAGACTGTTTAAATATGACACTCTTATGGATAGACTAAAACTAAAATTACAAAAAATAAAAAATAAAATAAAATAAAATAAGGTGCATAATACAAAGCACATCCCATGAAGGTCTTCATTTTTGAAACAAAAGTGTGGATTGAAAATCACACTTGTACTTGTAGTTGAAACTCAAAATATTAATCACAATAATTATAAATGCGTGCTTAATCATAAACTCACAAATATTTGTATTCTAAAAATTAGTGATTTTTGAAGATTTACGCAACTTTCACGTTATTTTGGAAAAAAATTCATAACACAAAAGCGCAGTTATGATTTTGAAGAATCATTTCTTCTACATAAAAAACTTTCATAACATATCTTATCGGCTATAGTTGTCTAACCATTAAGTGATAAACAATTTACGCATTCAAACCAGTAATGTCATTCTAAAAAATGGTTTTTGGTGGCCTTATAGATTTCTTCAATGGTGAATTTAGTACTCCCCAGTTCTCCTCCTCTGGACGTTGAATTGCTGAAACTGCTGTAGATTCCTCGATGTGAACCACTTCTCCTTTGGCCACCAGAATTCGAAGCATCCGACTTATCTAAATACCGATCAGTTAAACAATAACTTTACCTCAGCTTCTATTTCAAACATTATACAAAAGGACATTGATTTTTCAAGGTAACATTGTATAAGAAAAATCCTGATTCTCAAAAAAAGATTCTAACTTTTTTCTAGCATAATACTATCAAATCCTATGCAATCATTTCATCCAAAGTAGCATAAAGGCAAAAGAATAAATCCAGCCATAAAAAATATGCTTCAGCCTTATTACTTCCTTAGATCTCCTAGGTATATCATTTTTAAAATTGGAAATTGCATATCAGAAGAGCTGAAGAGGCCAATGCCCTTAGAAATACATTTTCCGAATTTCTAAAAGAGATAGAGGAATTAGATCACAAAAAAATAATGCATCTTAAAAAATATATAAACAGGAGATCCTAATTCTTTTTTGATCCATTCAAAAAAAAAATAAAATCTTCAAGTAAGTAAAAATAAAATAAAAGAATATCAGAGAAACAAATTTGACAAGAAAAATCAAATCCACTTCATCAACAAAATATCTTGAGCACATTGCGAAAGATTTAGTCAACTCAAGAATCATAGTTGCCTTTAGACAAAATCACAAACACATATCGAAAAAACACAGTACACACAGAAGAAGTCCGAATCAGATGACATATCTGAAGAAACACTAAGGCTGCGTTCTCTTTGTGTTTCAGTTTTCTATTTTCATTTTCGAAAATGTTTTCATTTTCCATTTTCTGTGACTTTTTTCGAAATTGCTGAAAACGGGTTTGGTTTGTTATTTCTGAAAACTATTTTCGAAAATGAAAAGCTGGAAAACGCGTTATGTTTAAAATTTTGAAGAAAATTATTTCATATTATTTGTGAATATAAATGAAATAAAGATATCATATTTTGAGTTACACAACAAAAATAAATGAAATAACCCCTATCACACAATTTGGTTATACAAAAAAAGTTCAAAAATTCATGTTGCCCTTCTAAAGTAATCGTTCCACATTTGATTAGTAATTTTCCATTCTAAAGTAATCGTTCCATTTAATACTTTATATAGATACATCCTTCTAGTAAGCACTCATAACGTTTAAAATTTAAGTTTCAATAAAATTTGCAAAAATCAATTTACGTTAATTAATTATACTCTTACAAAATAAGTGTCTACAATACAAAAGTAAAAAAGAAATGTTTAATAATTAAGCACATGATACATCATCAGAAAGATAGTTGAATTTAGAGTTCTACGCAAAAAACAGAGTGCAATTCGGAGTTGTACATCAAAAGTTATACACGTTTGAAGACAATGACCTATAAAGCAAATACGAAAAGGACTAAATTGAAAGAAAAGTAAAATTTGTGAACTAATGTGCAACAAAATTTGAAGTTGAGGGACCTAAGTTGCAAATAAATTAGGATATTTTCGAATGAAATTTCAAAATTTGAGGATTAAAATGACAAGTTTTGAAAATCAGGGACCAATAATGTAATTAAAAATGATAAATTTTGACAAATTTCAATTTTTTTTTGATTATTTTAATTTTTTTTAAGTGGAAAAAGCGGAAAACGCGCGTTTTCCACTTACAAGGCAAAAATTTCGGAAAACGCGAAAAACGTGATTTTCACGTTTTCCATTTCCTTTACAAATTTTGAAAACGTTTTCGAAAATGTTTTCCGAAAACGGTGCAAGATAACACGTTTTCCGCGTTTTCGGAAATGGAAAACGAAAAACGGCTGGAAAACGTCAAAGAGAATGCAACCTAAAGTTGCTGGGCGTCTCCGGAGGAGTAAAACAAGCCACTAAAGCGTCGGCCATAGAACGAGCGGCATTCTTGACTGGATTCTTAGTGACTTTCGAAGATGTAAAAGAAAAAAAAATCGAAATCCCTGCCGAATAGGAAAAAAACCAATTAAATTACATATCGATCTCTAAATTTAAAGAATGCAAAATAAAAATAAGTAATACTTCATTTTCGGCCATATCTGAACCAAAATCATAAAACATAGCCGCCTCCAACCAAAATCATCAAACATAGCCCAAGGCAGAGCAAAAGTGGAATGAACGAAGCTCTAAATCATACCTTTATCAAATCTTTTAATGCACAGAAGGAACTTTGTTAAAATTCTGATTGAAGAGGGAATTGTGTGTGAATGAAGAGATAAAATCGCGTGAATGAAGTCGGTGGACTGAATTGTTGACTTTACCATGCTGTAGCAAGAAAATATCTCATAGCTTATGCACCTGTTAGTATCTAATTGGCCCTGTAGATGACGAAAATGTGAGCAGTAATATTTCAAACTCTCTCTTATTATATAGTTATTATTATATAGTTAGGATATAGTATAGTTAGGATATAGGATTGCATTTACTGTAGTGAAACTGGATGAATTGTTGAATTTAACGTGTGAAAGGAAATGATCAAAATTGAACAGTAAAAATACAAAGAGCCTCTTATAATATAGGAGTGATATAATGAAATAATAAACAATCAAATAATAATACAACAAGTACAAATAATTTAATTTCTTTAAAAACTTGTGCTGCCAAACAACACTTAATGCTCAACACCTAATAATAAACAATCAAATAATAATACAACAAGTACAAATAATTTAATTTCTTTAAAAACTTGTGATGCCAAACAACACTTAATGCTCAACACCTTTTTTTTTAACCTATGTTTGATAAG
The DNA here is from genome assembly GCA_963555705.1 of Ligustrum vulgare. NCBI lineage: Eukaryota > Viridiplantae > Streptophyta > Magnoliopsida > Lamiales > Oleaceae > Ligustrum > Ligustrum vulgare. The sequence continues at coordinate 61,259,698 of OY743175.1, read as the reverse complement.
TCATTTATAAATAACTATTTTTAAATAGCAATGTATCAATATTTTGTTAGTCCAATTTTTGAAAAGTAAAAAATAGTGAGCGAAAATCTTTAACCAGTCAAAATTGTTGATTTTAAAAAAAATTCAAATTAAATGTTGTCACGTGTTTTAAAAAAAATTTATATACAAATTTTACCAAACAAAGACTAAATATTTATCAAAATTTGGGTATCGACTCTTTCGAAAAGGCTCTGTAATTCATTGGTCATATATTACACTTCTTCATTTTTGACATAAAAAAAAAAAAAAAACCTCATATGAACCAACAAAATATTGTCCTCCACTGGTACCAAAAGCAATAGCTTGACAATGTTTTCAGCGGCTTCTACATTTTTTTTTTTGTATTTTCTAGGTAAGATGTATAATTAAAAATTAAAGTGAAACATATTTATAATTAAAAAAAAAAATGAAATTATTAAAAAAAAAGATTTATAATTTGATTTATAAACCATTACCGAACAATCACGATGGTCATGTCAAACGGAACCTTGACCATGGGAGCACAGAAGACAAAATCACGTAAATTACATTCGTCTCGTTTCCTTGTTAAGATTAAGAAATTTCGTCTCGTTCATTCGGACCATAAACATTTCCTAAGAGGTAAAAGAGTCCTTCCCCCCTTCACTAAAATCCCAAGTCTTTTCAACAATTCAATTTCAAACTCGATCATATATGTGTACATATAATTACGCACAGGGAGAAATGGGTTGCATAAACGGCGGCCTGAGGGAGGAAGAGAACAACGCGATGGCGGCTTCACTGACAGCCAGCGACGCTTTGCTATTCGCAACCTTGTGCATCGTTGAGCTCCCAGTGGATGTTCATGCGAAGGATGGCTCTATTTACTCTGGAATTTTTTACACCGCCTGTGTCGACGGGGACTATGGTACTCTTGAAATTCTCAAGAATCCCATATGGGTTTTGTTTATTATGTCTCATCCTTTGCGGGTTTTCCCTTTTGATCTTTGATTTTTTTTCCTACGCAGTTAACTCATTTATCATTTTTTAGCTGATTAAATTAAAAGTCAAGATCTTTTGAGTTTTGGATATGTTGATTTATCATATTCTACAGTATGCTTAGCAAAACTTAAAAGCAATTGCTTATTTGTACAACTTGAAGAGAGTGTAAACTGTAAATTAAGTACCTTTCGAATTTATACTGCTCACTTGCCAGGCACAGTGATGATGATTGTCTTGACCTTTTTGATTGAATTATATATGTTTGGTCTAGCTATTGTGCTGAAGAATGCGAGGATGATTAAAAAGGGGAACCAGGCTTCAAATATTGCAAAGGGGAGTACGATAGAAACACTTATAGTTCCATCAGAAGATCTTGTACAAGTTGTTGCTAAGGCATGTCCATGTGCTTTTATTTAATTAATCTTTATTTCCTGTTGGATTAAAATCTGACTGCAATTTTTTGTAAAAATATTTGGCCTATATTCAGGAAGTTCCTATTCCTTCAAATGGAGTATCCGGATATCTAAGGAGGGATGGTTTTGAGGCCATTGCAGGCATTAATGAATGTTCAGAGAGGGATTTAAAAGCTAACGAGTCCAATGGAGATCAAAAGCACAGAAGTGAGACAAGGTACCATATCCACAACACTGTCCAGTACTTTAACACTTAACTAATAGGCAATTATCACAAGATTCATTGTCATTTTGCCACTCTGATATCGGTTGATAGGCTGTCATACACCAGCTGTGGTATGGCATCTTTGATAAAGCTCTAAGCTTGTTGCTTGAGACACTAAATTGTTGAGAACATTGTAATTTTATGGCAACAATTAGTAGGGAACGCATTCTTAAACTCCAACTTACATGCAGGTTTTCAGCCAGCTCAGAGAACGATTTTGCTTCTAGTTTTGCATTTGATGTGGAAAGTCACTTGAGCAGATCCACAGAAGAAGAAAATGAGAAATCAGATGGCACTGATTTTGGAAAGGTGAACTTTTAAGTGAAGAATGGTTTGTTACCCACTGGAAGAATAATTGCAATGTATTTTTACAGAATGGTATTTAGTAAAGTATCAAAGGTCACATGCATGCTATTTGTGCCTCTATGCTTATTCATGATATGCATTTTTTACTTTTTTTTCACATGATAAATTAGAATTTCTTTGTAAGGTTTATTAAGCTTTTTTTTTTAACCTATCTGTTGATGCAGATGGAAGAGGCACATATTGTTTCGGTTGATGGAAGGTAGATTTATAGTATTTTGATTTCCTATGATCAATACTTTATGTTGTTTTGGGACATTGCGAAATGCGTCGATCAGTGATCATGTTTTTGTATTTTTTTTTCCCTTTTATGGCAATCTGGTCACTCTTTATATCTGTCTAATGTTGGCAGGTTCCCTATTTTATCTTGAGATTGTTCTAGTTTTTCAGAATTCTAGATTTTTTCCTTCTTTATCTTTATATGTTCTTGTACTTTCAACATAGTTTTCCTTTTGTCGAGTTTTTTTTCTCTAAATAAGTTTTCTTCCTCGTCCACAAATTGCTTCCATCTATCCTTGCCAGACAGATTGGGGATGTCTCGGGGGTGAAACGGAGTAATCACAGAGAGAACCCTGAGTTTCAAGATGAGAAAACTGTATGTTAATATCAGGAATCCTACTACTTTCAGTGAAATTTTAATTTTTCTAATTCTTTGTCAATTGGCATAATTCATCTCTCTTTATTTTGCAGATCTGTGAAGTTCCAGGCTCAAGTTTAAGCTGTGAGTTTATTTCGTACGTCTTATTAGCTGCAATAGTTTGATAGGAATGATGTATTTTTTATGCCTTATAGGGTTTTGTAGGGCAAACAGGGGTGTCTCTTGGAACTAAAAATGATATTCGGGTGGAGAGTCTAAGAGATCTAATTACGTTCTTATTTCTGCTAGCCAAAATCTCGAGAAAAATGTCTTCGGGCAAGAAAGACATTCTTGATCTGTTCAGGGGGCTGTGAATATTCCTCATGAACGCTACTTCTATGGAGTTGGGGAATTTTCAAATATTTTTGGATTATAAATTGAGGAATAGGGTTAATTTGTAAACGTGATCGAAGTTAAAGCATAATATAAACATTCCAATAAATCCTACTACTTTCCTGGTAGCACAGGACCACAACCTTACGTCCTTACCTAGGTTGGAATTGCAATTGCATTGCAGATACTACTTAATTACTTGGTCATAGATGAATGGAATCTTTGATTTTATATGGGAAACAGAATAAACTTCTTTGATATTATTATTTTTTTGGCATGTTTTTTTCACCGGTCTAATTAGAACCCCAATGAAGACAGCCAAATTGTAGTAACAACCATTTATCAGAGATTAACCAGGATTCATTAAGCTAAATTGCAGCATCAGTGGACACACAAAGCTTGGTAGTTGAAGGGGATATTTTGAATAAAGCATTCTGCTGGATAGCATCTGAATGTGGATTTTGTTAGTTGCTGTGGATGCTAGCATCCCTACTAGAAAGTGTGTCCAGCGATGAGAAACTTAGTTTGGGGTCTTGCTATGAATGTTATCGTCGCTTCTACCTGTCTATTCCTTTTACTGGGCTAAGCTGATTGATTTTCTACTTTATGGGACCTTCCCTTCAATTTTTTCTTGCTTCATACGTTTCTATTTCTTTGCATATAGTATATGCTTGTCACTCTCAATCAACTGCTGCCGATAATATATTGGGTGAAATGGATATGCAAAATACACCGAAAGGAGTACCTTCTGGTGGTCATGCTGCCTCTACGGTCAAACTGGATAACCAGAATCAGAAGAGAGACACTTCAGAAAAGACCAAAAGTCCGGATGCCCTTTCATCTAGTGTTTCTGTAGCTGCCACACCGACAGTGGTGGTTTCTTCAGAGTCAAACCCCAGTTCATCCTCAGCTTCTACTCCATCAGTACCTCCAAAAGATTCCAATTTAAATAGAACTGCTAAGGTAAAGTGAGTTTCAGGGTGGTTTAAATTTTAGCCTAACATATGAGTTCCCAGTTTGTAAATTATATTTTAAAATGATCTAAATTATAAACCACCTTTGCAAATATCTTAGTGTTTTTGATATTGGATACTTAAGTTCTGTTTCTCTTTCTGTCAGAATCATTATCCTGTATCGAATGTTTATTCAAAAAAAATTCCGGAACATTTGTCATTGCTCTGATATTGAGTTTGAGAATGTAGATATAAGAACTTGAGTCAATTAAGCAAAAAAAAGGTTCACCCATTAATGTAAATTAATTATTATAAGTTGAGCACATTATTTAGTTTACAATGTTAGCTAATATTCCCTTCTCTTTAGGAATTCAAGCTCAACCCTGAGGCAAAAATATTTTCTCCCTCGTCGCTGCATCATAGATCAATGACCCCACCTGCAGTGCAAACAGAAGCAAGTGTTGCTTACATGCCAGAAGTCTACGCCATGGTACCAATTGCTACTGCAGAAAATGAAGATGGCATCAGTTTGTTTGCTCCTCATTCTTCTCTGCCCGTGACTTTTGTCCCATACAGTGATGCACCATATGCCCAACCTGTGAGCATATTTCTGTTTTAAAATAATTATAGATTGCAGTTTTTCCTATTTCAAATTACTTTTATTTTCCATGTAAACATTAATCATTAAATTGATGTTATCTCCATTTTCAAGACTCCGATGTGTCTCTCCGGTTCTTTTCCCATCTCATTTTTCCCTAGCCAGTTCTTTGGTCAATGACACACTTGTTTTAGGTTAATCATTACCTTTTATCTTCGTTTATGAAAAAGAGCTGAAAGCTTCAGTGTTTCCGAAATATTTGATGCTGCAAATATTAATTATTGTTTCTTTTTCCATGTCTAGGTCGTTTGCCAAGTCTTAAGCAGGACACAACCAATTAGATATGCCAGTCAGTATCATAACCTTCAAGCTGGGACTGCTTATGTGTATCCAAATTCTCAAAATGTATATAGTATGGTTTTTTACACTCTTATTTACTGCAATATCATTGTATATTTGCAATGGATGATATTTTATCATTGTATAAACGGGGCGGGGATGGTAGTGATTTTATCCTCGTTACGGGATGGAATTGAGGTCCCCGCCCCGTTTATAATTTAAAAAATTAAAAATTAGTAGAAATTAAAAAATTCAATACATTTTGAAAAATTATATATTCTTTTAAATCAAGTTGGATGATTTCAACCTAAATTACTAACTTATGGAATAATAAGTTTTAATTTTTTTTTTTTTAAAAAAAGTTGATCCAAAAATAAATAAATAATAATAACAGGGATTTAAACGGGGAATCTTTAATCTCACTCCCCCCCCCGCATGTAACGAGGATGGGGATGAGGTCCCTGACCCATACTCGTACCATTGTCATCACTAGCGGCGGGCTTAGCCGGCTGGACCTGAGCCGGAGCCTTCTTGTTTGCGGCTAAAACTGGGGTTGAAACTAGCCTTCTGTTGCTGAGCCAAAAATTAATTGACTCACTTCCCCAGTGTCATCATCACCCAGAAGATCAAAAGGATTTACAGTAGCCATTTTCTCTCTGTTCTCAATATGAATCAGATAAAGATATAGATATGTATCTAAAGCTCAAAGCTTTAGTTTATTATTAGAGTAATTCAGAATAGGTAGTTTCTTTGATTGAGCTTGAAGAGATACTGCCTGCATTGTAAATTTTTTTGTTTTTATAAAATCCTTTGAGTGTTGGTTGGTTTTCACTGATACTTTGAATTGAAAAATGACTGAGAACAAGATTCTGACATCATTAGTTCACGAGACATCTTCTCCGATTCATATTAAGTTGGATGGAAAGAATTATCGTGTTTGGTCAAAACTTTTAGAGATGCACATTGCTGGTAGGAGGAAAACAGATCATATCTCTGGTGAGAAAACTGCATCGAGTAATAGTGACCGTGACTATGGTGACTGGTGAGTGGGTGGCAGATGATGCTATCGTTTAAGTCTTGGCTTATAAATTCTATGATAGACACTCTTTTGGCACATTTTGTTCAGTGTAATACTGCCAAAGATGTCTGGGATGCGGTTAAGAGAAGTTACCTCGATGTCTCTGATTCATCACAAATTTATGAGTTAGTGAGAAAGTCTTTCCAATTGAGTCAAGGGGGACGTCCTCTTGTCACGTATTACATTGAAATGAACTCCATTTTCTTGGAGCTTGATTATTGTAGGCCAAATACTATGAAGTGTGCGGTCGATATTGAAGAGTTAAAGAAACGGTCTGCTGAAGATAGGATCTATATGTTTCTTGCGGGGCTTGATCATAATCTGGATCAGGTACGTAGTCGCATCTTGGCTGCAACACCTGTTCCAACCTTGGAGGAAGTCTTCTCTATGGTCCGCCTGAGGAACAATGTCAACTTACCATGGGGACTGAAAGCCACTCTGAGGCTTCTGCATTAGCTGCTAGAGGATTCAATCCTTGATCACGAGCCCCTAATCAGTCTACTGATATTTGCTCATTCTGTCATTTCAAAGGACACACTGTTGACAAATGTTTCAAGAAAAATGGATATCCGGACTGAATCCTACGCAAACAAGCTGAGAGGAAAGATTGGAAACCCTCTCAAACTAGTCATGCATCTACTGTCTCTACTCATGCTCCTGCTGCATCCCATGTTGCTCGATTGTCTCCTGGGGAAGGTATTTTTGGTTTAGCATCTATGTCTACCGTATCTAATTCTTGGGTTATCGATTCTGGAGCTACTGATCATTTTACTTGTAACCCTTCTACTCTTGATTCTCTAACCACTTCACATGTTAAGTCTGTCCAGGTGGCTAACAGAATTCCTTTCCAAATTACATTACTGAGGCCGGAAATGTTTCATTTTCACCTACTCTATCCTTATCTTCTGTCCTACTTGCTCATACATTCTCTACCAACTTATTATCCATTAGTCAAATTACAAAAACTCTAGATTGTTCTGTGACTTTCTCACCCTCATTGTATCTTTCAGGACAATCGAACAAAGATGACGAGTGGCACTGGTAGAGAAAAAGGACTATATTTTTTGGAGGGGATGAGGAAACTGCAAAAAGAGACTGGTGATGGGCTTCAAGTTGTTAGTAGATCTTCTCCTAGAGACAAGATCCTTTTGTGGCATTGTCGATTAGGGCACTCGTCATTTTCTTATTTAGAACACTTGTTCCCAAATTTGTTTCAGAATACTCCTAATTCTAGTATGCGATGTGAACAATGTATATTTGCCAAAAATCATCGTGTATCTTTTAAAATCAGTCTTAATAGAAGTCAAGTTCCATTTACTTGTGTTTATATGCGATGTGAACAATGTATATTTGCCAAAAATCATCGTGTATCTTTTAAAATCAGTTTTAATAGAAGTCAAGTTCCATTTACTTGTGTTTATACTGATGTTTGGGTCCCTTTCTCTACTTCAGGTCAAAAATATTTTGTTTCTTTTATTGATGATTGCACCAGAATGTGTTGGATATGCTTGTTAAAATCTAAAGGTGATGTCGTGCATGTTATTCCCAAATTCTCAAAAATGGTTTAGACACAGTTTCATACCCGTGTTAAGGTCTTTTATTCTGACAATGATCGTGAGTTTGTAAACCAAACCCTTGCTGACTTCTTCCTGACTCACGGTATTCTCCACCAAACAACTTGTGCTTACACACCACAACAGAACGGTATAGTGGAGCGTAAAAATCGGCACATCCTTGAGGTAGCCAAAGTTTTACGACTCACTATGCGGGTTCCAAAATGTTTTTGACTGCCATCTTTCTCATCAATCGTATGCCTTCTCGCATAATCAATTTTCAAACTCGCCTAAGGATTTTATCAAGGTTTCATCCTATTCCTTCTGCCTTGAATATTTGTCCCAAAATTTTTGGTTGTGTATGTTATGTTCACGTGCACTCCCACCATAGAGACAAGCTCGATCCTCGTGCCTTGAAATGTGTTTTGCTTGGTTACTCCAGCTCCCAAAAGGGCTACAAATGCTTTCATCCCCCTACAGGAAAATATTACATTTCAATGGACGTTGAATTCTGTGAATCTGAGTCTTTTTTTCAAATGATGTGTCCTTGGTTCCTCTTCAGGGGGAGGTTTGTAGTAAAGAAGAGGAACAAATGTGGTTAGAAGAAAAGAAGTTTGGATTTCTGGGGGAAAGGGGGAGTCCGAAGTTGAGAGTGATAGATCACCGATGTTGTTCCAAAAATGCTATACCAGGAGAAATCTAGATATCCCTCATACCCTAGCACTAGTTACTGAAGACACAGATAGTCCCGTTGATACTACGGTGTCATCGGACTCTTCTATGATTGAAAATGAGGTACATATTTCACCTCCTACCCCTCCTAACTCTATGCCTATTTCTAATTCTAACCCTGCAGCTTCAGACAATATTGACAACATAGGTAGGAGACATTCCATTCGGAATCGTAAACCACCTGATAGGTTGGGTTTCTCAACATCTTCTTCCAATACTACCTTTCCTATCTCTGATTATATCTCTTACCACCGTTTATCTAAGACTAACTTGACATTTGCCCTTCAGCTTTCTTCTGTGTCTATTCCTAATAATTTCCATGAAGCTCTTGATCAACCTAAGTGGAAATTTGCTATGGTAGAAAAAATAGATGCTCTTCAAAAGAATTTTACTTGGGAGGTGGTCCCTCTACCACCAGGAAAGAGAACTGTAGGGTGCAAATGAGTGTACTCGTTAAAATACAAGTCTGATTAGATCGTGAACAAGTATAAGGCTAGGCTGGTTTTCAAAGGTTACACATAGATCTATGGAATTGACTATCGGGAAACTTTTGCTCCAGTAGCCAAGATGAATACTGTTAGAGTTATAGTATCTTTAGCAGTCAACCTTGACTGGCAATTGAGACAATTTGATGTGAAAAATGCATTTCTTCGCGGTGATTTGATAGAGTAAGTATATATGGATCCACCTATGAGTTTTAATCCTCCAGGAGGTAAGGTATGTAAATTGAAGAAAGCCCTATATGGGCTAAAACAATCACCAAGGGCATGGTTTGGAAGGTTGAATTGTTCAATGAAGAATTACGGGTTTAAGCAGACACTGGCTGACCACACCTTGTTCTATAAAAGAAATGGTCAGGATATTACCTTACTCATTGTATATGTAGACGATATGATTGTTACTGGAAGTAACCCCAGTGAAGTTGAAAGGCTTCAAGTTCATCTGACAAAGGAGTTTGAAAAAGACTTGGGTACTCTTAAGTATTTTTTGGGCATTGAAGTATTACGATCTGAGCAAGGGCTTGTCCTTTCCCAACGTAAGTATGTTCTTGATCTCCTAGCAGAAATTGGTATGTCAGCTTGTGCTCCCGTAGATACACCTATTGAGGTGAATCATGGCCTATCTATCTACCCAGATCAGATTCCTACAAACAAAGAGATATATCAAAGATTGGTAGGAAAATTAATCTATCTTACTCACACAAGACCCGATCTCTCATATGCGGTGAGTGTTGTAAGTCAATTCATGCGTAACCCAAGTGATTAGCGCATGAGTGCAATTAATCGTATTGTGGCATATTTAAAGTCCTCTTCGGGCAAGGGCGTCTTGTACTCAAAAAAGGAGTATCTAGACATTGTGGGTTATACATATTCTGATTTTGTTGGATCAAAACTGGATAGAAAATTTACGTCGGGATTTGTTTCATTTGTTGGAGGAAATCTTGTTACTTGGAGAAGTAAGAAGCAAAACGTGGTTTCACTATCTAGTGCGGAGGCAGAATATCGTGCTTTACATCATGCAACTACCGAACTAACATGGTTGAAGATTCTTCTTAGTAAACTTGGTTTTGGTCCAAGTAAGCCTATGTTACTCTTTTGTGACAACACTGCAGCTATTGAGATAACGAACAATCCAGTTCAACATGATCGAACGAAGCGCGTTGAACTTGACAGAAACTACATTAAAGACAACTTCGACTCCAAGAATATAGAGATTCCATATATTAAAAGTGAAAATCAACTAACCAACATCATGACACATGGAGTGGCTAGTGGTTTATTCTATAAATCGATATCCAAGTTGGGCATGTGTGATATCTATGCACCAACTTGAGGGGGAGTGTAGTGAATATGTATAGTTCTCTTACTATTGTACCAATATAGCATCTAGTAAATGTTAGGGATTTGAGTGGTAAATATGTAATGCTCACTTCTTGTGTATACTTTTGTTCTAGTAAATGAAAAAAATCAGACTTTCCATTTCCTATAATCGACAGAGTGGTTGATATTTTACCATTTGATGCTGTCAGGTTATTGCAGGACAAACAGGGCCTCTTGTTTGTGTGTATCCCATTTCAGTAAGACTCAACCCATGACCTGCTAGGAATACATTGAATATTCGTTAATCATTATTATTATTATTATTATTATTATTATTATTTGCTTTCAAATGGATTTAATCAGAGTACCGGACATTTGAAGATAACCGAGCATGTCGAAATTATAATGCTTTATATTCTCCAAACATGCACATCAGGGAAGAAACTGCAAATTAATCTCTTCTAATACCCTGCAACCAAAAAGCTCGCTTGATGCTATTTTTCGTATTTGTTTCATCTTTGCTTATGTTTTTTTTTTCTTCTCATCTTTTGGTTTTGGTGGCACCTTCGATCTGCTACCATCCAATTTCATAGTTCTTTATTCCCTTGTATGCTTGTTTAAGGACATCATTCCGAGTGCAGCAGGATATTCTCAAGCAGCTACATTACCTCTCTCGACTCCACATCAAATGAATCTTCCCAATTACCAAGGTATAAGTTATACGAGTTTGCCCCTCACACACTTTTGGATGGAATCCTTCTTTGGGATCCAAGTCCTAGATTTAGTAAAGAATGAGGATCAAAATCAAACTTATGAAAAGGCTAGGGACCATTTTTGTTTGTATTTCCCTACTTCTGATGCACTGACTGATCTTGTTTTTATGGATGAATAGTTTAGTTGTCTGAAGTTAGCAACTGTGAGAAAAGGATTTTATCAAGGTTTATCATTATTTTGGATGCAGATTCAAATCAAATGAGTTATGTGCAGCCTGATTCATAGTTACCTTGACGCTTAGACGAGCCTGGGCGATAGCTATGATCCAATGCTTAGTCACCTAAGTGACAACCATTCAGTCCCAAATGATGGAAAAAAACAAAGAGAAAATGAAGACTATACTTCAAGAGAATGAGGATCAAGCTCATTTTAACTTAAATTTCTTCCTTTTCCCTATATTTATGTTGTGGATATTTTACATTGTAGTTGGCAACATGTTTGGACTAAACTTGGGTGCCAAATTAGCTGTTGCTTAGTGCCTAGGAAGGTGCCTGTGATATGTAATTTATTAATTATGTGAAATAAATGTGAATTTCATGATACTTTAAGGAAGTTTTTATGGAATATTATGCAGGCTTAATCATGTGATATTTTTAGACAATGCATGTAAATCCCCAACAGGCAACCAGGTACTTTTAACAATGCAAGTTGCTTATGAAGTATTAGATTCTACTAGACAGCGTAAAAGACAATATTCTAACTTATGTTGGCCAGATCACCTCTCCGTTCGCCTAGGAATTGCTTGCATATTGGAACACACTATTAAGGCGTAAAGATCACTAATGCAGAAAAAGTATGATGATCATTTGTACTTCGAAGATGAAGTCAAATTTCAGAATGGGATATAAGGAGTGCAAGAGAGATGGGTGAGAGAATTTTGATAAGGCTTATGTAAAACTTACATTGGATGCAATAGGAAATCATACATAGGGCTGTTGCTTTATCTAATTTTGATAAGGCTTATGTAAAACTTACATTGGGTCCAAAATCAAGAAGGTGTTGCTTTATTTAATGAGAACCGTGCTATTTGTACATAGCGATTTAGAGTTTGGGTTACAAATTCAACATTTGGCAAGCATCCGTCATTTTACTCGTTAGATCATCTCAGAAATCAACAACCAACACACATTGATAACCCAATCTGGATACAAACATCACAAATGGTTTTTTCCTTATTTAATGGATCTTCAATTGAGATAATTGATGTCTGATTGGACATTGAACACTTTTTCGGCACCTGCAATTTATGGATATAACAATTTTTATTTTTAATTTTTAACTTATATAAACCATAAATAATCTAGCGAAAATAACATTTTGACCAGTTTCTCGTTGATTCAAATGAATATTAAGAAGCATCGAATAATTTGGATAATCTCCAATTCCTTTTAATTACCTGTTTGGTAATAAAAACAAAATTTCATAAATCACTTTTTAATCATACACATTTTTTCAAGTTACTTTTAAACCACATATTTTACTTAAAAAATGTTCTTTTTTTTTTCAAAAAAAATAAAATTACCAGATAATATCAATTCTCCAAGCAATGACCTGTTCAGAAGGTGTCCAGCCATAAACAAATAAGATCTTTCTTTCTTTGCAGTATATGTTTGTTAATTTTATTTATTTTTTTTGTTTAAAAACATGAAAATGTGTGGTTGAAAAGTGGAGAGAGAAAATGTGTGTAGTTAAAAAGTGATTTGTGGAATTGTGCGATAAAAAACATGTTTAAAAACTATTTTGACAAACAGAAAATAAATTATTTATATATTTAACTGTTTGGTGGAGTTGCAGTTGAGTAGTAGAATTTTTTGAATGACTGGTTGAAAAGTTATTGAAAAATATATGTAAAATAATGGATCCATAAAAATATGTGATAAAAAATAAGTCAATGGAGGAAGTTGGAAAATTTCCACTGGACAAAAGACGGGCTTAATTGCATTTAAAGATGCTTCCAACAGCAAAATGCACAGGACTTCGATCTACAACAAAAACACACAAATTTACAAGAACACTTTGCTTCAACTTTCTACCCACTAATTTCAATGTACATGCTACGAAATCTCCATTCTAACCCTATTTTATCTAACAAAGAATATGAAACTCTTCAACAGAAAAATTCTATGCAAAAACCTCATTCAGGTATGCTTTGCAAGACAGGCTTCCAGGACCGTTGATGAGTCTCAAATCCATCACCGACGTTCATTAACTGTGTTAGAATTTGCTGTACTGATAATCCTTGAATACTTTCCCTGGTTAAAAGCTCCTCCAGTTGCTTCTTGGAGATTTTGATTTTAACTTCTGTTCCAGCTGTTTCTGCAGAAGTGTTCTTTTCTTCTTCAGTATTATTCATCGAGTCGCTGCATAGATTTGTATCATTTTTGGAGTCAAAAGAGCCCCAATCTTCACCACCCCATTGCATTACGGATTCTTTTCTGAAGCAATTTCCCATAGATTTGCTGTTAATTCTGTATAATAATTTATGTATGCATCTGCACGAAGATTTTGACAATAGAGTCTGTTTCTTATATATATATAGGCGGGTGTGGGTGGGTAGGATAGGGTGTCCTACCTGGCAGGTTATGGAAGGTTTGACCTCACCATCTCCCGGGGGTCCCACGCCACCTATTTCAATTTTCAGGTTGGTTCAAAACTTCAAGTTAATGTGGTGACACCACCGCGTCTTTGGGTTGGTAAAGGAGTCAGTGGATCAGCTCGGCTAATTGAGCTGGTTTAATTTGAAATAGAGTATTATTTTGAATTATTACTAGAAAGAAAGGAATTCATATTTGCTTGATATGTCAACAATGATGAGTTCAACATGTTTAATTAACTACATGTGTATAATTATGTCATTTTTAGTCAAATAAAATTACGTAAAAAATTGGTGAAAGACGTTCGAAAGTTCTATTGTGTAGTTGTAGGATTAGACATTTTTATTGATAAGATAAGAATCGTCAAGTAGAATAAAGTTGATCTTTATCTTTATAAATTATCAATTTATATATAATTAAAATTTTGTTATAAAGAACCTTCAATTCAATCCATAAAATTAAATGATGACCGTTTGGTTAAAAATTTTTGTTTATGAACAAAGAATTTGCTGTTTTTCGAGGTAAAACATGTGATTGAAAAATAATTTTAAAAAATATATATGATTAAAAATTGAATTTGGGAAATGTATTGTTGATAAACTTGTTTATAAAAATTTACCAAGCACACATTTTTTCAAAAAAATTATTGGGTAAGATGTAATCAAGTTGAGTGAATTACATAAATATTAATAACACGGAAATGATCTACTTAGCACGGTCACTTAGCTTATGTTACAAATTTCATTTAATTTTTGGAATTCATCATTTATATCTATTTATCTATTTATCTATCTATCTATCTATATGTCAATTAATTGATGTATTATTCACAATGCTTAGTTTACTACACCATTTCTTTTTAGTCTTTGTTTGCTGAGGATTAAAATTAAATCTTTAATTGATTTTGAGATACAATTAATAAAATGTGTGATTTGAAAGTTGTAAATCGGATGAATGTGCATTTAAGATTACTCATTGATTTTTTATTTAAATTAAAATAAAACAAGGGCTAAAATGGAAAAAAAAAAATCAATAAACCACATTATGCATTTTTGTTGATAAAATCTCATTTATAGTTTGATAAAATTCATTTATTAACTTTAAATAGATAGGAATTCAATTTAATTAGTAGTAAACAAACAAATTTTGAATTGTAAATGATGAACACTACGGTAATTATTAATTTTGAAATCCTTTCATTTACTCGTTCGAAATTTCCTTATTCCTATCCGATACATGACATGTATGTTTGAATTATGCAAGGCAAAAATAATATTGTTTCCAAGTGGTCATTGATATAAAGCCGAGGCTTATGACTTAAGCGAGCCGACCATCGGCTGAGAAATGGATAGATTTATATCAATGCCACCTAGTGTGAAAGTGTCTGGCATGGAATCTTACATATTAAACTTACAAAATTTGCTAAATATGTCCTCAACTTATTAAGTTTGTAAATTTGAGTCCTTGATTTATTTTTTATTGACAACTCAGTCTCCAACCATTTGACATTTCGACAACTTTTCCTCTAAGAACGGTTATTATCCACTTAGCTATAGTGGTCAAATAGAATACTTGTTTTATGAAGCACAATGAGTAAACACATAATTTTAATAAATAAATAAACAGTCAGACTTAAAACTCCTATCCACTATACAACAACTCTTAGCTCGCTGCACTCAATCTTTTGCCTCAACCCCAAAACCCCTTCTCTGAGTATGGATGAGTGATAAGTGTATTTTATACACTTATTTGTATGTCTAAATTAGGTGTAGTTATTGTCGTTTAGGAATATTTGCTATTTAATTTGTGTTTATTGGTTACTTTTCAGAAAATATCCCAAAAGATGAAGAATGAAGTAATTGACGAGAAAAATGCACAATTGGATGTTAATTAGAGCTGAATTGGACAAGTGAGGAGTTTGTGACAACAACCGGGAAACCTACATGGTGCCAAAGAGAAGAAATCAGAGGTTGTAGGGCCTAATTGAATAAATTAAGAGCTTAAATGGGCAAATCGAGAAGAAGATAAAGTTTGGGGACTAAATTGCAACAATCGAAAGTGAGGACTGAAGGTGCAATTAAAAGTTAGGGACCAACTTGTACAGTCGAGAAAAGAGCGAAGTCGCGATCGCTAGTTACATACTAAGCGATCGCGAGATGGTGCAAAAATATAACCCGTGAGTTTTAGGGTCAAGCACGCGATCGCTAGGGTTGAAGCCACGCGATCGCGTGGCTTTCCGGCTCGGTCGACTGTGGGCTTTTTCTCGCGATTTTCAACAGAATTCTCTTGTTTTGACCTAGGTGTTCTCCAAAACCTATATATACAACACATGAGGTACGAAAATCAGACATTTGCCTCTCCAAAGAACGAGCCACAACTGAGAATTCAACATCAAATCCTTGGAGATTCCAACATCGCAGAGGGGCGTGAATTGAAAACAATTGAAGAATTGATAATTGGTGCAATCTTTCCATTCTTTATATTGTTTTTCAATGAACGTTTATTTTTACTGTTTTTGTTATTGCATGATGATGTGTAACTAATTTTAACGTTGAGATGAACGATGTAGCCTAGTTAATTATTTTAATGTCATATTCCTTGTTTTAACGCTTTAATGCATGTGTTGATTTGTTATTGCGTTTAATGCGTGAATGAACTGGCCACTTATTCATGATTTCATGTGTTATTTCTATAATCCGAGAGGTGAGTTAATAACATAGATCTAGGTAATAAATCAGGTAATTGAACGAGAGATAGAGATATACTCTTTGTAATTATTGCGGTCGTGTGTGAATTCTTGTGTGTAATGCATATAATTAAGGAATATTCGAACCCGCTGTAGAGATATAATGTTGACTTATTTAAGTAGGATTGATTTAAACTCGAGAGAGGAATCTCAATTTAAATTAGTGAATTCTACCGAACACACAAATAGGAAATAAAACTGGAATTGGAATTGATTTAATTAGTTAGGTGAATTCGTGAATCTCAACTACTTTACAATCTTAGTTGAAAACAAAACAATTTAACAAATCCGGTAATTGAACGAGAGATAGAGATATACTCTTTGTAATTATTGCGGTCGTGTGTGAATTCTTGTGTGTAATGCATCTAGTTAAGGAATATTCGGACCCGCTGTAGAGATATAAGGTTGACTTATTTAAGTAGGATTGATTTAAACTCGAGAGAGGAATCTCAATTTAAATTAGTGAATTCGACCGAACACACAAATAGGAAATAAAACTGGAATTGGAATTGATTTAATTAGTTAGGTGAATTCGTGAATCTCAACTACTTTACAATCTTAGTTGAAAACAAAACAATTTAACAATTCTTTTTAATTCATTAGTTCCATTTCTTAATTCTAGATTTTTATTCTTAAAACGATTTTCATTTGTTCAAATAAAGTTAAGAACTGAAATATTTCGGTAATTAATAGCAGTCCTCGTGGGAACGATAATCCGGACTCTAAAGTCCACTTTATTACTTGATTGCGATATCGTACACTTGCGATTTCAAACACAACAATGAGAGGAAGTGGGATAAGGAATTGAGAAGATATTTTTCTCATTTACCTTTGTGTTAATTGAGAATAAAATTATAATCGTCCTAAAAAAAAATCGAACTTTTTGATGTTAACTAGGCAAAAGCATACATTGGGGATCAATCTATTACAACTTATAATGATTAAGGATTTAAATACCTATAAGTAAAAGTGAGGGATTTATTTGCTGTCAAACCACAGTTTGAGATTGGCGGTGCAATTTTCTCAAAAGTAATGTGAACACATCTATGGAGACAGAATATTTAATCCATGTAGTTTAAAGCACTTCCATGTGGGTTTCCTTTTATGAAATCATGCATTTTCATAATTGGGAACTTTTTCCCATATCCATTATTATCATAATCATTGTTCTCATCCATCCAGCCGACCTGGTAACAGAGCTCACATAACGAGTCAGGATTTGCGTTTGATTCGTTTTATTTTCCATGAAAAATATGATTTTTCACGTGATTTTTCAACTTTGCACTGTTTGGTTGCTTAAGTTTTCCATGAAATTCATTTTTCCACTTGCCTAAAAATTCGGTATTTTCCTTGTTTTGGATGAATTCGTTTTCCAAGGGGGGAGGAGGTTTTATTTTCCATGAAAAATCTTATACCATTTTTGTTACGTTTGATCATTTTTGTTGTTGTTAATTGATTTATTTTTTTCCCAAAAATTAACATTATTATTACTAAGTACAAACTTGTTAAAAAATGAAAAAAAAATATTATAATAGCTAAATTTTACTTTATTTTCTATGGAAAATAATGTCAATCAAATAACAAAAATTGGAAAATTCTTCACTTTTTCTACCTAGAAAATTAAACCAATCAAACACATTAAACTTTCAATTCCCAAGAATTTAATTCCCTAAAATTCATTTTCTTTCCACCCAAATTTCACCCTCACTATCAAACGCAGCCTTAGCCCGTTCGATTCCATGAAGATTAAAATTAAATTTTGATAAAATGCATGATTGATAAATTGTGAGTCAATGAAATATATGATTGAAATTAGTTATTGATTTTGACTTCGAAAAAAATTTGAATTTGATTTTCCACTCTTCTAACTAGCCTGCAATATGAAGAATCTGTGGGAAACTTTGATGGTTTTGCACCTAAGAATCCAGTATCCTCTAGAAATTTCCAAAACATTCATTCAAAAACCTTTCGAGTATTTGCATTTTTCCCAAGTCATTTCCTACTGCAATGATATCGTCTAAATTAGGAATGGTTTCGTGTTGCATCTATCAAAATTTTTGGCTTATAATTATGCAAAAAATTTTATTTTTTTCTCTTACACTTAACCAATCGTTCATGCTCATTTCAACCTACTCGTGTTGATTCAATATTCTAGATTCATACCCGATCTAAATAAATCAAAACAACAACGAAGACTTCTTCCTTATAATAGAATAAATAAAAAATAATTTGCCTTAGATTGCTTATTTTCATCAGGGACATTCAAAGGAATAGATAGAACTGAACAATTAGTTCTAACTAGAATTAGCAAAAGGAAAAATATCTTCATTAAAAATAATCTCTTTAGAAGTAAAATCCTTTTGATTTTCAACGTCATAGACACGATATCCCTTTTGCCCATAAGGATATTTGAGGAAAATGCAACGAGTATGCTGAGTGTCAAACTTACAAGCTTTGTCTTGTGAGCAAGCGACACGAAGTTCATCAGGCAATCCCTTTAATTTGGTGAATTACATTATTATAATCAAATAAAAGTAATATGTTAGTGTTAGCAACATATATATGATAAAAGTTGAAACTATTTAAAAAATAAAATAAAAAATCTTGTTCATTGATGAGTAATATTCAAAATTATATACGGTTCCTAGCTAAAGGCAGCTTGTCTCACTTAGGAGGAGATGATAATTTTATGCTACATCCTTTTAATTTTACGGTGGGTCTTCCGTTGGGCCATGCATTTCTCATAGCTCTCTGCTCAATGTCTTGTTGTTGTTCGGCTGAATAGTATGTCTTTGAAGAAATTCATCAAATCAGACATTTGATCGACTAGGGTGCCTGATCACGTATTCATGCTATCCAACACGAAATTGAGAGACAAACTTAGTCTCTGTTTGGCAAACTTGTTTAAAAATAAGTTTTTCATAACACAATTCCTCAAATCACTTTTTAACTATACACATTTTCTTTCTTTACTTTTCAACCACATATTTTATTTCGAAAATATAAAAAAAAAAACATATTTTTAAATATAAAACTTTTAACAAAATGGTTTGGGCTGAGGCTTGCTGAGGCCCAATTCACTCCTTTTAAATCGGGCTGTTATTAGGTCTGTAAACACTTGGATTATGCCCATTAATCAATCGGTTTGGGCTGAGGCTTGCTAAAGCCCAACTCAATCCTATTAAATTGGGTGGGCTGATAACAAGAGTAAACTGAAGACGTTGATCTGGTCCGGCCCAATTCATTCTCGTAAAATGACGTTGACTATAACTAATCGATCTATTCTCTCTCTCTCTCTCTCTCCCGCTCCCTCGCTCGCTCATACATACTGAGGTCCACTTTCTCCAGCTTTCCCCCACTCTCTGAAATAGATAACGGGGTCCCCTTCCATGTAATGGCTGGATCTGAGCTATAGCAACAATGAAGATAACTGTTGAAAAGATCAACACAGACATCCAAGAAATCCCATTTCCCAAAGCAACTCTCGATCCGTCAGCCAAATCAGATCGGTCTCACAGTCCCCTTTTCCGTAGTAAGCATCCTCATCGGAAAACCAAGGCTTCCGGCGCTGGAGTTCGGTTAAGGAAGGAAGTTGGGGTCTCATATGGGAAAAGGAACAGCCGCCCCGAGACCCCTTTAGTCAGATGGAAGTTTGATGAAGATAAGGACAATGATGCTTCAACTAAAGAGGAGAAATCGTCAGCTGAAGTTTTCCACAAAAGTAGCAGGAGAGTTAGGGTTAATGTTTCGGCTAGGAAACTTGCTGCCGGACTCTGGCGACGTCAGTTGCCGGAGTTTGAGACTAATTGTGGCCAAAAATTAGGGTTTCAGGTACTGACCATTCAAATTTCAAAAAGATATCCAGAGATTTTGAGTTTTCACTTTATTATACATTGGCTTTTCTATTTTAAGTTCATAATTAGACTTTAACCTGGATCTTATGTACCAAATTTCCTTAATATATTTTGAGGGCGTTTGAGTACATTGATTTTGCTCTTGTTAATTAAGAACCAAAAAAAAAGTACAAATTATAAGTACAAATTATGGTTTAATTGCAGTCCTGTTAATTATCTTACACTTCATTTTAAAGTATTAATTCCCAGTTAGAGAAACCTTATGCAAACTTATTGGCTTATTGCTGCATTTGCCTTTAATATTAACATTGAATTTACACATTATATATTTGTTCTTAATTTGAGGTGTGTGATGATAGCACCTTGGGGACCATATTCTTTTTCCCGTTTATGGTACTACATGACATCTGTACAAGATCGGTTTTCGTGGTTTTGGTGTATTTAAGTCTTTAGCTGGTAGGAATGGTTTTTAATTCCATTGAAGTTTTTCGTTGCCAGTTCCTGGCAGTAATGATTCATTGTTCCCGTTGTTTTATTTATGGCAGTCTGGAGGTGCTCATGTTGGGGTGAACCCCGTCCCCGTTCATGGTCATCATATTAGAAAAGCGCTCAGTTCTCCCATAAAGGATCTTGTACATAGTCCGCATTCTTTATCTGGCCCAAGAAATGGACTTTCATTTAAGGTTCGTCTTTTTTCCAGTTGATTTATGAAATGTTTTATTATTCTAAAATGACCATGCGAAAACTGCCAGATACCTCATCTTATATAATGTGATTCATCCGGCACTATGTGGTACACCTTGTTAGATTCTTGCTTATAGTTGACCCCTCGTTTCAGTATTACTTGTCATTTGATTGAATTTCCCCTTTTTTGGGCCTTTGTAAATATGTGATTTTTACTTATCGGATTTTAGACATATTCACATTCCTTGTAGCTTGAACCCTCGTTTCAATTTTCAAGTTCTGCAATGGAGGGGGCTACAAAGTGGGATCCTGTTGGCTGGAACGCATCGGATGACATAAAGCAGATATTTAGTCTACCAAAACACCTTGACCAGCAAGCAAGTGCATCTCCAGTAATATCTGCACTTGAGGCAGAACTTGGGCAGGCTCGAAACAGAATCAATGAACTCGAGAGTGAGCAGCGGTCTTCGAAAAAGAAACTCGAGCATTTCTTGAAGAAACTCAGTGAGGAAAGGGCTGCTTGGCGTAGCCGAGAGCATGAGAAAATCCGTGCAATTATAGATGATATAAAAGCTGACTCGATCAGAGAGAAGAAGAACCGTCAAAGGCTGGAAATAGTCAATTCTAAGTTGCTCAAAGAGTTAGCTGATGCCAAGTTATCAGCTAAGCGCTACGTGCACGATTATGAGAAAGAGCGAAATGCCAGAGAGTTGATAGAGGAAGTCTGTGATGAACTAGCTAAGGAAATTGGAGAGGATAAAGCTGAAGTTGAAGCACTGAAGAGAGAATCCATGAAATTCCAGGAGGAGGTGGAAGAAGAGAGGAAAATATTGCAGATGGCCGAGGTCTGGCGTGAAGAACGGGTCCAGATGAAGCTAGTCGATGCAAAGTTGATGGTCGAAGACAAGTATTCTCAGATGAACGTGCTAATAGCAGAACTCCAGTCCTTTCTAAATTCTCGAAGCGCAAAACCAAACGCAGAAGAGATGAAGAAGGCAGAGTTCCTTTTACAAGCAGCTGCATTGGTGAATATACAAGACATCCAGGATTTCACTTATGAGCCCCTAAATCCGGACGACATGTTTTCCATCTTTGAAGATGTTAAATTTGGAGAAGCCAATGAGAGGGTGATCAAACCATGTGTTCCGTATAGCCCTGTTAGCCATGCATCCAAAATTCATACTGTGAGTCCCGAAGTGAATATGTTCAATAAAGACAGTAATGCTAATAGACATTCTAATGCATACATCGATCAAAGTGGTGATTTAGAAGAAGACACGAGTGATTGGGAAACGGTGAGCCGTCTTGAAGATCAAGTTTCAAGTTATTCCCCCATCGGAAGTGATCCTTCAATCAACAAAGTTTTTCGACCAAGTAATGTTTCAAGAAGTGGAAATGAGTGGGATGAAAATGCGGAAGAGGAGACGCCTGTCACTGAAATTGGTGAAGTCTGCTCTATTCCAACACGGCATCTGAAAAAGGTTTCTTCCATATCCAGGCTTTGGAGATCGTGCCCAACCAATGGCAGTGACAATTACAAGATCGTTTCAGTCGAGGGAATAAATGGAAGGCTTTCAAACGGAGGGCTTTCTAATGGGGCTACCTTGTCTTCAGATTGTGGTTCGGTTAACGATGGGCTTAATCCCCAAGATTTGGCTGGACAAATGTGCTCACCTGACTCAAGGAATCTTCATATAACGAAAGGGTGCATTGAATGGCCACGTAGCGCACAGAAGAGTAGTTTGAAATCCAAACTTTTGGAGGCTAGGATGGATAGTAAAAAAATCCAGTTGCGCCAGGTCTTGAAGCAAAAGATTTAAAAAATGGCAAATTCTGCATGCCTAGAGCCTGCTCAGTAGACTGACCAGCAAGCCAGGTTTCAATCTCGAACTATGAGAATGCTCACATTCTTCTGGCTGAAACTACTCATGAAAAACCCAAGCTTCATTCCTTGTTGTAACCAGGATTGACAAGGATTTGCCATTCCATAATTTAAACAAAGCCGAGAACAGTACCATTATTGAGACGGCGGGAAAATGAGCAGAAGCTTTAATTTTATTTATTTATTTATTAAGATACATCAGCATCCATTCTGTAGATGATCAGCTTACTGTAATACTTGTAATGCACTGTTTTAAGGATTAATTATCAGTGGCTTCAAATTTCAAAATGGAACTTGGCTGCTTCTGCATTATAGACAGTCCTAATTGCTTTGAAAATATACTGCACAAAGAGAGTTAAGAAAGTTGACATTTACATACCATGGGTAAAGTGGTTCTGGTCGCCAGGTCGGATCAGGTTATCTCGAGCAAAAAGTACGGGCCCTGTGGGGAAAGATGAAGGCATACTTACTACGAGTAGTATTTAGAAAATCGAAAATCGATTTGAATTGAAAAAGTCAATGGGTTAAGGGTTAAAGGCCAATCGAGTTGAACCAATTTCAATTAATAAACTAAAAATTATTTAAAAAAATCTCCAAATTGAGTTCAAAATTTGGCCGGGTCGACTGGTTCCTGGTTTAACTTGGGAAAAATCGGGTTTTGAGATCGGGTTTTACTTGCCCAGTTTTTGGAGAGGATGGACCGATTTTTCGGTCGGTTCCGATTTTTCCGGTCAAACCGGTCGGTTCGATCCGATTTTCTAAATCATGACTACAAGAAAACCGTTGTTGAGATTCCATAAGCACAAAGTACGGGAAATTGTCTAAAAGAGTCAAATTTTCGACTCAATCAAACTATTCTCCTATTTAATGAAGATTAAGCCCTTGTTTGAGACTCATTATTTGAGAAAAATTATGGTTTGAAATAGTATTTTTGGGAGGATGTGTGGTTAAAAAATGTTTGAAAAGTTAAAAATGGTAGGCTTGACTAAAATAAATGGTTGAGATTGAGTGTTAAATAAATTTGATTTACAAAAAATGAGGGTCAAACAGGGGCTAAAATTAGTTTTTACTGAGTTTAAATAAAAATGGATGAGAAGTCGTTAATGAGCTAAATTTGATAAATGAAAAATTAATTTCTCTCTCCATATTTTCTGATAGCCTCCATCGCGTGTTATATAATTTAGTTTGCTTAGGCCATAATTTGCCTAAACGGTATTTTCACAGGAAAGTTATAGGAATGTTATTATTTGCACGTAATACTTATGAATAAAACGTCTTTTCCGAATCAAAGCGCGTATAGTTTACCCCGTTTTTAGTCCTACTTGCAAAACCCACAAATACCACCTGACCCTTTTCTTTACATTATTACTGCTAATTTTCGTTCTTTCTTTCATCTTTCGTGAAGTGAAATTATCAACTAAACATTCGGAAAATGTCTTTTGAGCTGACGTGTCTTTACGACACATTTTGTTTGGTAACACAATTTGATTTATAAATTAAGTTTATTCATTATTTTAAGGAAAAAGTAGTGATTGAAAATAGAAATAACAAAATATGCATAATTAAAAAATGGGTTGAAAAATTGTGCAATTTATAAATCGATTTATAAAACAAAAAGGTACCGCTATCAAACGGAATCTTTAATTCTAATTCTTTATATGCAAAAATGAATGTTTTGCTGGAGTCAAAAGGCTAAAAGAACTAAAACTAAGGCTGAAATAATGGCGCATTATGTTGTAACGATTTCATAAATTAATATATGAAATTAAGGTTACAGCTTGACAGAGCCACCTTCTTGTTAATGTTGCCTCCATAACTTTTCTACTCCAATTCAATATTCTCTCTCTCTATCTCTCTCATAATCCTCTTCAATTAGATAGTCTTGACTTATTCTATAATTCAGATCATTCGTTACCTTTATCAACTTCAAGTAACTTCCTCGTTGCTTCTTCGACTTTTCCCAGTCTTCTTCGAAAAGAAATCGACATTTTATCCATGACTAATTCGACTAGAACCCAATTAAATAGCCTCTTATCTGATTCATTTGCTTCAGATTTTTTGTGAATTTTCACCTGGGTTTGTCTTGTTGGATGAGAGAAAATGGGGATTTGTGTAAGCAAAGAGAAGCCTGTAAAGTCTAAAGCTAATGGGCATAGAGCTGGAAATGGAGTGCATCATAATCAGACTGCAATTCAATATACAAAGTCTCCAGGCTATGCCGCTCAATTGCCTGTAATCCCCCCAGCAAGCCCTAAACGAGTCGTTCAAAAAGCAAACACCATTTTAGGAAAGCCGTATGAAGATATCAAAGCCCATTACATCCTTGGAAAAGAATTGGGAAGAGGGCAATTTGGTGTTACTCATCTTTGTACTGATATTGCAACTGGTCAACAGTATGCATGCAAATCAATTTCTAAGAAGAAGCTTGTTACCAAGAGTGATAAAGAGGATATGAGAAGAGAGATTCAGATTATGCAACATTTGAGTGGGCAATCTAATATTGTTGAATTCAAGGGTGCTTATGAGGATAAACAATCAGTGCATCTTGTGATGGAATTATGTGCTGGTGGAGAGCTTTTCGATCGGATCATCGCCAAGGGACATTACAGTGAAAGAGCTGCTGCTTCAATCTGTAGGTCTATTGTGAAAGTTGTGCAGATTTGCCATTTCATGGGCGTGATGCACCGGGACCTTAAGCCGGAGAATTTCTTGTTGTCAGACAAGAGCGAAAAAGCTCTGCTCAAAGCAACGGATTTCGGATTATCAGTTTTCATTGAAGAGGGTAAATCTTTCTCATTTCATTACTTTGAATGGTTGCATATCAAGAATGCCTGTAATATGATATACTCTAGAATCATTGACACAAATTCTATGGATATCTCTGTAGCTCGATAATGAGATCATATGCTATAGAATTTTAGAATTACTTAACCATGAAATATGATGCATTACAAGAGAAATTGTATTTTGTAGCATTGTTCAGAATTGTGTACCAAATATGTCTTCAGATGGTTTTAATTTTACCAAATCTGTGTTGCTGGTCGTAATCCTATGTAGCATCAATTAGTCATTTAGATGGCTTGTGTTCATCTCTGTGCTAAAGGAGAGAAGTTCATCGCACACCTCTAATAGCCGAAAAGAGGTTTGAATGCAGAATCCTATGTTTAGGTCTTCTTGTGCAGATAATCAATCCAAAAGTTGTACGTTTTTTATTCCGTAGAATCAAATATGTCCAGTTTTCTAGGATCTTAAGGTTTTAAGATTTTTCCACCGTCTGTCCACTGCCTATCTGGTCGCCATCTTAAGGCCCGCCCTTTTCATAAACGTGAAGAAATATCCTAAATCCCACTGCAAGATGTCATCACTGGAGTTTTAAAAATCAGGGTAGATTGATGTGAAGACTGCAAATTTACGTTTCCATACTGTCTTTCCTCCATTTCAAATAGTCTAAAAGCTTCTCTATTAGCGTATATGATCTGTTCTGTGAACTCTTTTGCACGAGTAATTACTAGCAGAAACAGTTTTACGTGAACTTGTATCTAATATAATTTTCTTGTCATGGCTATACTTGGCAGGAAAGGTATATAAGGATTTAGTTGGGAGTGCTTTCTATGTAGCTCCTGAAGTATTACGCCGCAGATATGGGAAGGAAGCTGACATTTGGAGTGCAGGCGTTATGTTATACATATTACTCAGTGGTGTACCTCCTTTCAGCGCCGGTGAACTTAATATATCAACCTTCTTTCTGCTTGAAAATGTTATTTACTTACCAAAACTAAAAATAAAATGGAAAACGAAACAGTTTCTCATGGTCTCACATTTCACTTGCTCATGGATTTCTCATGGCTAAAACATTCAAGATTTTTATTTCAGAATCTGAGAAGGGAATATTTGATGCCATAGTGAAGGGGCATATTGATTTTGATAGGAAACCTTGGTCATCGATATCTAGTAGTGCAAAGGACCTGGTCCGCAGGATGCTGACACAAGATCCAAAGGAACGCATTACCGCCGTTGAAGTTCTTGGTACGCCTACTGCATTTTGGTCCATAGCAAAGAACTTCCTAGGATATCATGATACTTAAATTTCGAATTTGCTTATATATTTTTTGTTGAAAATTTCTACAGATTTGTTTCTTTTGCATTCACTGATCTGGAATCTACAAATTTCCGCAGTATAGCCTATATTCTCTAACGATGGTTTCAAAATATTTTTGTCCATATAGAACATCCATGGATGAGAGAAGGTGGAGATGCATCTGATAAACCAATAGACAGTGCAGTTCTCTCTAGGATGAAGCAATTCAGAGCAATGAACAAACTCAAAAAACTCGCGCTGAAGGTATAGTTTGCTGTTATAGATTTCTTTCGTGTAGTTCAAAGAAAATAATTATTTATACCAGTACGAATCAATAACCCCTCTGAGCATTATAAAGATATAAAGAACTGTTTATTATTGATTCTAACAATGTTTCATTAGTTTAATGTTATTTGTTCCTGTCTCGTCATAATTTTGTTTTCATAATTTATCCCAGGTTATCGCTGAGAATTTGTCTACAGAAGAAATTCAAGGGCTGAAATCAATGTTTGCCAATATGGACACGGACAACAATGGAACAATCACTTATGAAGAACTTAAAACTGGATTGGCTCGACTTGGTTCAAAGCTCACAGAGACAGAAGTTAAGCAGCTTATGGAAGCTGTAAGATAATAGTGACATTTATTCTCAGATAATTCTCCTACAATTTTTCTGTTCTCTCATCTCCAACTGAATTTAGACAAACTTATCGATCATGCACTAACAGGCTGATGTTGATGGAAATGGGACGATTGACTACATTGAGTTCATTACTGCTACAATGCACAGATACAGATTAGAAAGAGAAGAAAACCTTTACAAAGCATTTCAGTACTTTGATAAAGACAATAGCGGGTGAGTGATTCGAGCAATATATTAAAGCTTATTTATGGTTGAAATTACACCTATCCTTACTTTTAAAGATCCAAATTCAAAAATGAGGTGAAACATATATAAATTCAATTTTCAGGTTTCATTAAGATTTTATTAATTAATTAATAATATTACAAAATTAAATTAATTATCTAAATCCAACCCATCATTTCCAAACCCTAATTCAAACTTTCCTCATTCTCGCACTACTTCCTCACTTCTACCTAATCTCTCTCTACATCCTCTCCTTCCCTTCCGGCGACCATGTGAGCACAGCCGACCAACTAAGCGCTGGCAGCGCATCACCACAGCAGGCCTACTCAGTGGCGGATATTGGCAGCAGTCGCACGGCGGTGCCTGCACACACAGCTCCTTCGTGCAGAAAGTGCGAGCCATCAATCGATGGCTTCTGCACCTCTATTCACGCGATGTCGCAGATCTTGCGAACGCAGCAAAGCCTCTCGATGGCGGAAGCGGCCGCGGTGGGGCCGTGTCTCTGGCGGCGCCTGCCTACGTGCGCTATGTCTCTCTATCTCTGCGTGCGCTTGCATTTGGAATTTGGAAATATGCAATTTTTTATTTTTGTTTTTTTGTCTGGTTTTTCTGGCGGCGTCGGCATTGGAGGCCACTCCGGTGACTGGGGGGTGGCGGAGGTGAGGGGATATTCAGGCATGTCTTGGTGATTGTAGCGGTGTGTTTGATTGTTTTGGGGATTTGAGATGGTCTGTGATTGTTTATTTCGAGATAGTGTCTACGATTGTTTATTTTGAGATGGTATGGGATTTTCTGGTGATGGCGGAGGCATAGAGGCCGCGTCGGCGACTGTGATGGTGGAGGTGGGGAATATTTAGGGGACACAGCGGTTTGTTGTGGTGGTATTGAGATCGAGGAGGCGGCAATTGATGGTGATCAGTAATTGATAAATATGACCTAAGAAACTTGCGACCTAATAATTGATAATAAAATATAATAATTTTATAGGTTGTGACCTAATAATTGACAAGGATAAAATAATCGTGACCTAATAATTTGATAGGTTTTGTGATCTAATAATTTAACAAGTTGTAACTTGATTGATTAATTTGACATTTTGTGATTTA
Source organism: Ligustrum vulgare (assembly GCA_963555705.1). Lineage (NCBI taxonomy): Eukaryota > Viridiplantae > Streptophyta > Magnoliopsida > Lamiales > Oleaceae > Ligustrum > Ligustrum vulgare. The sequence goes on along the minus strand of OY743175.1, from coordinate 61,231,029 downwards.
ACTATATTGATAACTTGTGACCTTGAAATTTGTGATTGTAACTTAAAAACAATTTCGATTTGTGACCTCCTATTTTGATAAATTATGATCTAAAATATTGATGGACTGTGACCTTAAAACATTTGTCATTTGTGACCTGAAATTATACAATATTGTGACCTTAAAATATAAAGTAAAATATTTTTTTTCGTTAATTTAATTAATTAATTAATTCTAATTAAACCTGATTTTTGAAAGTATATAAGTTTGACCTCATTTTTTAAATTTGTATTTTAAAACACCTTATTTGTGTATTTTTCCCTTATTTATGACGGTGTTTTATATTACTGAATAAGTTTATTTCTTGTTGCCATAGGTTTATCACAAGAGATGAAATAGAAACGGCCATGAAAGAGTATGGAATGGGCGACCCTGCCACCATTAAGGAAATAATATATGAAGTGGACTCGGACAATGTGAGTTTGTTTATACTTCCTAAGATTAATGGTCAAAAAATTTCCTTAAAATATGGGTCTCATATCTTCCTGTCAAATTTCCAGGATGGAAGAATCAATTACGAAGAATTTTGCACCATGATGAGAACTGGAACACAACAGCCTGACAGACTCTTTTAGCAGTATTGAGAACCCGAGTGAGTGCAAGAAATAAAACTTTTACATAGTTGATTTGTTGGCTTGGGATCCTTAGAAACTACTTGGCATCTCCACCTGAAGTTAAGACCTTTAAATCCTCTAAAGCTCTGATTTGGATTAATTTTTCAGTAGATATTGTGAATTAGTAGTTGTGTACACTGTTGAGTTATTCTTTCTTTCTTTCTTTCTGCTCTCATCCATTTTTGATAGATTTTTACACACAATTGTCTCTGTATTTATTCTATGCTGTCCTGAGGAGATCTTCTCATTTTCTTGAATATAGTATGTGATTTGTTGACAATTGCCATGATTAATGTCTTTCCGATTTTCTGTTGTTAGAATTCTAGACAGTACTTGTGGATTCTTTGAGACGTGAGGATAAAAAGTAGTGTTTATATACCATTTGTAAATTGAACCAAACTTAGGTTGAACCAAGGTTAAATTTATTCTTACAAGAGTTAAGCTATAAAAAATTGGGTATTTCAAAATATATGGCTGTGGTTTTATATTGCAATATGTGATTCTATGAACCAGCGAAATAAGTTTTGGGTTCCAAGATTCGTATTTTTCAACTAACTTTAATTGTTTCGATTTGATCTTTCAACTTGTAACTCTACTTCGATCTCATCAATCTGTAATTATCATTTTTGAAAAATTGATGGAAAAGGGTGATCTAAATGATTGAAATTATGACTAGCTCTAGGCATGGTGTATTTGTCGACAGATCCAATGAATCAACCAGGTTTAGGATGCCCTGGAGCATAGTTCAGTACTTAGTTAGTTGAAAGGTGAGAGAGAGAAATTTCAATTGAGCTGGGTGAGAGTTCGAATCCTTCCTTTGGTATGGATGAAGCTCCTTGCAAGCGCAATTAAATAACAAACTCTCAACTCTAATCCACGGAGGCGCATTCACGATTTATATCCTCTACAAATCCTCAGGACAAGGGCTTCTAAGGTTGGAGTTCAACATTTTTTTTTTTTAAAAAATGATGTTTAGAAAATTAAACTATTATGATAAATGATCTACTAAGCGTCGGTATTATATGATTTTACGATTGTCACTGTAATTGTGAACTTGATTTGATGGAACAAAACAGGAATAAAATAGAGCACATGATTAAAAAGGCATTTCAATCAAAATCATAAAGTTCCAAGATTCCTTGGTAGTATTTAAAGCAATTGAAAAATAGATAGTGGCTTGAGCACAGCCAAAATCAAAGATCTAATCAAATTCTCATGTTATTTTGTCTTTAACACTGGAAGAAAATTCTGAAGGAGCCAAATTCATTGAATGGCGGCAGCTTCCCTGTGGTGTGGGACACATTTGAATCCGATGGAGAATATCTACAGCCTGCAGTTGAGTTCATTTGAATGGACCAAAATTTCTCCATGTTACTGTTAAGTTTCATACTTGTTTGTTCTTGTTAGATCCTGTCTTTCATCGTGATTGAGTGCGACTATTAGAGCTCATTTGTTAACGGAAAAAATTTCACCTCAATTTTTCAAACTTAATTTCAACCATCCATTTTTAGTCAAACACACAATTGTTGACTTTTCAAACTTTTTTAAACTACACATTCATAAATAAATAAAAAAAAAAAACCAAAAAAATCAAAATTTTTCACATTACCAAACAGACTCTTAATTGATCGTCTAATCATATGTATTAAACCATATCCCGATTCACAAATTACATAGTCATGTCGAGCACACATTTGATTTGACGTGATCCCTATCTTAATTTCGCACGTTAGACTTAACTCGATGTGCTTAAAATCACTTGAGCAAACAACGTTGAAGAGAAACTAATTACTATACCAACACGCCCGAGAGAGCCAAGGGCTCTAGGGATTCTACGTGTGTTGATCTTCATGAGAAAATGTACATGACTAACTAGTAACTAAAAATAGTTAATTCAGGAAAATCATTGCATCGATAGGAAGTAGTTGGTTGGTCATACTTGCAAAAATGATCAAAAGAGCACTTGGAATAGAAAAAGAAGGTCCAAATTAACTAAACAATTGTACACATCGAATGGTATCATATACTGTAGTTCAATTTCTCTCTTTCTTATTTTAAAAGAGCGAATATAGTACGATCATCTACTTCTCTACGAGAATATACAAACTTCATGTCATTTAAACCGGTGACCGCGGCAGGTATGCCAGTGGAGTCCTAGACCCCATTTAAATTTTCTTTTTACATAAAAAAAAAAAAAAAAAAGATGTGTTATTTTTTAATTTTTTTGTGTTTAATTTCCCTCCCTCATAGTTAAATTAAACTCCACTGATTGTAACCCGGCTCCCCAAAATCTACTCAAAGTTGACCATTAGTCACCTTCAAAAAAAAAAAATTCCAATATAAAAGACTTCCACTTAGCTTTTAAACCTCCCTCTTTTCATTTCACTAGTGATATTAATAATTGCTTCAAAGAGTACTTTAGTGATTGTTTGGTACAAAATAAAATCTAAATTTTAATCTAAGTCAGAGTTAACAATCAGTATCAATCACATATTTTATGAAATTCACAACATTTCATTCACACATCTTATCAATTTTTGTCAAAATCTGCTAAAAATCTAATTTTAATCTCAACTAAATAGAAGCTTAATCTCTATGGAATCTTATTATATCCCTGATTAGCCTCTCAAGTCATCATGGCCTTGCCCTACACAAAGACAAGCATTTCAAAGACAGGAAAAGATATAGACGGTCACCAATTCTTTAACATATCATTTTTTTTTTTTTTTTTTTTTCACAGGCAGTCCTTCTCTCCTTTAAATTCCAAAATTTGCAATTTAATTTCTACCATTAAAATCTATCTAACACAGCTGATCTCACTATCACTAACGGTAAACAACATGTCTATGCACAGACATTCGAGGAAATCCCAGTCGAGGAATGAAGAATTTCAAGAACAAGATATGTGGGGAGTTGTGAATGAGAAAAAAGAGCCCAGTTTCATATCAAAACACCAGCCAACAGCTGCCAGAATAATGATCCCAGCAGCCAAAAAAAATTCTGACATTGATGAACCTAGGATTGTTCAAAACTCAGCCCCTGTCAGGATTCCTGACTGGTCCAAAATTTATGGGGAAAGCTCAAAGAATGGCAATGGTGATGATTTTGTAAGAAGCAGTTGGGAAAGTGACTATGAAGAAGAAGAAGAAGATGATGATGGGAATCTGATACCACCCCATGAATTCATAGCTAGAAAGCTTGCAAGGAACCAAATTTCTTCATTCTCTGTGTGTGAAGGTGCTGGAAGAACCCTCAAAGGGAGGGACCTAAGCAGGGTAAGAAATGCTGTTTTATCCAAAACTGGCTTTCTCGAATAACTTGTATGATCTTATTGCTCGATTGATAATATTAAGAAGAATTAAAATTTATTATGGTTTAGTCCCGTCCTCTAAAATGTGGCCTTGATTGATGGGAATTCCATGGTTTAATGCAATTCCATGTATGTATTATTAATGAAATTCTATGTACTAAATTGTTTTTGTTGAATCCATTTCAATGTAATTCCACAGTCTAATTATTTTTTATATTTAAATCTTTCCATAATTCCTTTACCAACGCGTAACGTTAATTAATATTTCATTCTTCAGAATTTGAACTTCTAGGATTTCACAGTCAATCTTGTGAATCTTCAATTTTCCAAAGCCTTTGAATTTGCAAAGAGACTCTCTCTCTCTCTCTCTCTCTCTCTCTCTCTCTCTCTCTCTCTCTCTCTCTCTCTCTCTCTCTCTCTCTCTCTCTCTCTCTCTCTCTCTCTCTCTCTCTCTCTCTCTCTCTCTCTCTCTCTCTCTCTCTCTCTCTCTCTCTCATTATATGCATAATTACGGTTACAACGAAAACCCAAAGGTTACTCATTCAGTCTCGAATTCAACCTCGAAGTAATTGTTAAGGATTAAAATCTTGCATCGAATAAAAATGAAAACATAGATCAACTTATAAAAGTTTGGACTACTTTCCTTAACAAAGTTGAACCCAAAACTTTAATATGGTATCAATGCTCGTTAAACTCATCAAGTCATTCGATTTGATTAAGATTAAAATAATGAACACACGAATTTCAAGATCGATCTACTCAAAAGAGCCACCATCTTGAGCTTTGAAGATCATATTAAGGAATATAATTCTACATCGAATAAAGATAAAAATATAGATCAACTTATAAGGATTTAAATTGCTATTTTTATCAATATTGATATTTTAAGATGAAATCCCAAACTTTAACGGTGATCGTTCGCACCACCTATGAAAAGGACCTCATAATAACTGGTGCCTAAGGGCCTAAAATTTTTTAAAGGCTGACCCTAACTGGCTGCTTCATTTGACAATTGCATGGATGATTACAAAACTAAGCTCCATTTGATCTTCATTTTTTAAAACTTATAATTTCCCACTTTCATTTTCGATTGTATATTTTATGGGATCTACAGTTTGTATCAATTTCATACATATTTAATAAAATATTATCAAAATTTTACTAAAAATATGGTTTCTAGCCAAAACAAGTAGGGCTAAAAGCCATTTTTGCTTACATAATGTCAAAATTGCAAGTTTTGATGAGGAAAAAGTAGTGTTTTTTTATTTTTAAATTTGGCAACTTGTTTAGATTTCCGTCATATATTAAGTTGCTTGACATCTTGATCATAAAATATTAATTTTTATAGTATGTACTTTAACAAATGCAACATGTAGATCAATTAAATGCAAAATTTAAAAGACCCTTTTAAAGATAATGAAATATCCAAAAAAAAAAAATCATCAACTTATCCAATGATAAGTATTTGTTCGATCCTCAATTCTAATCTTCATTCCACGGATAGTGTTAACATAAACCCTAGATATCTATTTCTCACCTTTACTCCCCTCCATGTTCTTCTAATTAAGCTAAAATAAGGTGTAACCAAAATATTAACAAATAAAGAAAGGAAATTTTCCACTTATGTTACAATTTTGAATTATGAAATTGTGGAATAGGGAAAATGATATTAAACCAACTTCAATTTTTTAAATGGAAAATGAGTTAATTATTTTATTCTGGTTCATGAATAAAGAATTCATTCCAAATTTGACGGAAGAACAAGCTAGGGAACAAATTTCCTTTCACTTTAGCCACAATACTTTTGGCTGCACACTCAACCACTCAATTTGATGGCAAATATTATTGTAACACATCTGATTAAAATTTAAGTTAAAGTCAACAATTAATTATAAATACATATTTTATAAGACCTATAACTTATCAAATACATTCGATCAACATTTATCAAAATTTATTAAAAATAAGATTTTAATACAATTTCGTATTATTGGATTAATACAACGAATCCCTTTTTTTTTTTTTTGGAAAATCCATTGGCTAGAAAAAATATAACTAATCATTTATTGTTCTCAATAAGAAGTTTTACAATAGTAGTATGTATTTTTTTTATATGTATCTTTATTTATATTCCATTTTGCATCAAATACAAACGTTCAAATGATTTTTGACTTTAACATCAGAGTGATCTAAGACGTGTTACGTTGAACAAATGCTTGAAATCAACTCAACCTTCTTCCCTTTGAAGATTTCTAATTCCTTAAGAGCTAAAATTCTCAATTTCTGTGTCTTTTCTTCCATTAAACCCTCTTTATTTTTTCCAATTCCTTTTAACATCCCATGAATCATTCCAACATAAAGCCCATATTTTCTCAACTTCTCAATTTCCTCTTCATCTCCACCACCCAATATGGCTCCACAAGCTGCCCCACATGCATGCAACACACCGTGTGTCTTCTTGCACACGTAATCCAAAACCCGACCCGTATCTCCCTGTGATAGATCCATTTCCAGTTCTCGGTATAGCCCATCTATAATACCCTGTGAGCCTACGGCCCGGGTGATCTCTACAATTACCCTAAGGATCTCATCCGGATCATTTTGGGCCTGGTCCATGGACCTAGCCAACAGTTCAAGCCCAAATGGCATTATCCCATCGCCGGTAAGAAGCTCAACATTTGGGCCGAATTTGTGTGGAATTTTTGGTTTGGGCCTGGGCCTGTCTGTCACTGGTAGGTGCTCATGGGTATATATTGCAGCATGCATGAGATGTAGAGCTGCAGCTGCAGCCATGGCTCGGCTCCTGTCACCGTCGACGAGTTCGCACGCTGCAATGCACAATACCGGTGCTTTACTCCGTGGGGCTGCAAACGTCAAATGATGCATTGGCTCGAAAACCGAAACCGGTGGCCTAATGGGAATAGCCTTTTTTAGGTACTCTTCTATTTCGTCTTCAATCGACACACAATAAGATTGGTTTCGAACCATCGTGACCACAATTGGCCTATAACATGGCGATAGGCTGGTTCGACTCCATCTAGTGTGAGTTAAGAAGCCTGATTTTCCGTGACTTGCTGCCATAGAATATAAAGTATGTGGTGGTTAGCAAATAAAAATACGAAAGATGAACATGTGAAATTGGAAAATGATTCCTAGAACCCTTAAAAAGGGGAAAATTTTGGGTGTTTCATACTCAACTCAATAAATAATGGGAGATAGAGACGAAATAAATGTATTTTAGTTGAATCTTATAAGTTTTCGATTATTTAATTAATGTGTATCTTGTGTTTTTGTACAAGTATTAGTTTTTTAGAACATTCTAGTTCTAGCTAGATTGAGGTGTCATTACTTAGAGGGTGTTTCACGATTTTTTGTTTAGAAATTTTGTTTTTTATAAATATAAATGGACACGTTACAATATTTCATTGGACCCATTTTTTGAAAGTCAACAATTTCGATTGATCATAAATTTTCATCCACCATTTCTTACTTTTCAAAAAAAAAAAAAAAATGATCTACAAAGAGTTGTCACGTAATAGTTTATGAATAATATTTATAAACAATAGTTTATAGACGGTCGTCAAACATTGCCCTAATAAATTTAATTTAATGGGCCTAACTTCTTTTTCTATAGTAGCCAATATGATCTCAATTAGAGCTTCTCTAATGATTAATTATGGATATTTTCTTCTATGTGGCACTTAAGTAGATAATTATTTCACTTATATTAATAAAATAGATAGTGAGATTTAAAACTTATCTATAATAATCATTGTTTATAATTTTTTTTGTATACATGTGTCTTCAATATTTTGTTAGCAAGTTATTTATATCTGGACATAGTACAAAATAATGTCTCTGTCACGTCAAGGCCACATAGGTATGCAAACTAACCATTGGAGATTAAAATTTCATATCATTATTTGTTTTTCCTACGTGGTAATGTATTTTTTCCTAATTGATAGATCATTAAAGATGCTCTTAGTAATTTGGAGAATAAACGTTATGAAATTAGAGGAACTTTATTGTGCCTCCAATGGGCAAAGGGGCGACAGGTGCCCAGTGGGCACAATAATGTGCTCATTGGCACATCATAAAATTTCTATATGAAATTATTATTTGGAAGTGGGGACGTAATTCAATGTTGAAATTTAAATAAAATTAAACTAGTGTCTTGATAGAATTGGTACACGTAAATACATGTACACTTTAGAATGGAAAGAACTCTGGTTCAATGCATCATTCTTGATACATTTATACTTCTTTTAGCTTATATATATTTTCTTTCACCCGTTTGAGGCTTAATCTAGCTAAGTTCAAATCACTAATAGGTTTTTTTCGTGTGATGATTCTTGATTTAACTTTCTTTGTAAAAGACTATAATTTAGCCTTTGTTTGGTAAAATGTGTTTATATACAGATACGTGATAGTATTTTATTGAATATTTTTTTTGAAAAGTCAACAATTTCGAGTGATCAAATATTTTCGTCCATCATTATTTTACTTTTCAACAAACGAAATGTTATGACGTTACTATTTATAAATAATAATCGTTTATAAATGGTCTATAAATCATAGGCTTAATATCATAGAGAATTCTATGTCAAAGTTGATGACGATTACATGTAAATAGAGGTAAAATGCAATAGGGTTAATAACACAAAACGTCCTTACCTTTGACATGTATTGTGCAAAACATCCTAACGTTTTGATTTTTGACGCTGAATGTCCCAACCTTTACATTTTCTTGTTGGAGACGTCCTTTTCTTTATATTTAACCCTATTTCAATGTTAAATGATGGGCATTTTTGTCCAATTCCATTTTTAATTCATTTCTTAAGGGTAATTGGCACAAAACGTCCCTACGTTTGACATTCATTGTGGAAAAAATCCCTACGTTCATTTTTTTGGTGAATAACGTCCATACCTTTAGATTTTCTTGCAGATTAGTCCCCAAATTTTACTTTTCTTTCAATTTAGTCATTCCGTATTTGATTTAAAGGTCATTGTCTTCAAACGTGTATAACTTTTGATCTACAACTCCGAATTGCACTCCGTTTTTTGCGTTGAACTCCAAATTCAACCATCTTTCTTATGATGTATAATGTGCTCATTTATTAAACATTTCGTTTTGACTTTTGTATTGTATATACTTATTTTGTTAGGGCATCATTGATTAACGTAAATTGATTTCTGTAAATTTTATTGAAACGGTGAAATTTTAATTTTACTGTGTGTTCGACGGCCAGCGGAATTTATAAATTGGATTTTGAACAACACACAGTTTCTTTCTTCAATTTATAAATTCCGCTGGCCGTCGAACACACAGTAAAATTAAAATTTCACTGTTTCAATAAAATTTGTAGAAATTCATTTACGTTAATCAATGATGCCCTAACAAAATATGTATCTACAATACAAAAGTCAAAACGAAATGTTTAATAAATGAGCACATGATACATTATAAGAAAGATGGTTGAATTTGGAGTTCAACGCAAAAAGCGCAGTGCAATTCGGAGTTGTAGATTAAAAGTTATACACGTTTGAAGACAATGACCTTTAAATCAAATACGGAATGACTAAATTGAAAGAAAAGTAAAATTTAGGGACTAATCTGCAAGAAAATCTAAAGGTATGGACGTTATTCGCCAAAAAAATGAACGTATGGACTTTTTCCACAATGAGTGTCAAACGTATGGACGTTTTGTACAAATTACCCTTAAGAAATGAATTAAAAATGAAATTGGACAAAAATGTCTTTCATTTAACGTTGAAATATGGTTAAATATAACGAAAATGACGTCTCCAACAAGAAAATGTAAAGGTTGGGATGTTCAGCGTCAAAAATCAAAACGTTGGGATGTTTTGCACAATACATGTCAAAGGTAGGGACGTTTTGTGCTATTAACCCAATGCAATATTGTCCATCTAAAGGGAATGCATTGTTTATGAGACAGAATGACCAAGTTTAATGGTCTTAAAACTATAAGCAGCATGTTTAATTAAGCTTAAGAAGTTTGTATTAAGGAAGGTGACACAAAACAAGAATCAAACTCAAATTGACAAGCAATCTGGAAGTGATTACATAAAAAAGCAAGCCAAGAATCATGCCTTGTATGAGGTCTTGGCCGTGGCAATGAGAGGCGTGATTGTGTGTGAGGTAGATGCAAGGATAGCGCTAAAAATTAGCTTATCTTGCCAAACCCAGTGGTTTTTCTTGGAGATATCGGACGAGGGACATTGTAATTCTCCATTGACATAATCCATTAGATCGTAGCCAATGAGAAGAGCCTCAAATTGTGATCGCCATTGTGGAAAGGATGAAGGTGTGAGTTTCCCATTGATCTGAGCTGTGATGTTGAAGGCAACAAGTGAGGAAGAGGTAGGTTGATTTTCTGAAGACATGGGAGTGTTGGGAATTAGGACGCAACTAATCCCGCCCAGGATCGATGTGACGCAAATAAATTGGACTGAGAAAATATAAATACGCAAAAATAAAATGCAAATACGAAACACAAAGATTTACGTGGTTCAGCAATTTGCCTACGTCCACGGACCCACACCAATATATTTCACTAACTCGAAAAATGAGGAGTACAAAAATACTACACTGTATTTTTATCTGCCTATGCAAAGGCTATTCTCTCCAACTCACTTTTCTCCCTATTTTGTGAAATGCCTCTCTTGTGTTGCTCTCTACACAAGATCACTCTTTGTTGTGGTGGTGTATTACAAGTGAATTTTAGCCTTCTATTTATAGGCAAAATTCACAAGCATGCATGACAAATTTTCAACAAAATTAGGCCACATTTTAGCTCCATGTCTTTTGTCAAAAGTTGGCTCCTTTTGACTAGCTTTTGTCTTCCAATTTCAACAAAATTAGGCCACATTTTAGCCCCATTTTTCAACAATCTCCCACTTGGGGACAAATGTGGCTTCCCCTGAGATATCTCCTTCTTGCAACTCCTTGTGAAATATGGTGTGAGTCATTTCCTTTGTCTTCACTTCAGAAGACCAATTGAAGCTGAGCACAGCTCCAATTTTTCCTTTGTTACTGTCTTGGTCATCATGTCGGCTGGGTTCTTGCTACCCTGGATCTTCTCTAGTGTTAATACTTCATCCTCTAGAAGAGACCTGATGAAGTGATAACGGAGTCCAATGTGCTTGGTTCTAGAATGAAATGCTGAATTCTTTGCCAGATGTATCGCACTCTGACTATCACTGTGCAAAACATTCTTCTCCTGACTGAATCCCAATTCTGCCAACAAACCCTGTAACCAGATCATTTCTTTGCTAGCCTCGGTTACTGCCACGTACTCTGCTTTTGTAGTGGATAGAGCAACAATCTTCTGTATCTGCGAAATCCAGCTAACTGCAGTAGTACCTACTGTGAAAACATAACCAGTAGTACTTCTCCTGCGATCTACTTCGCCAGCAAAATCTGCATCTACAAAGCCTTGTAGAGTCACCTCGCCTCGTCCAAAGCATAAGCATCTATCAGTAGTTCCCCGTAGATATCTTAATATCCACTTTACTGCTTCCCAATGCTGCTTTCCTGGATTTGCCATAAACCTTCTCACAACTCCCACTGCATGAGCAATATCTGGTCTGGTACAAACCATGGCATACATCAAACTTCCAATGGCTGAGGCATATGGTATTTTAGCCATGAAGTTTATCTCGTCCTCTGTCTTAGGACTCTGATCACTAGATAGACGGAAGTGATTAGCTAGTGGCGTGCTAACAGCCTTCGCACTGCACATGTTAAATCTCTGCAGAACTTGACTAATGTACTTGGCCTGAGATAACTGCAAGATACCCTTCTGCTTATCTCTGAAAATCCTCATTCCGAGAATCTGCTTCGCTGCACCCAAGTCCTTCATTTCGAATTCTGCTGACAGCTGCATCTTTAACTTCTTGATTTCGTCCATATCTGAGCCTGCTACTAACATATCATCGACATAAAGTAGCAAAATTATATAACTGGACTCGAATCTCCTGAAGTAGCAACAATGGTCAGCATTACATTTGAAGTAGCCATTTTTCTGCATAAATCCGTCGAACTTCTTGTACCACTGTCTCGGGGCTTGCTTTAAGCCATACAGGCTCTTCTTCAATTTGCAAACGAGCTTCTCCTTTCCTTTGACTGAGAAGCCTTCTGGCTGCTGCATATATATTTCCTCCTCAAGGTCACCATGGAGGAAAGCAGTTTTTACATCTAACTGCTCCAAGTGCAAACCCTCTGCTGCAACAATACTCAAGACTGATCTGATTGTTGTCAGCTTCACAACTGGCGAAAATATTTCCGTGTAGTCAATTCCTTCTTTCTGCTGGAAACCTTTGACCACCAACCTCGCCTTGTATCTCTTTGATCCATCATGTTCCTCCTTGATTCTGTACACCCACTTATTGTGTAGAGCTCTCTTTCCTGTAGGTAACTCGGCTAGTTCCCACGTCTGGTTAGAGATGAGAGACTTTATCTCATCTTTCATTGCAAGCTCCCACTTGCCAGAATCACCGACCTGACATGCCTCATGATAGCATTCAGGTTCACCTGCATCAGTAAGTAACATGTAGCTCATGTACTTTCTATTTGGAACATGAGGTCTGGTTGACCTTCTAAGAACAGGGACTGGAGACTGTGATGCATCAGTCTCTAGAACAGGCTCCTGTAACTGCAGATCCTCCTCTGTCTGCTGCGACATACTACTTTCTGGAGCATCCAACTCAACATATGTTGGATCATCATGTACTGTGTCATCGGACTGCACTGCATTTCTGTCCTTGTACATAACCTTCTCGTTGAATATGACATCCCTGCTTCTGATGACCTTTCTGTTCTGGTCATCCCATAAGCGGTAGCCGAACTCATCTCCGCCATATCCAATGAATGTGCACTTTAGTGATTTGGGGTCTAACTTGCCCCTTGCCTGGTCACTAATATGTGCATATGCGACACATCCAAAAACTTTCAAGTGGGAAAGTTTTATTTCTTTTCCGCTCCATACTTCCTCCGGTATCCTGTACTCCAACGGTACCGAGGGTCCTCGATTGATCAGGTACACCGCTGTGTTGACTGCTTCTGCCCAAAACTGTTTGGGCAAGCCTGCATGTAACCTCATGCTTCTGGCTCTCTCCGTTAATGTCCGGTTCATACGTTCTGCAACTCCATTTTGCTGTGGAGTCCCTGGAAACGTCCTCTCCATTTTGATGCCATTCTGGTAACAGAACTTCTTGAACGCCATATCCGTATATTCTCCTCCGTTATCGGACCTCAGCTTCTTTACTCGCAATCCTGTTTCATTTTCCACCATGGCTTTCCATTTCTTGAACACATCGAATACTTCGGACTTGTGTCTCAAGAAATAAACCCACACTTTTCTCGAGTGGTCATCAATGAAAGTCACAAAGTATGACTTTCCGCCAATAGATGAAACTGCGGTTGGTCCCCAAACGTCTGTGTGGACTAACTCAAGCTTCTCTCGCTTCCGAGTTCTACCACTAGTGTTGAAACTCACCCTGGTTTGCTTCCCAAAGATGCAACTCTCGCATAAGTCTATATCAGTAGACTGAAGCTCTGGTAGTTTCCCCTTTGCATGCATATACTTGAGTCCCTTCTGACTCATATGCCCAAGTCTCTGGTGCCACAAGTTTGGGCCCTCCTTGCTTTCAGCAACTGCAATTGTCACACAAGCATCCGCCGTTGTGTAGAGGGTGCCAGTATCCTTGCCTCGAGCGATAATCATGGCGCCCTTGGTGATCTTCCAGTTATCACCAGAGAAGGTGGTGACATGTCCTTCTCCCGACAATTGCTTGACGGAGATCAAGTTCTTCCTCAATTCTGGAATATGTCTCACGTCCTTCAGCTTCCACACAGATCCATTGATCTTGATCTGTACATCACCCTTTCCGACCACGTCACACGGTTGATCATTACCGAGATAGACTCTACCAAAATCACCCCGCGTATAGTTTACAAAAAACTCCTTGTTTGAGGTAGCATGAAAAGATGCTCCGGAATCAATCACCCAGTATTCCGTTTTTCTCTCCAAAGAGCATATCAAAGCATCGTCCGCTTCCTCTTCCACAACATTGACTTCTGTCCTGTCCTCCTTTTCTTTTGGAGGTGCTGTGCACTGATTTTTGTAATGACCGGTCTTCCCACACTTCCAACATTCCACAACCTTAGTTTTGTTGGAATTGTTTGGATTTCTGGACCTCAATCTGCCACTTCTGAATTTGCCGTTGCCCCGCCCATTTCCTCTGTTGGAACTTCTGCCTCTGCTTTCCACGTTCAACGCCGATCCTGAAGTTGAGGCACCTTCTGATTGTCGTCTGATCTCCTCCGTTAAGATCATGCTTACGACATCATCGAACTTCAATTTTGACTTTCCGGCAGAGCCACTAATTGCTGTGACTGTACCATTCCAGCTGTCTGGCAACTGCCCAAGAATTAACAGAGCTCGAACTTCATCACTAAAAGTGATTTCGACTGTGTTTAGCTGGTCCGTCACTTCATTGAATTCATTTAGGTGCTCCCCAAATCTTCCGCCTTCGGCCATCTTCATATTGAACAGCTTTTTAATTAAGTGGACTTTATTTGCTGCAGATGGCTGTTCGTACATGCTAGAAAGGGCTGCCATGAGAGACTCTGTCGTCTTCTCATTTTTTATGTTGAAGGCCACTGATTTTGACAACGTCAGCCTGATTGTGCCGAGTGCTTTTCGATCAAGCAACTCCCAATCCCCCTGGCTTATATCTTCTGGCTTTTCTTTTAGTGGCTTGTATAGATCCTTCTGGTACAGATAATCCTCCATTTGCATTTTCCAAAATCCAAAATTTGAACCATCAAATTTGTCAATTTTGGATATTTTCTCATCTGTCGACATTGCTCCCACTCGATCACAAAACAGTCTAAAGAAATCTTTTCTGATGTGGAAGATCAGTCAAAGCTGCAACCACAAAGCATACTAAGAATTTCAAAAGATTTTAATGAGCCAAAGCTCTGATACCAATTGTTGGGAATTAGGACGCAACTAATCCCGCCCAGGATCGATGTGACGCAAATAAATTGGACTGAGAAAATATAAATACGCAAAAATAAAATGCAAATACGAAACACAAAGATTTACGTGGTTCAGCAATTTGCCTACGTCCACGGACCCACACCAATATATTTCACTAACTCGAAAAATGAGGAGTACAAAAATACTACACTGTATTTTTATCTGCCTATGCAAAGGCTATTCTCTCCAACTCACTTTTCTCCCTATTTTGTGAAATGCCTCTCTTGTGTTGCTCTCTACACAAGATCACTCTTTGTTGTGGTGGTGTATTACAAGTGAATTTTAGCCTTCTATTTATAGGCAAAATTCACAAGCATGCATGACAAATTTTCAACAAAATTAGGCCACATTTTAGCTCCATGTCTTTTGTCAAAAGTTGGCTCCTTTTGACTAGCTTTTGTCTTCCAATTTCAACAAAATTAGGCCACATTTTAGCCCCATTTTTCAACAGGGAGAATTACGGATCAAATTCTCGTTGGAGGGAGTCTCTGATACCATATAGAATAGTAAATATTTCAAGAGCTCACAATGGAAATTTCAGCACATTTGCATTGATCCTTGGAGAGTTTCTTCATACAGATCCTACAATCTATCTAAGGAAATATACAGCAATGAAAAACTTTTACAGAATATATTTACATAAATACATCCATTTACAAGGCATGATTCTTGGCTTGCTTTTTGATGTAAATCACTTCCAGATTTCTTGGCTTGCTTGTTGCTGTAAATCATTTCTAGATTTCTTGTCAATTTGAGTTTGATTCTTGTTTTATGTCACCTTCCTCAATAGTTTGCTTACACGTAATATAATTAAATTAAGCAACAGTTGTAAAAATAATCTTTAGTCCCTGTTTGAAAGGAATTATAATATAAATTTTAATTTAGGTCAAAGTCAATAATTAATATCAAATACATATTTTGTGGGTCACATAGCTTTTCATCCACACATTTTCATGTCATCAATTTATATCAAAATCATAATCTACTAAAAATGATGAATGCATGAAATCTTGTCTTGTCATTGCTCAAAAGTAAGCAACAATTTGTAAATATCATCTTTAGGTGTTTCCATGGATTTTCAAGTTTGGTTCCTTAATAACGATTCATTTGCCGTTTTTAACAGTAGGAGTGTAAATATCATGAAATTGGATTATTACATGCGCAGATCCAATGGGGGATTGGCCCTGGCCCACCCCATTTTGAAAAAAAAAAAAAATATATTTTAAGGAAAGTGTCCCCAACATAAAATTCAAAGGATTTTAGAATTCCATAAAATTTCACGTATCCTCAACTTAGAATATTATAGAATCCTTCAAAATTCAAGGTCTTCAATATAGAATTCAATTGATTCCTTAAGATTCCGGTGTCCTCAAAAACTTATGGATTTCGGTGGATTTCCTATATTAATGGAATTGAATGGATTGTTATGGATTTACATTTATAAATATGAAGGTAAAATTCTTCAACAAATCCGACCATAACCCCTCGAATTTCCATGGAATTCATACTTTGCTGTACAAACCGCGGCCAAATCCCCCACCGGCCACCCCACCCTCCAAAACCAAAAAACTCAGTAGCCACGACCATCACATTCATCCACTTGTAACTGCTGCCACCAACCACCACCTCATCCACCAGACAATAACTGCTACCACCGCCCCCTGCAAGCACCCACAAAATTTTTGGAAGACAACACAAAATTCTTCAAATCAATTTCAAGAGTTTATCAATAGGAAATTCAACAGTGCAATTCTAAGATCCATAATTTTATATTTTGGACACATTTGACAAATTTATTGAAGGATCGGTCGGAAAGAATTTATTGCTAACTAAAGATGTTCGTGAAGCTCTTTTGTCAGATGCAGATTGAAGCTTTTTATTGTCTTTCGAAGCAGTTCCACCACCAACTCTAGCCCAGAAATCAGGGGCGGACCCAGAATTTTAGTCCAGTGGGGGCGACATTGAATAATGTAAAAAATAATTTCAAATACGACAACGATAATATTCTAAATGTAACACTTTTTTACAATTGCTCTTTACGACTTCTCATACATTTTTACTTTCGTTTAAAATATTTCAACATTTCTTCCTACACAATACAAATCAGACAATTCAATGACAAATGACAATGAATCATAACTTAATTCTACATTCATCTTCTCTCACAGCAATCAAACAAAAGACTTAAATATACATTAATACTTAAAATGAAAAATAAAAAAATCCATCCAAATAATACAGACAATGTCACAGACTCACATAAGTCAGTAACCATTAACTAATATACTAATAAGTCTATGTCAGAAGAAATGAAGACGGAAATTACAATTTTAAAAACATACTAATTAAACAACGAACAATATAAATATACAATTTTCCATCCTAGATTGAGGATTCCTGGACATTAAATTGGAAAACCCAAATCTAAAAACTATATCAGAAAACAGAAGTATACAACCCATTATCCAAAAACAATATGCTTAGTCCTTAGAGCTTAGTTATAGTAGGTAAGTAGGTTCTTAAATTAATTAATCCAATTATCCAAGAAAAGAAAAGAACCCTTAATTTTTTTTTTCAAGAAATCTACTTATAGTTACAATAGGTTCTTCAAACGATGATGCGGTGGTGGACTGGCGGTGCCGCGGTGGCGTGGACCACGGTACTCGACACGGCGGACTGTGGAGCGATGGTGACGATCAGATTGATGGGGGCGAGGTGTAGCCGCAGGGACAAATTCGTAGGTTGAGAAAATAATAAAAGGGGAATGAGTTATGTGTTGGACTTGGGCTGTTGTGTAAAAGCTGGGAGGAAATTCTAAAAAAAAAATGGCTGAAGGGCCAAAAAAATCATTTGGGATGGATCTACTGGGTGCGGTTGCACCCACTGGACCCTTAATGGGTCCGCCGCTGCCAGAAATCTCAATAGTCATCTGTCAGAAATCCCAGTCGTCTTTCAGGTTCAATATTCTCTATATGTATTTAAAAAAAAAATTGCATTCGTAACTAGGGCAAGAAGACGAGGAGAAAGATGGAATCGTTGTTGCAATAAAGAAGCTTATTCATGTCACATGACAAGGAGATTCGAGAATTTATGACAGAAATGGAGACCATTGGAAAAATAAAACATCGAAATCTTGTGCCTTTGCTTGGTTACTGTAAGATCGGGGAGGAAAGGCTTGTCGTGATGGATATTCAGTGGCCTCGATTAACTCCCAAGGCAAATGATTCTCATTTGATGCATTTTCGTAGTGGGCCAAATGGATTGGTCCAAAGCAACGACTAGATACGTGAAATTTCACCAAAATTTACTGAAATCCAAATAAAATCCGTGGAATTGAATTTCATTAGAATTTGAGGGATTCTATGGAATTCTATTAAAATCCATAAGAATCCAAATATCAGGTTATAATTAAAAAATTTATAACTAATTAATAAATTTGAATAATATAAAATTAAATGAATTATTCAACCACATCTTAATCATACACCACTTCAAACCCTAATTATATTATATGCTCTCTCTCTCTCTCTCTCTCTCTCTCAGTTGAACAGAGGTCCTTCTGAACCGGTATCAGAATCCAATTGCATCTTGTGGATTCTTTGCCTTGTCTCAGTTTCTGATTCTCTTTCCACTCTCCTCTTTGTGTAGGCATCAAAGAAGTCTTTATTTTCTTTCTCTAACTCCTTCCACACTATAGAAGTGATAACTCTTTAATAAGGAATTATTCTAGTTTCACAATCCCACTCACAATGTGGGTGACAATTCACTCACATTGGAGTGGGAATTTTGAAATTCCCACTCCAATGTGATTGAATTGTCACCCACATTGTGAGTGAGATTGTGATTGTAGCAAGATTGCTTCAATAAGATGATGTACCATATGGATGTACTAAGTAGAAGAATCTCCCATGATTTCTTGCTATAACAATTAGAGACCCGATTGACCCAACTTCTGAGTAATCAAGAAACCTTAATTGAAAAACCAAAACAAAGAGGGAGAGAAGGAAATAGAAAGGGTAAGAAGAATTCAGAGAGAGACGACTTTAGGGTTAGAAAGTTTCGTCTTCAAAAATTTTGCATAGCACCGGCTATGCGAAATTTTTGAAGGGCTGTGGCTTGGACTTTTGGCTGCACAGGTATCATGTATGGTGACAATGATGGTGGTTTTGCTTTTTACAGATTGAGAGTTTACCCAAAGGCCAAAGAACTAACTAGATATGCCATTGTTGATGATAGTGAATAAATTGAGGATGATAAGACACTTGGTGCACAGGATTCAACAGTATAAAAACATAAGAAGGTCTTCAATATTCTCTATTCTTTTTTACTTGAAATGAATCTGTGATCAAATTGTATTTGAAAGATCCAGTTAGTTCGGTGACGGTGACTGTGATTTGAAATAAATCTGTGACATACAAATTCTATTTTTTGTGACCTTAAAATAAGTTATTGTGACCTTAAAAATGGGTGATCAAAAATAATGGTGGTCTCACCTTGTGAACTTAAAATAAGTCTTTGTGACTTTAAAATTTGTGGTTCTGATTGGAAATAGCGGTGATTCTCTGATCTAATTGTAACTTGAAAATTTGTCTCGTTAGTTTGGATGTGAAGTGCGTTGACGATCGGAGATTATGTTATGGAACACCACCTGATAACATTTTAACGATTCTTCATCTTTGTGCAAGTTGATCCTATAAGCGAGTATATCATTTCAGAGACGTGTAATATTCACGTTTAGTATGAGAGAGATGGGACGAGGGGGGCGTTTGAAGGGTTGCGTGGTAGAATTGCAAATGTGCTCCATTTTATGAGTGGAGAAGATTACTATAGCAACCATCTTAGGAAGAAAGTGTAAAAATAACATTCTTTAAATGCTTAATGGACCGTATTGTTTTGTAGATTAATAAAATTTTATTTTTTATCCATACATTTTTTAAGACTTATATTCCATAAAAAACATGCATCAAAGAATAATTGTGTTTGAGACTTTTGTTTTTGTCAGGCTATAGCCCCATTATTTTAGAAAAAAAAAAAAAAAAAATTGGATTTTGTAACAGAAATTTTTGGAAGAAGAATAAAGCTAGTTGTACAGGGAGAAGCCTTACAAGTAGATATAGATACAGTCGGCAATTGACATGGCTTTACATTTATTTCTTTATTTAAATGGAAATTAAATTGAAATTTGTCAAATATAAAATTAAGTTTGCAAACACTAAAATTTCTCCCAAAAGTAAGACATGTCGTCCAACCTACTCCCATCCATTCTCATCTCGGCCAATCGAAAACGACGGCTGCCCTCCACGACCTGCTTCACTGTCGACCACCACGACCTCTAGTGTTTGTCCATTGTTTTCAATATGGTAGATAAAGGAAAAAAAAAAAAAAAAAGGTGTAGCCCACACCCTGAGGGCCCGAACCGACCACGCCCAAGGCCATTGGTTCGGGAAGGTAAATCCAGGTTATGCCTCCAAGTAGCCAGGGTGGAAGGGCTTATGGTAAGCATGAGCAAATCTCAATAACTCCCGCTTGCCACAAGGCCAATTCCACCTTGCGGGGAATCGAACCAAGCACACAGCTGCGCTGAGCACTTACCACCCATCCCCTTTGCCACTTGGAGATGTGCCCTGGGGGCAATATGGTAGATAAAGGTATTTATATACATCTTCATCTATCCTTAAATCACTTACTGTTGAAATAGATATAAATGGAAGAATGCAATGTAGATTTTGGTTATTCTGGGAGCTTGATTCTTGAACCATTGATGATGCATTTTCTACCCTTTAAATGACCTCTATTGAAATGGATGTAACTGGTTGAATGCAATCTAGCTTTTAATTTTTTTTGGAAATTAATTTTTGAACTGTTGATGATGCATAGTGATGGCAACGGGCGAGTTCGGGTCGGGTTCCCCCGACCCGCCCCCGCGAGTCTTGGGTCAGGGCGGATCGACTATGCCACCCTGTTTACCGCTCCATTTATTATTACTTTTCTATTTATTATTATTATTTTTTATTTTTGGCCTTTTACTATTTTTTTCTATAATATATTATTTTAAATAATATATTGGGGGCTGGTTCAGGTTAGGGTCGGGACGGGACTGGCGACCAAAACCCATACCCGCCCCGCAACCCTCTTGAGTCGCTAAAATTCGACCCTATCCAGTCCCGCCAACCCGCGGGGTGGGTTTTTTTCTCCATTAGAGGCGAGTACCCGTCGGATTCGGGTCGGGTCGGGTCGGAACAAATTTTTTTGTTATCTCTATGGACTCTTATTTTGATCCAGCAAATGGGAACTCCTTAGATGTCGATGGTGCACAGTTGAGTGAATCTGATTATGATATGAACGTAGAAGAGGATATGTTAAGAGGAGAATGTGTGATAGTTCCCCGAGTTGGTATGACGTTTAAGGATGAAAATGAAATGTTTGAGTGTTACAAAATATACGTATCTGTATGTCTAAATTAGAAGAAATTATTGTCGTTTTAGAATATATACTATTTAATTTCTGTATATTTGTTATTTTGTAGAAAATACCCCAAAAAGATGAAGAATGACGTAATTAAGGGAAATATTGCACAATTGGAGGACATTGAGAGCTTAAACGGGCAAATCGAGAAGAAGACAAATTTTGGGGACTAAATTGCAACAATTGAAAGTTGAGGATTGAAGGTGCAATTAAAAGTCAGGGACCAACTTACACAGCCGAGAAAAGATGGAAGTCGCGATCGCTGAATACACACCACGCGATCGCGCGATGGTGTAAATTTATAACTCGAGAGTTTTAGGGTCTTCCACGCGATCGCTAGTGTATAAGCCACGCGATCGCGCGCTTATCCGGCTGGGCCGACTGTGGGCTTTTTCTCGCGATTTTCAACAGAATTCTCTCTTTCTTGACCTAGGTTTCTCCAAAATCTATATATACAACACATGAGCCACAAGATCAGCACATTTGCCTCTCCATAGAACGAGCTACAATTGAGATTTCAACATCAAATTCTTGGAGAATCAAGCATTGCAGAGGGACGTGAATTGAAGACAATTGGAGAATCAAAACTTAGTGCAAGATTTCCATTCTTTATATTGTTTTTCAATGATCATTTAATTTTATTGTTTTTGTTCTTTATCAATGATCTGTAACTAATTTTAATGTTGGGATGAACGATGTGGCCTAGTTAATTATTTGAATTTCATATTCCTTTGTTTTAATGAATCAATGCATGTATTGATTTATTATTGCATTTAATGCGTGAATGAACTGTCAACTCTTTCATGATTTAATGTGTTATTTCCATAATCCGAGAGGTGAGTTAATAACATAGATCTAGGTAATAAATCCGGTAATTGAACGAGAGATAGAGATATACTCTTGTTATTATTGCGATCGTGTGTGAATTCTTGCGTGTAATGCATCTAGATAAGGAATATTTGGACCCTCTGTAGAGATACAAGGTTGACTTATTTAGGTAGAATTGGTTTAAACTCGAGAGAGGAATCTCAATTTGAATTAGTGAATTCGATCGAACACATATTTAAAAAATAGAACCTGGAATTGGAATTACTTAATTGGTTAGGTGAAATCGTGAATCCCAACTACCTTACAATCGTTTTTAAAATAAAAGCAAATTCACTAATTTAATTTTTTAGTTTTAGTTTACAATCACAAATTCTCTTTTTCTGTTCAAATAAAGTTTAGAACTAAAATATATCGGTAATTAATAGCAGTTTCTGTGGGACGATAATCCGGACTCTTAGGTCCACTGTATTACTTCTCACGACCCGTACACTTGCGGGGATATTTCTCTTAGCGAGATATCGGTGAACAATACGCGTATGAGATAGGTTTTCCGGTTAGAAAAAGGAGTTCTAAGAAGGACGATGATGGAAATTTGAGATATGTTACTTCGACATGTATTCGTGAAGGGCAAAGAACCAGTATTACAAGCACTTCTTTGAAGCCACAACCAACCATTCAAACAGGTTGTAAAGCTAGGCTGATTGCGTGGAATAATTACATATCAAGATAGGATGATGTAGAACGCAATTGAAATTGTGTTCCCAGACACAAAGCATAGATGGTGTTTGTGGTACATATTGAAAAAATCTTTAGAGAAACTTGGTTACCACGTGGCTAAGGTTTCAATATTTTCAAATATACATGGTTTATTGTATGATTTACAAGTGCCTGATCATTTTGAGGATTGTTGGGGAGCGATGATCAATACGTATAAATTACATGACCATAACTGGTTTGTTGAGTTCGTACGAGAATAGACATCTCTTGGTTCCTTGCTTTTGAAGACAAGTTTCTGCCAGGTATGTCAACAACTCAACGCAGTGAGAGTATGAATGCTTTCTTGGATGGTTATGTCCATTCGAAGATCTCATTGAAGTAGTTTTTCGACCAGTACGAGAGAGCATTGAGGCACAACGTGGAGAAGGAATTCCAAGCATATTTTAAATTATACTCGCAAATGGTCCCGTGAGCAACCAAATATGAAATGGAGAAGAGATGTGTACACAATCTCAAAGTTCAGGGAGTTCAAAGCTGAGTTCACTAAGATGATTTATTGTGAAGTGGTTTCAACTTAGGAAGATTTTTTGGGAACAATGTACGACGTGTGAGAGGATGTCATCCAATATGAGCGTTTGAAAAAGAAAATATTTTCAGTGTCATTGCAGAGGGAGAATTTTGTAATAATTTGTAGTTATCAATTATTTAAGTTTCAAGGAATACTTTCTCAGCGTGTAATATGTGTCCTGATCCGCAATGGCAATACGATAGTTCCTGAAAGGTATATATTGTGGAGATGGAGGCGAGATTTAACAAGGGCTCACACAAGGGTCGTGGTTAACTATAATGGTTTGGTTAGTACCCTTGGGAATTGAGATATGATAAAATGTGCCAAAATTTTGCTTAGATCGCAGACCTTGCTACGGATGACGAAGAGCAAACTCATGTGATTATGGAGTGGATCGAATTCAAGATAAAGAGCTACGCACAAGTTGAGTAGTAGAAACATTACCATTTCACAGAATAACGCACACGTTTCCAATTAATTTTTATATGTAGAGATTGAGGCACAAAGGGGTAGCATAGGTGTAGCGACCAAGAATTTTTACGCGATTAATAATTATTTTAATAGAAAATCGTGTCGCTACTATTTCACCCATTTTTATTAAGTTAACGCCACGACGTATTCGTATAGCCAAATCAAGAAATAATCGAGATCGTTCGATTTTAAATTAAATTCCGAATTTCTAAAAATATTTCCATTCTCTTGATTTAAAGTATATTAAGTCCAAGTACTTAATTCAATGTTATCCCAATATTTATTTATACAAAAATTAATTTTATTATTGAAATTAAGAAAATATATGCAAGCATGAGAGGTTCCATTATATATAATAATTATGAGAATCTTAATTTAATAAATATGTAAAAGTATATGAATGGTTGATAGACTCCATTATATGTAATCATGAAGAGCATAATATTTGTATAAATATGGAAAAGTATATGAATGAATTATATACTCCATTATATATAAACATGAAGAGCATAATATTTGTATAAATATGGAAAAGTATATGAATGATTGATAAGACTCCATTATATGTAATCATGAAGAGCATAATATTTGTATAAATATGGAAAAGTATATGAATGATTTATATACTCCATTATATATAATCATGAAGAGCATAATAATTGTATAAATATGGAAAAGTATATGAATGATTGATAGACTCCATTATATATAATCATGAAGAGCATATTATTTGTATAAATATGGAAAAGTATATGAATGGTGCTTTACTTTAAGAAAATGATGTGTTAAAATTAATAGAATTGAATGATTATGTTTACAATATGCCAACTTTATACATCTATTTAAACCCATCTCTTTTACACACAAGTCTACACATATACACTTATTTCCAATCTCTTGACAAAATCCACAAGTAAGAGAAATTCAAGGTGGTCAAGAAAGTTTTGGTCCATTTACTACTACACTTCATTTTAATCTTTTAAAAAGTAAGTATGTTTTTATGAAAAGTAAGTATGTTTTTATGACAAGTAAGTATATCTTATGTTTTTATGAAAAGTAAGTATGTTTTTATGAAAGGTAAATACACCTTATGTTTTTATGAAAAGCAAGTATGTTTTTATGACAAGTAAGTATATCTTATGTTTTTATGAAAAGTAAGTATGTTTTTATGAAAGGTAAATACACCTTATGTTTTTATGAAAAGTAAGTATGTTTTTATGACAAGTAAGTATATCTTATGTTTTTATGAAAAGTAAGTATGTTTTTATGAAAGGTAAATACACCTTATGTTTTTATGAAAAGTAAGTATGTTTTTATGACAAGTAAGTATATCTTATGTTTTTATGAAAATGTTTGGATCATTGCTATGAAATCAATCTCACAAGATTGTTATGGGTTCCATATGATATGTTTATGATTATGCTAAGGGGACCGGAGTTTAGTAGCGCTACACATAAGAATTCTTGCCATTTAAGTTCGGTAAAATTCTTGTGTCTCCCTATGTTTATGAGTATTTCGATCCTATCCTATGTTATGATGAAAATGATCCATATGCTTTCAAAAGAAAATTTATGCTTGGTATACTTACTGGGATTTTATAAATCTCACTCCACGATATTTACCATTTTCAGATAATTGAAGGTTCGAGGCGGTCAACATGGAAGTGGCAAAAGTGGTTAAGATTGATGAGATAATTATGTTGAACTTTATGTAAGAAAATTATGTTCTATTTTTATTCACAAATAAAATTATGGGATTCTAATTATTCTTTTGAATAATTTTACATTACTATTTAAGTCTCGATAATATGATATGAGTCACTTTTAGTGGCACTCGAATGGAAGAGAATTCGGGTCGTCACAGTTGGTATCAGAGAAAAGAGTTTTAAAAACGATTCTGTAGATTTTTGAAATTTTATTTCTTTAAAAAAAAAAAAAAAATCACTATTCACGTGAACAGTAAAACGACGTGCTATTCATGATGAACAGTGAACGAAATCACTATTCATTATAAAAAAAAAATTGAATTTTCACATGTCAAGTATGGTTATGATTTTGAAAAGCATGATGAAATTTGATGTGCGAATTTCAAGGACAAAATTCATTTTAAGCAAGGGAGTTTGTAATGTCCTGAAAATTTTATGGAATATAATTAGTTAGTGATATGATGTTTATATTGATGTCTTTGATAAATTTCTAGAAGTTCGGGGACTAAAGGAAAAATAAGATTTGACGATAAATTTTATTTGGGTTAAGTTATTAATTATTGATGGGGAGATAATTACTATATCGATATTGGATTTGTTTTGAAGACTGTGATTAATTAGGAATTATGATTCAAGAAAATGTTGATTTGGATACAACCACATTAAATTATTGTTGATTAAAGGAAAATAAGATTATATGAAATATTTTAACTCATCACTCTACTATGTCACTCTCCACGTATTGACTCCTCGAACCAGGTATGTTATATGCTTTGCAAGTCATTTACGATTTTATTAAGACATGTTAAGTATGAAATCTTCATATGTTATGAATCTTTATGTGTTACACATAATATACATGTCAAGTATGATATAAATTGATAGAAGACTCAATTTTTTTATTCTTTTCAATGTAGAATCATGAGACAGAGAGGATATTTATATGAATTTTGGTGCATATTAAGCTTAGTAAGATTGACTCAATTAGAAATTAAGTTGGGTTGTAACTTTTGCCCAAAATATATGGAATAATATATTAAACAAACAAAATTAATAATGAATTCGTACA
Organism: Ligustrum vulgare; assembly: GCA_963555705.1. NCBI lineage: Eukaryota > Viridiplantae > Streptophyta > Magnoliopsida > Lamiales > Oleaceae > Ligustrum > Ligustrum vulgare. The sequence continues at coordinate 61,204,177 of OY743175.1, read as the reverse complement.
ATAATTTATCCCTTTATCACTACCTTTGTGTAAAAACAAGGGAAAAACTGTGGATGGTTATTGTACTTCCTCTTCAAGTTTCAATTTTCGGTTCAATAATTTATCCCTTTATCACTACCTTTGCTTAAAAGCAAGGAAAAACTGTGGATGATTATTGGTACCACTCTTCAAGTTTCAATTCTGAAAAAAAAAAAATTCGGAAAGAAAAGAAAGAAAGAGAACGGGTGTTGAGCATAATGGGAATAATATGACTTAAGAATGATTTTCAAAATAATTGTTGTCCTTGAGTTTAGAAATGATGAACCTTAAATGGACTTTGCATAATTGATTTTAGACATGACACTAAGTATGAGAAGTCAACAGAAATGATTAGAAATATGTTCAGATTATCTATCATTTAGATTTAATGAGAAATAGCGAGCCAATTTTATGAAGTTTTATGAGATGTTAAGATTATAAGTGGTTTTAATGAGACTTTTATGAGAAGCATTATGAAGTTAGAGATTTAAAGATTTGGTTATTGGGAATTAAGTAATGGATATTATGTTGAGTAAGTGAATTATGCCTCTATATTGAAGAGAAATTTATTATGAACTTTGGCCTTGTGATTAAATTTTGGGAATATGATTTATGACTTATAAATATAAGTATGAGTAATCTTTTGAGCCAATTAAGGTATGGAAGGAAGTGATATTGTGATATTGAAAAATATGATTTGAAATTGTTATGTTGAGGAATTATGAATTGAATTATGGGATATTTTTTGATGATATTGAAGTGTTGGAATCGTTTTCAATATTTTTAGATCGTTGTGATCAAATGTGGAGTTATTTATTATTGTGAGTTATGAAGTATGCTTATGGTTTGGGATAAGTCCAAATTACAAGGGAGACTTTGTCCAGAATTTTATCATTTGGAATTAAGAGCATGATATGATAAGCATCCACTAAAGGAATTAAGGTTAGACATGCAAGTTCATTTACATCACAAACGAGATTTAGTAGATGATAGCAGAGATTTTATTATTTTCTCATAAGGAGAACATACAAAGAGTCACACTGGAAAAGAAATACATGAAACACACAAAAGCAAAAGAAAGCAACATGGGAAATTCCTCAAATTGAGAGATGTGTTTCCGGAGTAGCCGTATCCTACCACCTCTGACCTTTTGAGGAAATAAAGAAACCTTCAAAGAGGTGTGTTTCGAGAGTAAGAATACTCCGTAATCTACCACCTGGAACCTTTGAGGTACACACAAGATTTAAACATTAAGGAAATCCTAGGAAATTAGAGGGGTGTCTCGAGAGTAAGAATACTCCGTACTCTACCCCCACCTATTCTAAGATTCATAAAGTTAAGTTTACATTAACCGGACTCCATTTTCGCTTGATTCCCCTTCCTTGCGACCAATCTATCTTAACCCCTGCTGGATCTTGTATTGAGATATATGACTGCAGCTTATCCAGTAGTTCATCAATAGTAGGAGCAGAAATAAGAAGCCTTCTGGAAAATGGAGAGATGAATCCCTGTTCCACAGCATAATCAAGAAAGGTTAACAAACCATCAAAGAAATTGTTAACATTCAGAAGCCCAATAGGCTTAGTATGGAGATCTAGTTGAGCCCACGAGGTAATGTTAAAGATTTCTTCTAAGGTACCAAAACCTCCGGGCAGGGCTATAAAGGCATCAGAACCATATAGCATACAAGTTATGCGTTCATGGATGGATAAGGTTTGAACTTCATGCCCTCGTGTTTTGCCTGCAACATCTACCAAAGGGACAGGTATGACACCGATTACTTTTGATTTCTCTGCAAGAGCAGATTGGGAAACACAACCCATTAGACCACTGCTACCACCCCCATACACAAGAGTGATACCTTTTTCCCCCAGTTTCTTTCCAAGATCTACGGCCGCTTCTAGATAACTGAAGCCTTTCCCCACTTTTGATCCACAAAATACACAAATAGTTTTGATCTGTCGAAGTTTTGGTGCTTCCATCTTTGATAGTATAGAAGAGAAAACTTACGAAGAAGATGTGATTTTGGGATGCCTGAACTATGAAATATGTTTGGCTATTTAAAGCCGAAAAAATATACTGTTTTTGATTGATTATGAAAAAGTAAAGATTTACTTTTGACAAAATCGGCCAACTTTTGACTGTTTTACCAAAGATATCACCTTTCGGTGATTTATTTCCAGCTTTATCAAAACTCGAGAAAGGAAAATATATTTTATTTCCAAAACGCGTGAAAGAAAACAGCAAAATATTTTAAATGTGTATCAAGAGATTTACCTTATATCATTGTTGAACTGCCAGAAGCCTCATTTTGTAAAACAGACTGGCAAACAGGATCTTTTGCTATTATATTTTGGAGACTATAACGATTTTTGTCCTCGTTAAACTGAGTGTATAAGGAGAGAAGTTCACGTTGCACATAACCACTTGGGTGCGTCTCAAGAGTCAGTCGAATATCATCCAAAGACTCCTTACTCAGTCCACCCTTTATGAATTTGATTTTATCATCCCGATTAGTAGAAGAATATCCTACTGTTTTGCAACGAGTATCACAGTTCCAACGAGCACATTTGTAGCAACCATTCAGCCTTTTTGCTCTTCGTTTCTTTGCGAAGGTGCTTTTGCCTAAACCAGGCATGTGCTTTGGAAATGTCATAGGTAATTCACCAGATAGTCGAACCTTTGCTTCGATCAACCAGCGAACATCTTCTGAAACACCATGAGCCATCAGCAACCTCAATCTTTCGAGTCTTATTCGATAAATTTTCCTCAGATCATTCATTGGAAGACTGGAATAATACTTGCGAATGTTTGTAAGAATGATATCCATGTTTTTGATGGATCTAACCTCTTCCCAGCATGAACTATTTAAAAGCATTAAGGATCGGAGGGAATCCGCGTGATATTGATTCCAGCAAGAAAGCGCGGAATAGAATAATGGAAAAGAGGGAACAAGAGTTTATGCGCCGTTTACTTTCTTGATAAAAGGAAGATTTGATGATGACGGAATTTGAGATATGGAATATTTTCTTGGATTTTGGGTACTGATATTTTGATATAATAATCAAGGTATAGAAATAATACGGGGATACGTGAAAGTGAAATAAGGATTGTATTGAATCAGGATTAATAAGTTTGTGCAAGTGAAAGGAATACCTTACGGGAAATGTTATGATATTTGAGTTAAGAATTTTAATTATTTGGGAGATATTTGTTTATTGAATTTTGCAGAAATTTTGGGTTACAAATATTGGAAAGATAAACTGATGATTATGTTGATATGTGAATAACATGTTTGGGTATATTACATAGAGAATATTCAGGTAATCGTTTTAATTATTTTGGGATATTTGGTGATAAGAAGAAATGACAAATTATTATGGTATGATATGTTAGTAAAGATTTATTGAAATTTTAGAGATATTAATACGAATATTTGAGGTCACATGATACGATGATAAATGACAAGTTACATGAATACTACAAGATATGATGAAATATCACATACGATTGGGAATTTTCATTTTGATTCAGAAGAATTTATGAGTAGACATATGTCTATTATTGATAGAAAAGTCCATGTCTTAAGAAAACAAATTGATGCATTTAGTCAAAGTCCAGTGGGTTAAATATGGTTGGGTTAAATATGGTAGCGATGATGCTACATAAGAAGAAGAAGAAGAGATTCTGATTAAGTGTTCAGAAATCATAAGATCAAGTAAGATTAATTTCGAGGACGAAATTATTTTAAGGGGGTAAGTTTGTAGCGACCAAGAATTTTTACGCGATTAATAATTATTTTAATAGAAAATCGTATCGCTACTATTTCACCCATTTTTATTAAGTTAACGCCACGACGTATTCGTATAGCCAAATCAAGAAATAATCGAGATCGTTCGATTTTAAATTAAATTCCGAATTTCTAAAAATATTTCCATTCTCTTGATTTAAAGTATATTAAGTCCAAGTACTTAATTCAATGTTATCCCAATATTTATTTATACAAAAATTAATTTTATTATTGAAATTAAGAAAATATATGCAAGCATGAGAGGTTCCATTATATATAATAATTATGAGAATCTTAATTTAATAAATATGTAAAAGTATATGAATGGTTGATAGACTCCATTATATGTAATCATGAAGAGCATAATATTTGTATAAATATGGAAAAGTATATGAATGAATTATATACTCCATTATATATAAACATGAAGAGCATAATATTTGTATAAATATGGAAAAGTATATGAATGATTGATAAGACTCCATTATATGTAATCATGAAGAGCATAATATTTGTATAAATATGGAAAAGTATATGAATGATTTATATACTCCATTATATATAATCATGAAGAGCATAATAATTGTATAAATATGGAAAAGTATATGAATGATTGATAGACTCCATTATATATAATCATGAAGAGCATATTATTTGTATAAATATGGAAAAGTATATGAATGGTGCTTTACTTTAAGAAAATGATGTGTTAAAATTAATAGAATTGAATGATTATGTTTACAATATGCCAACTTTATACATCTATTTAAACCCATCTCTTTTACACACAAGTCTACACATATACACTTATTTCCAATCTCTTGACAAAATCCACAAGTAAGAGAAATTCAAGGTGGTCAAGAAAGTTTTGGTCCATTTACTACTACACTTCATTTTAATCTTTTAAAAAGTAAGTATGTTTTTATGAAAAGTAAGTATGTTTTTATGACAAGTAAGTATATCTTATGTTTTTATGAAAAGTAAGTATGTTTTTATGAAAGGTAAATACACCTTATGTTTTTATGAAAAGCAAGTATGTTTTTATGACAAGTAAGTATATCTTATGTTTTTATGAAAAGTAAGTATGTTTTTATGAAAGGTAAATACACCTTATGTTTTTATGAAAAGTAAGTATGTTTTTATGACAAGTAAGTATATCTTATGTTTTTATGAAAAGTAAGTATGTTTTTATGAAAGGTAAATACACCTTATGTTTTTATGAAAAGTAAGTATGTTTTTATGACAAGTAAGTATATCTTATGTTTTTATGAAAATGTTTGGATCATTGCTATGAAATCAATCTCACAAGATTGTTATGGGTTCCATATGATATGTTTATGATTATGCTAAGGGGACCGGAGTTTAGTAGCGCTACACATAAGAATTCTTGCCATTTAAGTTCGGTAAAATTCTTGTGTCTCCCTATGTTTATGAGTATTTCGATCCTATCCTATGTTATGATGAAAATGATCCATATGCTTTCAAAAGAAAATTTATGCTTGGTATACTTACTGGGATTTTATAAATCTCACTCCACGATATTTACCATTTTCAGATAATTGAAGGTTCGAGGCGGTCAACATGGAAGTGGCAAAAGTGGTTAAGATTGATGAGATAATTATGTTGAACTTTATGTAAGAAAATTATGTTCTATTTTTATTCACAAATAAAATTATGGGATTCTAATTATTCTTTTGAATAATTTTACATTACTATTTAAGTCTCGATAATATGATATGAGTCACTTTTAGTGGCACTCGAATGGAAGAGAATTCGGGTCGTCACATAGGGGATCCAAAATACTCAATAACAAACGGAGCTCCTAAGAAACTTACGAAAAAAGGACCGTTAGAGTCGAGTTCAAAGAAAACAAAGGTATAGTATAGCTCAGTATTGTTGTCCAATGTCCTTTATTATTTTCCTCCTAGTTATCCTGATGTGATCCAGACCACGGATACAAGCCCGCACAAAGATCCGTTGAAGATCCGAGGAGGGCCGATGACTCGATTGCAGACAAAGAGGGCCAAGGAAGCAATGGACAAGTTAGTTCAAGAAACAATGGCCAAAACAATGTTCGTGTCATCGAAAGAAACAAGTTCCATGTTGGGACCGAGCCAAAACGACGAATGGATCAACCTCATTCAAGACATCGAAGAAGATTGCCAAATTTCAAGAATTACGGCCGTAATTCATAATTCTCACGGCCGTAACCAACTTGCTGCTGAAAACTGAATTTTTGAAGAAATTGGACTTACGGCCGTAACGCAGCCTCGGATCAAAAACAGGAATTTCAGAATTAAGGCTTACGGCCGTAAAAGGAGTCTCACGGCCGTAAAGGTGAAACAGAATGAGTCTTACGGTCGTAAGGAAATAAGTCACAGTCGTAAAAGTCGATACGCGTAATTTTAGGGTTTTTATTTATTTCCTTATTTTTAGGTATTTGTTTCCTTTTATAATTAAAACTCTTTAGTCAGGTTTTGACCCTATTTATAGGGATGTAATTTTCATTATTCAGTACACAACTTTGATATTATAATTGAGAGACTATTCTGCTTTCACAATCTTATTCTTCATTGAATAAATTCCGAACTTGCGAGTTATTCTTGTTTGTTCAAATCTCGGTGAGAATTATTATTGCTTGTGATCAAGAGGTCAATATATCCCAGTGATTGTATTGGTTGCTTGATTCAATTAATTTTAATTGGATCCATAAATCGTGGTTCTTGGCGTTCTTGGGTCGATTTCAATATTTTGTGGGTTGCGTAGCTACAATTGCTACGTGGTTTGCATAATTTGGTATCAGAGCTTAGGCTCCAAAAATCAAGGTTATATCTTTTGTTTTCTTGAGTCTTCTTTAACCTTGTTCTTCGTGTTCTTCCAGTTCTTAAGTCTTTAATCCAAAAAGTGTCAAAAAAAAAATCAATAGTCGTTATTTCCTTCGTTTGTTATCCAAATTAAATTTGGTTTGTTTTGTCTTTCTCGAAGTTGAATTTTCGAGAAATCCAAAAAAAAAAAACGAAAATTCTCAGTCCAATTACAATAGCAGTTATTTGATTTCAAAAAAAATATATTCTTGACTTAATCCTAGTTCCCATAAAAGTGTCAAGTTTTATATCAAGTCAAATTCCATTCTCTAAAGGTCTTCTTCAAGTTTTCTAAACAGTTCATAGAATTCTCACTCTTACTCGATTTGAATCATTCGGGCTTAAACTTGTTTGAGTTCGGGTTCGTTCTTTGAAGCAATTGGGGTGAAAGCAATTGAGTGGAAAAAGGCAGAGAGGTGAGATCAATAGAGGGTAAAAGCCAAATTTGAGTTATACACGAGCGAAATACACGTGAGGCATATAATATTTAGTTTTAGGATGTCTGAACAATCTGCTACTAACAAAAAACAACGATCAAGTCAACATGACGGAAGAGATGGTACAACGGTTTGAGCGGTTGTTTGGGGATGTGATAGGTAGGCTAGAAATGCTTGAGCAACCTCGGGAAGTGCCTAATGCCCGCAGGCAAGGTGGGCAAGGTCGTAGAGTAGAGGGGATCGATGAGAATGAAGAAGGTAGTGATTTTGACGATGGGGTAATTGTGGATAGAGTAATTAGGCATGGAAGAAGGGATAGAGATCTTGGTGGCGATAGGATGGATGGTAGTATGAGCAAAATCAAAATGACAATTCCGTCATTCAAGGGTAAGAGTGATCCGGAAGCATACCTAGAATGGGAAAAGAAGATGGAATTAATTTTCAATTGCTACACTTATTCGGAAGAGAAAAAGGTTAAGGTAGCTGTACTTGAATTCTCCGATTACGCTATTACTTGGTGGGATCAATTGGTGACTTCTAGGAGGAGGAATCGTGAGAGGTCCGTTAGTACTTGGGATGAGTTAAAGGCTATCATGAGTCATTACCATCGGGAGCTTCATCAAAAATTACAAAGCCTATACCAAGGATCAAAGAGTGTGGAGGATTATCATAAGGAGATGGAGATGTTGATGAATAGAGCTAATGTAGAAGAGGATAGGGAGGCTACGATGGCTCGATTTTTGAATGGATTGAATAGGGATATAGCTAATGTGGTTGAACTGCAACATTATTTGGAGATGGAAGATATGTTGCACATGGCTATAAAGGTGGAGAAGCAAATAAAGAAAAAGGGGACAGCAAGGTATCAATCTGGTTCTAATTCTTCTTGGAAGCCGAAGTGGGATAGTAAAGGAGCTGGGACTGTTTCTAAAGGGAAGTTTGAAGCACCAAAAGGGAAGTTTGAGGCACCAAAAGGGAAGGAGGAACAAGCTAATAAATTCGTTCCTAAAGGGGAGCCTCAACCATCTAGGAGTAGAGACATTCAATGCTTCAAATGTTTGGGGAGAGGACATGTGGCATCTCAATGTCCTAATAGGCGAGTGATACTTGTGCGAAAGGATGGAGCCATGGAGAGTGATAGTGAGGAAGAGGATTATAGCGATATGCCGGCGTTGGAGGAAGTATGTGATGATGAGGATGTGTTATCCAGGGAGCATGGCGAGTTATTAGTGGCAAGGAGAGCTCTTAGTGCTCAAGTCAACACGGATGATTTGGAACAACAACGGGAGAACATATTCCATACACGATGTCGCATTAATAACAAGGTATGTAGTATGATTATTGATGGTGGTAGTTGCATTAACGTTGCTAGTACTATACTTGTTGAAAAATTAGGATTACCTTTGTTAAAACATCCTAAACCTTATAGGCTTCAGTGGTTAAATGATAGTGGAGAAATTAAGGTGAATAGGAGGGTGTTGGTGAGTTTTTCTATTGGTAGCTATGTGGATGATGTTATGTGTGATGTGGTTCCTATGCATGCCGGACACATTTTGTTGGGTAGACCTTGGCAATATGATAGGAAGGTAACGCATGATGGGTATAAAAATAGGTATAGCTTTACCAAAGGGGGAAAGACCATTACACTTGCACCATTGACACCGTCACAAGTGTATGAAGATCAAATAAAATTGAAAAATGATGAAGGAAAAAGAGTGAAGGAAAATGAGAGAAAGAGAGTTGAGGCCACGACCTTAGAAAAATGAGAGGAAAAGAGAGTTGGAGCCACGACTCCAGAAAAAGGAGAGGCGAGAGAAAAAAGGAGTGTTGGGGTACATACCTCAGAAAAAGGAGAGGGAGCGAAGAGTGCCAGAAAAGAAAGAAAAATGAGTTTCTACGCAAAAGGAGTGAAATCAAAAAGACATTCATGGAAGAACGGCCAATGGTTCTTCTGCTATACAAGGAATCATTCCTTGCATTTGATGAAACTAACAAATCCCTCCCTAGTTTGGCTATTTCTTTATTGCAGGAATTTGACGATATATTTCCCGATGACATACCTAGTGGGTTACCACCCATTCGAGGTATTGAACATCAAATTGATTTTGTACCTGGAGCAGTCATTCCGAACCGCCCCGCTTATCGAAGTAACCCCGAGGAGATGAAAGAACTCCAAAGGCAAGTGGAGGACTTGATGAGCAAAGGGTATATAAGGGAAAGTATGAGTCCATGTGCCGTCCCCATGTTACTTGTGCCCAAAAAGGACGGGACTTGGAGAATGTGTGTCGATTGTAGGGCCATCAACAACATAACAGTAAAGTATCGTCATCCTATTCCTAGGTTAGATGATATGTTGGATGAATTGCATGGCTCTAGCATATTTAGTAAAATTGACCTTAAGAGTGGTTATCATCAAATTCGAATGAAAGAAGGAGATGAGTGGAAAACTGCTTTTAAAACTAAGTATGGCCTGTATGAATGGTTAGTAATGCCTTTTGGGCTTACTAATGCACCTAGCACATTTATGCGTTTAATGAATCATGTTTTACGGGCATTTATAGGTAAATTCATTGTAGTTTACTTCGATGATATCTTGATATATAGTAAAACTTTGAATGAGCATATGGAGCATGTTAGGTGTGTGCTTGTGGTTTTAAGACAAGAACAACTTTTTGCTAATTTTAAAAAGTGTGATTTTTGCATGAAAAAAGTTGTGTTTCTTGGCTATGTGGTTAGTGCTAAAGGAATAGAAGTAGATGAAGAAAAAATCAAAGCTATTAAAGAATGGCCAACACCTAAAAGCATAACTGAGATTAGGAGTTTTCATGGCTTGGCTAGTTTTTATAGGCGCTTTGTTAAAAATTTTAGCATGATTGCCGCACCACTCACAGAAATTGTCAAAAAAAGTGTAGGTTTTAAATGGGGAGTAGAACAGGAACATGCATTTGAAACAATCAAAAATATGTTATGTAAAGCACCGGTTTTATCACTTCCTAACTTTGACAAGGCTTTTGAGATTGAATGTGATGCCTCAGGGCTAGGCATTGGAGCTGTTTTAAGGCAGGATCAAAGGCCAATCGCCTATTTTAGTGAAAAATTAAAGGGGGATGCACTTAATTACCCCACATATGACAAGGAGTTATACTCACTTGTGCACGCTTTGGAGACATGGCAACATTACTTGTGGCCACGGGAGTTCGTGATACACACTGATCATGAATCCTTGAAGCATTTTAGGGGTCAAGCTAAGCTGAGTAAGAGAAATGCAAGGTGGGTAGAATTCATCGAAACATTTCCCTATGTCATCCGATACAAATAAGGTAAGGAAAATGTGGTGGCAGATGCATTGTCTAGGAGGTATGTTCTTTTAAATTCTTTAAATTCTAAATTACTTGGATTTGAATATATTAAGGACATGTATGTTAGTGATCCGGACTTTTCTAGTATTTATGATTCATGTGGTAAAGGGGCTGTGGATAAATTCTTTAAACATGATGATTATTTATTCCGAGAAAATAAATTGTGTGTCCCTAGGTGTTCAATGAGGGAGTTACTTGTGAGAGAGGCCCATAGTGGAGGTCTAATGGGTCATTTTGGAATTAAAAAGACCATCGAAATCCTAAGTGAACATTTCTATTGGCCTAAGATGAAAATTGATGTGGTTCGGGTTTGTAGTAGATGCATTACTTGCAAGAAGGCAAAATCTAGGATTAAACCTCATGGATTATATATGTCTTTACCCGTACCTAGTGAACATTGGGTCGATATCTCTATGGATTTTGTTTTGGGATTACCTAGGACTAAGAAGGGAAGAGATTCAATTTTTGTGGTAGTAGATCGCTTTAGTAAAATGGCACATTTCATACCATGCTACAAAACTGATGATGCTACTAACATAGCTGAAATTTTCTTTCGGGAAGTCGTACGCTTACATGGGGTTCCTAAAAGTATTGTCTCGGATAGGGATGTTAAATTCCTTAGTCATTTTTGGAGGGTCTTTTGGAACAAATTAGGTACAAAACTACTTTTCTCTACAACTTGTCACCCACAGACCGATGGGCAAACCGAGGTAGTAAATAGGACAATGATTCAATTTTTGCGCACGATAATCAATAAAAATCTGAAAAATTGGGAAGAGTGCTTACCATTTATTGAATTTGCATATAATAGGGCTATACATTCTACTACTTCTTGTTCACCATTTGAAATTGTTTATGGTTTTAATCCGTTAACACCATTGGATTTAATTCCTTTACCTGTGAATGAACGTAGTAGTTTAGATGGAAAGAAAAAGGCTGAGATGGTTAAAGCACTCCACGACAAGGTGAGGTTGGCGATTAAAAAGAAAAATGAACATTATGCTTCGCAGGCTAACAAAGGAAGAAAGGGCGTCATATTTGAACCCGGTGATTGGGTTTGGGTACATTTGAGAAAGGAGCGGTTTCCAGAACAACGCAAGTAAAAGTTACAACCGCGAGGAGATGGTCCATTCCAAGTGATTGAACGGATCAACAACAATGCCTATAAATTAGATATTCCTGGTGAGTATAATGTTTCGGCTTCATTTAATGTTTGTGATCTATCTCCGTTTGATGCAGGTACATATTCGAGGTCGAATCCTTTCGAAGAGGGAGGGGATGATGTGATCCAGACCACGGATACAAGCCCGCACAAAGATCCGAGGAGGGCCGATGACTCGATTGCAGACAAAGAGGGCCAAGGAAGCAATTGACAAGTTAGTTCAAGAAACAATGGCCAAAACAATGTTCGTGTCATCGAAAGAAGCAAGTTCCATGTTAGGACCGAGCCAAAACGACGAATGGATCAACCTCATTCAAGCCGTCGAAGAAGATTGCCAAATTTCAAGAATTACGGCCGTAATTCATAATTCTCACGGCCGTAACCAACTTGCTGCTGAAAACTGAATTTTTGAAGAAATTGGACTTACGGCCGTAACTAATATTTGTCACGGCCGTAACGCAGCCTCGGATCAAAAACAGGAATTTCAGAATTAAGGCTTACGGCCGTAAAAGGAGTCTCACGGCCGTAAAGGTGAAACAGAATGAGTCTTACGGCCGTAAGGAAATAAGTCACGGCCGTAAAAGTCGATACGCGTAATTTTAGGATTTTTATTTATTTCCTTATTTTTAGGTATTTGTTTCCTTTTATAATTAAAACTCTTTAGTCAGGTTTTGACCCTATTTATAGGGATGTAATTTTCATTATTCAGTACACAACTTTGATATTATAATTGAGAGGCTATTCTACTTTCACAATCTTATTCTTCATTGAATAAATCCCGAACTTGCGAGTTATTCTTGTTTGTTCAAATCTCGGTGAGAATTATTATTGCTTGTGATCAAGAGGTCAATATATCCCAGTGATTGTATTAGTTGCTCGATTCAATTAATTTTAATTGGATCCATAAATCGTGGTTCTTGGCGTTCTTGGGTCGATTTCAATATTTTGTGGGTTTGCTTAGCTACAATTGCTACGTGGTTTGCATCATATCCATTCATCATATTAATGAATGTTGTGAAGGCAAAGTTGAAGGCAAGCAAAGGTAAGATACCAATTCATATTCATCTCCAAGAGGAATCAACCAATGTACAAGCATCTATAGATGAACAAATGTCTCTGCTTCAAGCTAGGAACAATGCCATTAGTTTTGGTTCAATGAATTACCTTAATGTAGTTGAAGTTGATTTCATTGCTTTTTTGCATTGCACAAGTATTTGTTCAACGGTAAAAGACCATTAGTTTTTGGTTAAATGTATGATTATTGCTATGCAAAAGTATTTGTTCGATTGAATTACATTACATGTAGCTTAATTGTTGAATTATATTACATGTAGTTGAGCTGAAAATGAAATTCAAGGGAACTCAGAGTCATTAGTATCTGTTAACTATTGAATTACATTAGAAGTAGCTTAACTATTGAATGAAAATAAATACGGGGAACTCAGAATCTTGGAAGCAGAAGACAAGTTTGAACCGAAAATGAAATTCCATTGCATAGCTCAAAATACATTACATTCCGATTACATTCACATAAAATGCCCGACATATAGAACTACAGTGGATTTCAGTTGAGTTAAAATCTAGTTATCTCATCTAACACAGATTGGACTATAAGGATTGCAATTCCTAACTAATGCTAAAACAACAAACACACATTACATTTCCTAATTGATGCCAAAACAACCAAAGCAGATTAGAGCTGGGAAGTCAAATTCTAGTTCCTAACTTTACGTTGCATTCTGCAATTCCTTTTCCCTTACGAATCTTCACGTCAACAGAGACCTCCATATCTTCATCATTCACAATTCCAGCGTTAATGTAGAACTTACAACAAATTTCTACAATCACATCTTTCCCTGTGGATTTGGTCGGCATGACATTGCTGGTTTCACCTTCTTTAACCCATTTGAAATAACTACACTTCCAACTGCAACAATCCAAAAACCTACCTTTGTTTCCTGTCTACTTCTCCACCACAAAACACTTCAAAAACTCACGTCTTCACAATGGGCACGCATCTACGTATTTTCGGACACTCAGACAGGTAATGATCCTTACTCCTACAACTATGGTAGATCCCAAAATTCTTCCCTAACATTTCTGAAAATGGCCTCGGTAGGCGATACCAGGATGTGGAGCGAGGACGGTAGTTGCTTCTGAAATGGGTTGGACAAAAGAACTCCTCAAGCATAAATGTGCACTGGCCAGAGATGGAGGGTGTAGTCAATTCTTCAGAAACCTTGATTTGATTTGAGAGTCTTTGAAGATTTGGGGGAAAACAACTGGTGGGAAAATGATGGTCTTGGGTTTAAGGCGTGAAGTGCAAAATAGAAATATGAAGTGCAAAATCGTGTTTTATTTTGAGCATTTTGTTTTCAAAAATCTTTAAAAATAAAAATAAAAATAAAAATAGGGAATTGCTGACTGTATCTATACCTACTGGTAAGGGAGAAACCTATTGAATAAATTTGCGGTTCAAAATGAATTTTGATAAAAATGGGTCTTGAAGGCTATTTTTCTTTTAGGTCAATTATTTTACACTATAGAATAAAAAATTAATTTATGAAAACGCATCTTCTCACACGCTTATGCAACATAAAAATAAGCAACAGCACAACTGAGTAAGTAGTAACACGCGCACTCATTTTCTTTCCTTTTGGTAAATCGTGTTTTCCTTTTCGATATAAATATATTAAATTCGCCAATGAAAAGCTATTTCTTCTCCATTTTTCCTTCAATTTGCAGTTAGCGAATTGTAGCTGTCATCCGACGCCATGGCCAAAAGCTCCTTTAAGTTGGAACACCCCCTCGGTACCTATTTACGCATCGATATACACATCTTTGTTGATCTGATCGTTAATTAACCCTAGTTTTTTAATTGCTTTGACTGATAGATTGTATATATTTAACTGATTACTGTGAAGTTCTGCCTCTAAAATTGATGACTTTTTTTTTTAAAAAAAATCGTGTTTGTCGGATCATTGATTTGTGCGTGGGTATCGAATTGTTTTTCTCGATCCGTGATCCGTTATTAAGTAATTTGAATTTGGGCCTTATATGGGGTAATTGGGTGCAGTATATGGTTAAATATGATGTAATTTTTATTTTATTTTTCGTTTTATTCTGTTACCGTATGAAATCATTTATGCCCTTGGATGCTATATTGTTATTTTTGTTACATGAACAAATTTTCTCTCTCTAAAGGCTGTGAACCGTTTGCAAAGTGAGAAACTTTGTGAAATTTTAACTCTCTCCTAAACTGTATGTGAAACATTATGAGTACGAAGTGTATTTAATTTACACACGTGATTGCAGGAATCTTCTCCCCAATATGGCTAAGTTAAACAATAATTCTAAGGAGGCATTCTTTAGGAACATTTTTAAGTAACATTATGACATGACGTGCATTCATTCATTGGGTTGAAAATAACTACTCTACCACTTAATTTTTCACTATTCAATGTATGTGTACCATATCGCAATGTCATTTAAAAATTTCTCCAAAAATATTTCTCTAGAATTACTCTAAGTTAAATTCATGGACAATCATTGAGTTTCTTTTCCTGTTCTGTTATAGATTGTTTGGATGCTTTTTTACAAATTTGGCTACATCTGTAATTCTAGTTAGATATTCAAATTGGACATTAGGTGTCATAATTTCATTGGATAATGATCACATAACCACTAGTAAGAACTTTTTGTCTGCCAATGAGATTGTGACACCTCACAATGTCTAATAAAAATGTCCAATTTGAATGTCTACTTAAAATTATTGCGGCTACATAAATTTCTTATTACCATGTTGTAGAATAGAAACAAAAATCTTTGTTTTGATTATGTACTTGTGGAGTTGTGGAATGTTACCTAGGAAAGGGGCGAAAGGTCGAACAACGCAATTTACTGTAAAAATTTGAAATTCATGTGTATAACATTCTTCTCGTATACATGTCAGCTTGTCCTTTGCCTCTTGAAGTTTACACAATGTGAAGCACAAGCAATATTGAATTCTTGTTATCTCAGTTACTAGAACAAAAAGCACTCTTGATTATTGTCGTGAGAAGTAAAAAATAGCTGCGCGTGTAAATACAATTCTTCACAATTCAAATTGTTATCTTTAAAGCCATAAAAAGAAAGCTTGAATGTTGCAACGTGCTATTTAATTGTTATCTTTAACACGTTGTCCTCTGTATTGTTAATTGTTATTGTAGATGTTCTTAATATACTAATTTTATTATTTTAGAGAGGCGACAAGCAGAAGCTGCTCGTATCAGAGAGAAATACCCAGATAGAATCCCGGTACTTTTTAATAATCTTCAGGACTCTCTTGTTTTGGACGATTGACATTTTATCTTTTATCCAATTTTCTCTTTTCACTTTTTCTACCTTTTTGCATATAGGTTATTGTGGAGAAGGCTGAAAGAAGTGACATACCTGATATTGACAAGAAGAAGTCAGTTGCCTTAATTATCTTCTCCATACCTGGTCTTTTGTATTATATATATTATGCCTCTGTTTAACCCCCTTTAAAAATTTAATACATTTTTCTCTTTTCTTTTCAACCAGACATTTATCAATAAAATAATATTACACATAAATCCAAAAAAGATTTCATACTTTTTAACTACACATTCTCCTGAAATCACTATTCATTTCAAATAAACTCTTTTTAAACAAAACATCAAACAGAGGCTATATATGAATGCATTTGTAGTTATTGATTGTCATTTGTCTACAAGCTTAAATGATCAAGGTCTCCCTGCTATTTCCCTTTTGTTAGTTGATGTTGTTTTCAGTTGTTGACATACAGGCTTGAACATTCTTTTTATAGATTTGAATTTGATTTGAAGCTTTAGTTACTCACTATTCTATGAACAAGGACAATGAAGTGATTTAGTTGCAGCATTGGTTGACTATGACATGCTATATATGAAGATTTTCTGCATTCAGAATTGTGCAATATTTCTTTTTTGTGATGACACTTACACATGGATGCGCTAAAAGATTACTCTTTTATTATCATCATTGTTAATAACTGTTTTATTTTTTGGTATTGGGGGTTTGTTTTTGAGCATGAAGTTTTTAAAAATTCCTTTGAATGGTCAACATGTTATTACTTGCTTGTCTGTAATCTGTACCATCGTCCTTTCACCCACACAGCATAATTCACTTGTATCATGATATGTTTAATCGTAATGAATGCAGATATCTGGTTCCTGCTGATCTGACCGTTGGGCAGTTTGTATATGTTGTCCGAAAGAGGATTAAGCTCGGTGCGGAGAAGGCCATATTCATCTTTGTCAAGAACATTCTCCCTCCTACCGGTGAGGAGAAATTTGTTTACAGCGTTACCATTATTATAATTCCATACTCTGTATGCAATGTTTATTTTCATTTTGTTTTAAGATATTTCATGGGTCCATGTCTTTGCAGCTGTCATGATGTCCACAATTTATGATGACAACAAAGATGAGGATGGTTTCCTATACATGACCTACAGTGGTGAAAATACATTCGGGTCATTCTGAACTTGATGTCAAAGCTTAAAGTGCTGAACTACGTATATAGTCGAAGAAAGCCTGTAAATTCTCCTGATTATCTATCCTGATATCTTTAGTTTTAAGATTGCTTTGTTCTAAACAATGTCTTCTGTTTAAAGTTGTAACTGTTAATATATTTCATCTGATCTTATATTTTTTTTTCTTTCCCATCTGGAAAATCCGAAAAAGTCGGTCCATGAATTGATTTGGAAAAAGTAAAGAGTAAGACTGAGGTTGAACTGGTAAAAATAGAATTTTTCTTTGAAAGAACAGGTAAAATTTTCTCTCATATACCTGATTTTTCAAATGAGCTGGTTGATTCATGAACCTTTAGAGCCTGTTTGGTTTATTAGAAATTGGAGAAATTTTTGAATGTGGTTGAAATGTGTGTAAAGTGGTGAATCTTATAGATATGTGTGGTAGAAAATGAATTTGAGGAAAAGTTGAATTTCTCCTTGACCATAATGGATATTAATTTTTCAATTTTATCACATGCAACTCAAACTAGAGGACCATTTCTCTGCATTTCTTGTCCAATTCAATATTATAATATTGGTAGTGGTCTTGATTATTCATATCTTCGGCATGTGGTGTGGACTTTATTATATATATAGTTTGTTAAGAGTAGTTGGATTAGGTAAAGCGGTTATGTTTCTGAACCAAAATTGTTGGAATAGGTAGCGAGTCACATCTCATGAATTAGGAACATGTAGGGTGTGTTTGATTACAAACGTTGAAAAGAAAATATTTTTCAACTCTGTGAGAAGAAAATTTCTTAGTAAAAGGGTGAAAAAAGATTTTCTTGAAAAATATGCTTGTTTGTGATTAATGTGATTGTACTTAGAAAATATTTTCTAGATTAAATGTAACAATCAAACACGAAAATGTGAAAAATAAATTTCTTGACGTGACATTTTCCTTGAAAATGTTAACAATCAAACATAAACTAGTGCCTATGCAACATGTTAGTTAAGGTTTTAATTTGCCTGGTAAACTTCTCATGATGACATGATGCTGAGCTCTTAACATGATAAAGTTATACCTTCGATTTCATATTTCTTTTATTACATTGAATCTAGCTGGCTTCCCGATCAGTTTTGTAGGATATAAATCAAAATAATGAATTATATATAAAGGTCGAATTACTTATCTTAACAATGCTGACATTTTAAGTTGATGTCTTAAATCTCATAATGCTCAAACGAGCAATTCAAGGTCCGAAAGCTTAAATGTGCTGTTAGATTCCAAAATTAGTGGTTCGTTCTTGTGAGGCATATCAAGGGATAAAGTCAAAAATGACGATGCTAACAAAGTTTACCACTAAAGTTCTATATCTCAACGTACTTATCCGGACTTGTTAAGCTGCACCAGTACTGGCTCAAGACTTCAAAAAGAACAGCCATAGAAATGTACAAAAATTGCAAGCCGCAGTAGACGTACATTTTTCTGGGTTCATTTAAAGTAACTCTAAATCATGTGATGGCATGGTACAATCCACCGGTCCCTCATTTAAGAGATCAGGTGAATATAATTCTAATTATTTTGCAAGAAAAGTGGGTCCAAATTTTGATTCAATACTCTCATGCAACCAGACATAGTTAAATGTGATGTCAAAATAAAATACTATAGTTAGCCTAGACTTAAAAAGGAGGCTGTATATTTTTTCGCTGCATTTTTCAAATTTTGGCCAAAAATATAAGTCACTTATTTGTTAAGTTCTTCATGTTTGGCTTCGTTAAACAGCTCATAACCATGTTTGACCAGCCTATTTTTAGAAATAAATACAACCGTATCAACTAAATTTTCCACTTATAGTCGATTAAAAATTCTATTAAATGTGATTGAAATTAATTGTTGATTTTAACTCAAATTAAGGTTTTATTTTTAATTTCTCCCAAACACGGTAATCACAATCTCCTAAAATAAATATCCGCAAACCACTAGTAGTGTGTCGATGAATATTCAAACTTGCAAGATGGATAATTTACTTATCAAAACGGGCAATAAAGTCGGAATTCAGAATTCAACGAATTCATACACAATTCACTATATTTAGAGGAAAATTATCGGGAATGCCGCATATAGGATTTTTATCAGTTAATTAAGCATAATCTCAAGCAGAAGAATAAATTGAAATTTGTAAGAGGTACAAACGTCCAGCTAATAATCCTCGTTCATCTGAACCGTGAACGTTGAAGATTATTCTGGTAACATCTCCAAAAACTACAGCTTTCCAATAACATACAATTTTGTAATCCAGAATCCATAGAGAATACAAACAAGAAGGTTTCCAGAAACAGTAAAATTCTGACAACTAAACGTCTTTTGTATCTTCTGGCTATTCTAAAATCTAATTTGAAGGCAAGCAGACGCTTTTGAATTGATAAATCTTTGTGTAAATTAGCCTAACACAAATCCTGGCGCGCATATAAATTTTCACATTCTACTACATAATGAAATTCTCTCTGGCCACTAATTAAGATAACAAAACTAATGATGATGTACCTCTAACATGATTTGCCACACACAATTCAGCCGAGTCTTAAAGTTGCAGAGCCAGGTCAGGTTGCTGAGAATCTACTCGGACACCTGATGAGTGTCGACCGGGAGATCCTGGTGACTGAAAACTGATATTCAAGTCTGGAGGGAGTGATTCCTGTTTCTGTTTTGCGTGCATTTGTGGACTGAGATTCTGCCAAGGAGATTGTAGGTGGAACCTAGAGAGGTCAGCAGTTACCAACTGGGGAAAACCAATTGGCTGATTTTGAAACTGGGTTTCACTGCCTACTCGGATAGGTTGTGGAACTTGTGGAACAAAGGCATGAAGTGGTGCGTTCTTCTCAGTTTGAAAATGCATCCCAGGCCCAGAAAACTCAGGACGAAATCGCGATACTTGTGGCTGAAGACCATGTGAGGGGTTATACAAGGATTCTGCAGATATCTGGTTCTTGTGTAAATTTGTGTTCTCCCCAGCTTGTCTAAAACCACCTTGCCCTACAGACATCCAAACGCGGGCAGCAGCTACAGCAGCATTTGAATCATATCTACTCGGTGGAGCAGGGGAAGAATCTTGAGGTGCATTACCTGGAGACTGATTTGAGGATTTCTGTTGATCTTGAGACTTTTCAGCTAACATTCTCATCAACTGTACTGGGTCACTAAGACCCTGGACCTGTCCATGGGGATAGTAGGATGCTGTTTTATTCATATCAGACGGCGAACTGGCTACAATATTACTATCCAAACTGTTAACCACTTTTCCATTAGACAATCCTCCAACAGAAATTCCACTAATAGTTGGCTGTTTAAAGGATCCAGATGCCAAAAGACTCATGTTCTTGGATGCCAACTCCACTGCTCTGGAAGCTTCCATACCTGAACTCTTTGAAGTCTGTCTCTGAGCAATATGATCAGCTGCAGTTTGATTGGCTGAGGGTGGACTATTCAATTCAACCTGTTTTAAAACCTTTTTCTTGGGTTCAACAATATTCAAGGGTTGCGAGTCTTGACACATGTAACTGTGACTAGCGGAATCAATAGGCTTGGTTCCAGGAGATAAAAAGAAAGATGATTTCACTTCTGAACTATTCCTCCTAACCTGCTGTTCTTTGACTGGACCAGAGGTGTTAGTAGTAGTCCGAGCATTTTTTCTGTCTCCAGCATGACCGAGTAATGGCAATTTATTTTCAGAGAAAGGCTCACTAACTGGGTTTACCATGGAAGAAACAGAGGTTGTAAAGGATTTCTCGCCCTTCCTTGGATTAGTAGCATGCTCTATTTTGGCAAAAAATGTTGGCTCCTTCACGGTGCAATTTTCTAGTATTAACACGGGGGTTGGAAGAGGCTCGTACTCTCCAACCCAACCACGACCAAATTTGAATCCTTCAGGCAGTGCTTGCTCAATCCTCTTTGAAGCAACTTTCCATGCAACGGACCCAAGAGTTGCAGCAAAACGAGCCAGACTCCTAGCATAGGAGCATTCGGTATAAAGTCCTACCTGATTGGGGATAATTGGAAATGAGTGAGATAGAGACGTAAAATGACGAATAAAGATTTATTTGCAGTGGCACTCACAGGAACCAGCTGCTTCATTTCCCCCTCAAAAGCTGAAAATATAGATTCTGAGCCGGCTACTGGTTGAGCTAATGATATGTTATATGTTGCACGACGGTTCTCATCGTGTATGGCTAATTTCCTACCAAATCTAGAGAGTGTACCCTTTCCTACAAGCAGAAAGCTTAGAAGTTAGAAAAAACATCACCGGAAATGGTCCAAGTGGATAATAGGCCTTTAAAAATCAGTTAACAAATACAAATTCAGAAAAGTAAGTGTGTTGTACATTGCAAGTTATTTTTTTACATTGCATGAGATATAAAAGTCAGGAGTGGCTTATAATACAAATAATCACATCAGATGTACTAAAAATTATTTGGCTCATATAGTACCTGGAAGTGAATCTTCACCCTTGTCTAAATTGGCGTCATTCAAAGAAGAATTTCCCTCAACAAGCCCGTCTATGCTACCAGGCCTCTCAGATCCACAAAACTGAAGTGTGCTTAAAATATTCTGCACATCTCCACCTGTCGCGAGAGTGGCGCCAGACGAGAAATCGGAACCAACAGGTTCCTGCACTGTCCGGCTTACTGTTCTCTTTATTTGCTTCTTCACAATAGAGCTGGATCTCATATTCTGTTCTGGCTTCATCTCCTTCTCTGAGTGTTCAGTATTCATCCTTATCTTTTGAAATTTCCTTTTTGCTAGCTCGTGGATGGTGCGTGCCTTTAGAATGATTACAGAATGAAGTTGATCATTAGCCACAAAAAAGAAAAGCAAAAACAATTGGGGGGGGGGGGGGGGGGGAGCTGTAAGATTACCTGCTTATGGTATATGGTATCGGGGGCATTGTATTTCATGGCATTTGAGCAAATCAGAAAAACATCACTCTGCAAAACAGCAAACAGCTCTAAGAAACGGAAAAATATAATTGCTAGACTTTTACCCCTGAAGTCTGAAGATAGATAAGAGGCTAACATGGGATAGAGATAAGAAGTGACACTGCAGCTTCTTCCAAGAAAAACACGTGGCATTTATTCAAATTAGCAATGATAATCATGGGTCAAATGTCACAAACAAAACCAGAAGAAGTGTCCATTCACACAAGCCCAAAAATTATAGAGAAGGAGAAAATCCAAGGAAGACTTTTCAATGTTCTCAGGGAAAGAAAGCGTGCACATACATTAAGATGAAAGGTATAACAAGCAAAATCAGGATAGTTAGCTGCTACTTTTGCTTCGTTTGATTACACTATCAATGGGCACCATAAAACAAATATAAACCACAAATCTAGACATCCTTAAATTCAAAAGGAACGGCCTTATGTTGTTCCTCAATGTAAAAGCTCAAAAAAACATAACTTCAGGTATCCAACAATATGAGCAAAACCTAGGATTCAAGGACAAGTACATCACACTATAGAGGAATATAAACAACCAATATTTGTGCTCATAGATTTAGAAATTCATTCCTAGAAACAAAAGATGATAAATCCTGACCAAGAAATAACAACTCAAGGCATATTGCTTGAGAGAATAGCCATTGTTTGAGAGAAATCTTCAGATTCAGAATACAGAGAGCTGCTTCAGCCTTCAGTCACTCCACTTATTTACAAATTTCACAAGTTCATTGCCTAATTTAGCAATCCTGACAAATAATACTACTAGACGGACAAGTTTCCAATGCTAATTGACAAATTACTAGAACCAAAGAAATAACAAAAGCCAAAATGAGATGATGCAGCCGAAAAAGAAAAATTCAGAAAGGCGCATTAATTCTGCCCTTCTTATAAAACAGACAGCAAATGATAAAACTGGAAAGCCAGAAGGGGGACATTTGCATCAACACTTTGTGTTCCGTACGATATTTCTAAGAATTTGAACATAAACGCTTAAACAAAGACATTCTTATAAAATCAAGCTTCCCACTTTGAGCCACAGGATTAAACCAGTTCGTCTGCTACACTTACATAGACAATGTTATTATCATGATGACCCATGAGTATCCTTAATCTACAATCATCTTGATATTGCAAGCTAAACCCAATTTGAGCCCACTTTGAGCCACAGGATTAATCCAGTGCCCACTCTGTCTGCTACACTTACAATAGGCAATGTTATTATCATGATGTTCCATGAGCATCCTTAATCTACAATCACCTAAACCCAGTTTCCACCTTGAAGTGGGACCCTCAAACCTCGCAGCTTCAAAAATCTACTAGAATTCAAAATATAGCATTTCTTTGTATCTTAACACAGACATATCCAGTTTCATTCATTGAAAGTCGTCAAAATTTGATATGAATATTTGGTACCAAATTTCAGCTCAAACAATGTCATCAGGGCTGCATTTTGTTTACGCAAACTCTATGAGCTCATTTGTTAGGGGATGACAGTAACCAGGATTTGGGGAGAAGTATTTGGAATAACTAAACATATTGAGCTAAAATACAAAATTAATAAAAGATGGGCCAGAAGAAGAGATAGGGGATTTCTCGTTCAAAAAGGAGACCAAGAAACCAACTATGGTGAAGGAAAAGGAGGTGGGGGTCGGGATCGTGGACTCACCTCAAATTGTACCAAGGTTTCATATGCTCCATTTCTCAACTTGTTCCTCACAGTGGCAAAGTCCATTGGATGCTCTATCACATCATGGTAATCAGGAAGCTGCACAGTAACCAATCAACCAATTTACAAACTCCATACATGTAATGCCTGAATACAGCCTTCAACAATTCCATAAAGAACTTGCTAACCTCCTCAGGATCAACTGGTTCTGCATACACACCATAAATATCCTTCCTGACCAAAAGGAAATAAAAGCACTTCAATTTCCAAACAAACCATTAACAAAACAAAGCAACAAATATTCACCATTGGCATATAATTCAAAACATACTTCTGAAGCTTGTCCAAAATCAACTCCAGTGTCTTCTTATCAGGAAATGGAAGCCCAGATAGAGTCTCTGCTGGTGCCCCTATTCAAACGAACAATAACAATTAACAAACTAAATTCACGAAATTCAAAATGATCATACAATAAAACCCCGAAAATGCAAGCACACCTGGAGGTGAGTGCACGGTTTTGGGCTCCATCTTTGTTTCTCTTACCTGTCAATATCAGCAAATTCATTATTATTATTATTATACCTTAAAAAGGGCTACATTAAAAAAAGGAAAGAAGTCATAATTAAATCAATAAATGCAACTATAGCTTAGGAAAACAAAAGTCGTAGGTGTTTATCAGACAGAGACAGAAAATGAGGACAGACAACATATGTGCGTGTGCGTGTGTACGATATACACACAACACATCCTGTTATATGGGTGTGTTAGAGAGAGAGAGAGAGATGAGTAGAAGAGAGAAAAGGTGGGAGCGTGATCAGATTCTGTGGGGATTAGTTTTTTGACAGTTGACCCAACCGTTACACTACATTACATAAATCAATATCAATATTACTCCTCCGACACACACTCACACTCACACACAAACTCAACCTATACATACACAAACGTGTATGTAACGAAGTCTGGACCAATAGAAAATTATCTGTGAAGTTCGGCTGAGCTGGAGTTCCTTTCTCCTCTTTATATAAACACCCATAGTACATATACAAATTAATGTACTCCAGCCACAGCGAGCTTCAGTTTCTTCGTCATTTGATTTTCATTTTTTCAGATCCAACAATCAATTACCTCGTCATCACCACTACTATAATTATCATCATTATTGATGTCGTCATTTTCGTTGTCATCTTCGCCAGTTTCTCTGTAATCCCGGGCGTTGATTTTCCTCTTTTTCGAGGGCTTATCCCCGTCGGAGGCAGAGGCTGATACAGTGGGGGAGTGAGCACCGAGCAGAGGAGTGGACTCGGAGCCTCCATCCTTGTCATTCTGTAACTTGAGCAAGAGCTTGAGCTTCTTCTCCTTCCGCCGCTGGTCCTCATCAGTTTCCTCGAATAGCTCGTCGTCATCGAAGTAATCGTCGAGATCAAAAACGTACTTGACATTCCTTCGCCGAAGGCTCCGGCGTAGGTCTCTCTCCGGCGTATCAGACTCACCTCCACGGCGGCCGGCCGGATCAGGCTTCACTGGTCTCCCTTTCTTTTTCCTCACGATCTGGCCCATCTTTTCCAGATTTTTCTGCTCCCTCATTCTCTCTCTACAAATTTCTCTCACTAAAAAAGGAACCCTCTTCACTCTATCTCTCTCTAATCTCTGATTTTTCTTTGCATTTCTCTCTCTTCTTTTACTCAATTATTCAAGTGAGTGGTTGATGTGCTGTGCTTTGGCTTTTTCGTAGCTTTTCCGAACCTGAGTCCAAAGCTAAGGCTTGGAGGGGACAGCTATAATAAATGATTATTGTGTAGAAAGAGAAACGCCGTTAGTGGCTGATAAAAGACGGCGTTAGTGCCCGCCCGCCCGCCCGCCCGCCCGCCCGAAATGTTTTGCGTGCACGTAGTCAATTTGACTTTGTGCATACTACTAGTATTCCCTGTGTACTAGAGCTCGAAACTTCGAGTCAATGAGCAACTAGGAGCCCATTAATTGGTTTTTCCCCGCTTTTATATTGGCCCGATGCGAATGGTTCTCCTAAAAAAAAAAAAGTGTAATTCACGTCTTGAAGGATCGAATCGATCATACCCTGATTCATTAATTCGAATGATAAATCGTAATATATGTCTCTCAAAAGTTAGAGTGAAAATAATTCTCTACAAGATTTCAATTTCAATTTTGCATGATTCTAAAGAGTCGCTAACTAGTACAACTTGATCACAACAATTCAATGAGAATGTGTGAGTATGTAGCATTGACCTTAAATTTTGATAATGTAACTTCAATACTCATATCAAAGGTTGAAGAAGATGTATATATATTTTTGGGTGTGAGAGAGGCAATCGGAGAGAATATGGGTGCATGTTTGAAGAGATTATCGAATTTGTTATGTAATATGTTGCTCGCTATTTCATTGTTAGAAATGACTTTAAATTTGGGAAGCACAAGTGTAAGCTCCTATATGAAGAGATAATAAATGGTGTCCATTGAATGTTTGACACGTGGCCTCATCTCGACGATTCATTTGTTAAAATGTGTCTATCCGAACTGTCGTAAGCATGTGATTCTGACATAAGCTAAAAACACAATCATCTTAAGTTGTAAAAAACAATTTGAAAATCAACGAGAAGTTGAATGAGCGTGTTTGCTGCAATCTTCGAATTTGCCACATACATAGAGCATTTTACACTATCTTTTAGTTGATTTGGAACTGACAAAGATGTTGATAGAACAAAACCTACAAGAAGACATGATGTAGGAGGAGAAAGCATCTCACCTTGAAAGTACCACTTTAGGAGCAAGTGGCATATCCACTTCAGTGAGATTGTCAACTTCTTTGGAAGAGGTTCCTGATCACCTTGTCTGTTTGCCCAACCACCTCGAAGAGATGTAGGGAGGCGAGGTGGGATGGAGTATGGATCTTGCATGGCCTCTTGCTTCATCTTTGCTTGGCAGGCTCACATCGTTTGCCCATAGGGTAAGACGTAACCCTTAGTTCAATCTGATTCAATGAAATAATATTTGTAAGTATGAGTTTTAAGTTGAGTCAATTGACTTGATTGATCATGATGTGAAGTTGATAAGTGTATTTTATACACTTATTTATATGACAAAACTAGGATATTAAATTGTGGTTTGAGAATAAATTCTACCTAAGTTGTGTTTATTTGTTGTTATTTCATATTTCATCCCAAAATATCAAGAATGAAGCATTTGAAAGAATTGAAGGCAAAAAGATGATAAATGGAGATTTATTGCACACATGAGAAGTCGAGGGGGTCAAACGAAGCTAAAAAGAAGTGAATTGGAAGAAATTAGAAGTGTGAGAACCAAATTACTCTAATTAGAAGATGGAGGACTTGAGGTGAAAAATAAAAGATGAGGACCAAATTAAAAGGAATGAAAAATGAAAATTTCATAGAAATCATAGAACGAAGTGATCACCTGGTACTCCAGAAATGAAACAGTTTCTGTTGACCACAAAATCCGGCTGGACCTTGGACCAACACGTCTCAGCTCCTCCCTCTTGAACACGTGGATCTCCTGTGCACTGTGACAAACAATTAGTTTACAAAGGGGGTCGAGGTGGCTCCCGTTTGCACTCCGATGCCAAAGTCAGTGCTCATTTCAAGTAAATATAAATTGGGTGCGAGAAATATAAGTGTGTAAAAGAGAGAAAGGGGAATGAGAGTAAAATATTCAGTTAAGAGAGTGAAAATGCTAACCCTTTACCAGGCGGGAGGAGTGGTCTATTTATAGGGGAATTTATAATCTTGGATGGCGACACGTGGTAGATTTTACACATGTATTTACCCTAGCGGTTGGAGAGGAAAATCTTACTTTTTAACAGTAATCATTTCTACGTTTGGTAGGAAATGGGCGCCTGTCACTTTTGGTAAAGGCGATGTCACATCTCTGACTTCACCCATTGTCTCATCACTCATCTGTGGCGTCAACGTAAAGTACCTCGGCTAAACGTAAATCAGTTCGGCCAAAGAAGTTCACGTGCTATTCTACCTCGACAGTTGGCCCAAGGTGATGCCCTAGACTTTAATCGTGGGCTAAGGTCCATTGGACCCCTATTGGGCATTCGTTGGTGGTTCAACGTACTATCTTTTTGGGCACGGTCTCAATAGTTTCTAAAGCATGAACTCCAAGCGATCGCTTGGCTATTCGACTGGACTTCGATTGGTCTTTTTCTGCAAGGGTTTTAACACGTTTCTTTCAAAACCTATAAAGACAACTTGTAAGGCACAAAATCGAGACCTTTGTCTCACCTAAGAACGAGCCACGATTAAGATTCTGACATTGAATTCTTGGGAAATCAAAGCATAACAAAGGGGGGAGACTCGAAGATCACGTGGAGAATTGATACTTTGTGCAAGCTTTCCATTCTCTTATATTATTTTCAATTAACGACATATTTTATTATTTTTGTTGGTTATTCATGATGTGTAACTAAACTCCATGTTGGGATGAACGATGTAGTCTAACTTTATTGTTCTAACTCTAAATTTCCTAGTTTTAATGATTCATTACATGTATTGATCTATTATTGTGTTTAATGCGTAAATTAATTGGCCACTAATTCATGATTTAATGAGTTATTTCCATTTAATAACTTAGATTAATATAATAAATTTGGTAATTGAATAAGAGATATAGATATACTTTTGTTATTATCGTGGTTGTGTGTGAATTCTTGTGTTTGTTGCATCTAGATAAAGAATATTCGGACCATTTGTAGAGATACACGGCTAGATAGAATTAATTTAAACTCAATAGAGGAATTTCAATACACATTAGTAAAATTGACCAAATGCATATT
This sequence comes from Ligustrum vulgare, assembly GCA_963555705.1. NCBI lineage: Eukaryota > Viridiplantae > Streptophyta > Magnoliopsida > Lamiales > Oleaceae > Ligustrum > Ligustrum vulgare. The sequence goes on along the minus strand of OY743175.1, from coordinate 61,175,574 downwards.
TAGGAAATAAAATTGGAATTAGAGTTAATTTAATTGGTTAGGTGAAATCATGAATCTTGTTATATACCGATCCGAGGTTGAATGTAAAATCAATAGTCAATGGTCAAGGGGCAGCTCAAATTAGCGGAGTAGCCTATGGTGTTTCAAAAAGAACTGGACAGAAAGGCCAAGATCACAGTCTCGTATCACGACCGGGGTGATCTTTACATGCGAGATGATTTGACTTGACCGATTTGATTTTCACGATCGAGCTGAATTAAGTGAGCGAGGTGATTTTTTTTGTACGAGGTGATTTGGCTTGCCAGAGGTGTTTGGTTACGAGCCGACCTTAATTATCATAGATGAAGTAATTATGAGAATTATGTAGTATAGTCAAATCAGCTGTATTATATGTAAGTAATCATCATTATTTGTAATATGTCAGTGTAATCGTTTGATGTATATCTGACAGAAATGTCAATCACCATTACCAATCACATCCTGCAGACGTGATATATTGTAATAATTATGTCTAACCTCCTCAACTACTATAAATAGGAGGATTAAATGCTCATTTATGGGCAATAAGATATTGAAAAACTCTCTCAACTTTCGTCATTTGAATATCGTGAACCGACCTGATCATCAGATCAGCACTAAACTAGAAGTGAATTTATTCAGTCGCCGTCTCAATTCATTATTGATCTGACTCAATATTTATTTCATATGAATATTTGTTTTTTGCCTTAAATTTCCACAATCAGAAGCGGACTTGAGCACTTAACAAGACAACCAAACATTCTAACTATTCATAAGTAGCAAGTATTCAAAGGTAAATCCTACTTATTTGTTGACTGACTTTGAGACTAAAAGTGATTTCAACAAATCTCAACTATTTTACAGTCGTATTTAAAAACAAAACACAATTTAATCTTTAATTTATTTTCTTAGTTTTAGTATAAAACATCAAACAAACTCCTCTGTATAGATAGGTATAAGAATTAAAATATTTTGATACTTAATAGGAGTATCCGTTGGACGATAATCCGAGTTCTTGGTCCACTTTATTACTTTTTACGATTCGTACACTTGCGGATACATTTTGCATCGCAAAATAAAGTGAATAGAAGTACTTTGATTTGTAAACCTGGTATTTATAATATGGAATAACAGGTCTTGCTCAAGTGTCAATTGATAATTACACCTTATTTAATAGTCTAATTTGGAGGATTAGGTCATCGTCTACTCTCTACAAGTAAGAGACATAATGGCTTGTTTGAAAAAGGGTCTTTTTTTTTTTCTTTTTTTTTTTTTTTTTTTTTAAGGTTGGTTAAATTGGTTGAACATCATTTATAACCACATATTTTATTTTATAAATTTTATCTAGGAATTCACCATCTTTTATCAAATTTTTTTGCTAAAAATTATGTCAAACAATGGCAAAGAGTTCTTTGTTTAGTAGGTTTGATAAAGTTACGAATAATAGTCCTTCCATTAGTTAGATGAGTGGTGAGAGATCCTTTTAATGGATAGAAAATAAGGGCGGAGTTAGGGGTAGCCAATTAGGCCATAGCTCCCTCATTTTGAAAAAATTCTTCAAAAGTTTTAATCATTTTAAAAAAAAAAATATATATATATATATATTGTTAAAGATGACTCGGCTCAATTTTTTGGGCTAGGTCCGCCCTTGATAGAAAAGAACTGCAAAAGAGCATATCCTTATGCTTCTAAAGCTCCTAAATCACTATAGATAGTACTATTCAAGTAAGAGATGATATTATATAAGCATCTTTCGGAGTTATTTATAAATAATTTAAGTTATAAATAAATGAAAAAATGATAGATAAGTGGATAGAATTTGTGAGTGCTACAAAGCATGTGAATAAAAAGTGATATCACAATTTATAAAAAAAATATAAGCGCTATCAAAACATGGGTTAAATATCAAATCTGTTAACTCAAAATATTGTTGTTTTAAATTTCTGGCTACGTGGACTGGTCCCCAAATTTAGGTGTTAAAGGGGTCTACCATCTTGCATTTAAATGTGTTAAGTGACATTACTTAGTAGGAACTTAATACCACTATCATTTTTGGTTAATTAATGAGATGACAGCCAGGTGATCTTAAAAGTCTATGTCTATGTCGGAGCCGAAAGTTCGTTGAATAACCTTTTTTTTTTTTTTTTTTTTTCCCCCATTTGGCTTTTCTTTTTGAAAAAGTGTGAACTTTGCATAAATAATTTCTTTTGATTATTAACACTATGTTCTTTTACGCAATGATTATAATTTATAAATAAATTTATAAACAACACAACTTTTCAAATTATTTTTAATCACACATATTTTATCTCTACAATTTTCAATCATTGATCTACCTAAAAAATACAAAAAATTTGAAAAATAAATTGTGACTAAAGGAGCCGAACACTCCATAAGTTCATATAGCATGACATAGAAAAAATCCCTTTCCCATTTTGAAATTTCCAAGATAAAGAAAAAACAATAATTTATTATTTTTAAATTGATTATCTACTTGGCTTATGTTTATAAAACGTGTATCAACACTCGTATTTCTTTTTATTTACGATTTTTTAATGATTCATTCACAAGTACAATTAATTTATTCATCATCTATTTTTATTTATTTATCATTTAAGTTCTTTATAAACAGTCAATCCTTTCCACTAAAACATATTCAAGAACAAGAATTTACATAATAAGATTTATTAAAATTACATGTTTATAGCAAGAATGCAAGCTTCGTCCTTAATGTCATTATTAAAAAAAAATCTAAAGAAAGAACACGGCAAAGAAGGTTTTTTTCTAAAACTTAGCCCATGTTTGTTTGGTGAAAATTTAAATTAGATTCTTAGTAGATTTAATAGAAGTTGATGAAACGTGTTGTTAAAAAATTGTAAGTTCCATAAAATATGTGATTAAGATTGATTATCGATTTTAACTTAATTTAAAATTTAGATTTTAATTTGAAATTGACAGTGGTTTAATATATTTTTGTTAAAAGAAGATATTTTTTGTCTATTATATAAAAATTGAAAGAAACATTTTAATTTATAAAAAATAACCGTTCCGCTGACAAGTGACAACTAATGACGTTGGAAGCAAAAGAAGACGTATTTTGAATTTCATGGGCTATTGTGTGGATTTGTTGGCCCATTTAGAACAAATAGTGTGAGCCTAGTCCAATAAATCATAAAAAACCCTGATACCAAAATTATGAAAAATGTTATATTGATTTGCGGTGAACGTGGATCGAACACGTGACCTTCAGATCTTCAGTCTGACGCTCTCCCAACTGAGCTATCCCCGCTATTTGTTCTTTTTTGTATTATTATTTTTATTTGTAACTTACCAATGCTACAAGTATTGATGAGTACAAAGGAGCATTGATTGGAAGCGATGATCTACTTCACTAAGAATAAATTGAGGAACTCACGATTTAAGTTCCTTGTAAAACTTCAGAAACTTGCATAAATGCTATCTCGATAAGATTAAAAAGAGATAAACATACCAAAATTAATATGATATATAGTTATTAAGCATCTTATTAACTTGTATATTTTAACGATGAACCAAAATAAAATGGTGAACTCAATTTTAAAATTATAACCATATTTGGTATAGATTCTTTGAAATTCATTTTTGTAGCTCATAGGAATCGAATGAAAGGAGAATCAACTTCAGAATACAACAATAGTTGGGACAAAATGCGAAAGAAAGAGTCGAACCAAAGAAATTATCATTACAGACAAGCTGCAAAGCAAAATGCATGACTCAGTACAAGTGGACGTGAGCTCAAAATTGCTGGTCTAAGAATGCTATTTACATTTCAAATTTTCTCAAAAAGAAAAGGTCTAGATAAACATCAAAATAGATTTGAATCACCTCATCTACGGTTATGCAACCCCATTCCCTGTGACAAGTTGAGATATTTTAAGGGGTTTTCATCCTCGTGATGGTGAGAAGGAAAGATATCTTCGAAGAAATGACCCAGATCACCGTTTGAAGTGTCAAAAGCTAACATCTTTTCCACAGCGGCCTACGTTTAGATTGCACTTTACTAGATAGATTATAAGTTTTGTTTGGTAAAATGTGTTTATAAATTTTGTTTATAAACAGTCACGTGACAACATCTCATTAGACAATTTTTTTGAAAAGTTTTAACAATTTCGGCTAATCAAAGATTCTCGTCCACTATTTTTAACTTTTCAAAAAATGAACCAACGAAATGTTCCACGTCGCTATTTCGTTTATAAACGGTTTACCAAACAGAGGTTAAAAAACAAAGCTTACTGAATTCAGGGATAGTTAATAACACCTTGTATAGCTGATCTTGGGCAGATATGCCTTCACTGCAAACTCGTTCTATATTCTTGTTGTTAGCCATAGCCTCCAATATACACGCTGCTCTCTTGATTACTTCTTCTGAAACTCCTATACAAATTATATGATGCTAAAAGTCAGAAGTAACGAAAAATGAATCCCCCGAGGAAATTCTTTTATTACCCATAAAATAATGCATTTGACGTCCTTGGAATGTGAAGATAGTCCAAATAAAGCATTCAAAAGGACTTTATACAGAAAAGTCAATAGTATATGATGTGCGAGAAGCCCCAAATTCCAACCCACTCTGAGGAAAGTAAATTGAAAATGCAGCTGATTTACTGTATCATGAAAGGATAATGCAAAAATCAAATATACATTGATGAACATTCGATTAAGTTTATCCCTTAGTCCAGTGCCAAAAAGGTGCAGTGCATCATTTACAAGTTTCTAGAATGAAAAGCACAGAATTTCATCTAAAAATAGTGGGCTATCATACACTGATATTGGAAAAACAGAATTACACGCTGAGACCCAACTAACTACTCAAAGTTATATAGAAACATACCAGCAAGTAGAGCACAATGCAGACCTGCAAGACGTAAACTGAGTAAGTGATAGGGAAAACTTATATGTATCGTGATTTCAACGAATAGTTTAATCACTCACCATAGCTAAGACGTGTACATCCAGGAACCAATCTGCATGTGTAAGACAAATAAGTTATTGAAATATTACCAATATGATTACAAATGGAGATGGGAAAGAATTATGCACATGCTGGATGGAGATAGTAGAGACTCGGTAGTGAAAAGGAAACAAAAATTGACATCCCAAGGCTCAGGAATTGGATAAATAAATGGTGATGTAACAATTTTTTTACTGGCACATAACTTTCCATGGTGCCATTTCTAACCTGCATCGTTGGTGTATTGATCACTTTGTAAGTAAATAAATCCAGATGATAATGATTCGAGAATAGATGCAACATTGATGCAGCGTTAAAAGTTTATTCAATGCACAAACAGAAATAGAGTTATTTTTATTGCAATTTGAGACAGTTCCAGACTTCATTTACTTGTGTTGTTTCTTACCTAAACTAGGTCAAGTTAATCCTTATATAAAGAGGGTTGATACTTGTTTTCAATTACGTTTTGATATTGAATACAGGAATATGTTTCCTATCTCTCTCTAACCTCATGGTTTGTCCCCTCTCTCCATCCTCTTCTTCTTCCTCCTCCTCTCCTCTTCTTCTTTTAAATCCATATACAATTGTAATTGTGTCCGTGCATCCGAAGATATGAATGACAACCATCACTTAATAATCAGATCTTTTCCATCATCCGAAGAATGACTTAGGATCTACATATAATAGAAGCAGCAAAAACATACCTATACAAAAATGTAATGTCTTCAACATCTGTAGATTTATCATCTGGGCTTAGCACACTCATGGTATAATACTTGATTTTTTCAGACTGCAGTTTTAGAAATATAAATTCATATCATTCCTGCTGGAGAAATTTGTAGAATTTCAAATAAATGGAACAATTGCAATAACATTGCTACCTCGAGTAAATAGTTGTTGTCAAGTATCTCATTCAAGTGAGTACAGACCAGAACCTGCAAAAGAAGTGATTAACCTGGCTAGATGAAACAAATTTGCAGTGGAAGATTCCGAATAAATTAACAGATTATGATAAAAAAGGTTCTCCGTGACAATACATGCAATACAATACAATATAAGCTCTAAATATATAACTTAAATAGTCAAGCAGGTGGTTATCATGATAAATGAAGTCACTCTCATTACAGCCTCTCAAAAAAGGTGAAATGGCCCCATCTTCTCATACTTATAAATCAGAAGTCCAACATTAATTATTTAATGCATATTGAGTGTCTTTATTTATATGTCAAAATTATGATATTATATTGTCGTTTGAGAATAAAATAAATTCTACTTAAATAGTACTTATTGGTTTATGTTTCAGATTTAATCTCAAAATCAAGATAATGAAGAAATTGAAGCGAATAAAAGTCAATTGAATAATAATTGAAGCTAAATTGCACAATCGGGAGTTGATGAGATTAACTGGGGTACACAAGTGGAGCTAAAGTGAAAGAAATCAAAAGTTCAAGGGCTTAATTGAAGATAATGAAAGAGAAAAGATTAGGAATTGTTGAAGAAAATCAGAAATTTGGGTGTCATATTGATAAAATCAAAAGTTGAGGAATTACAGCGCAATTAAAGATAAGGACCAATTTAAACGAAAATTAAAGTTGAAAATCAAAGGCAGAAGTTACAACCACGCGATCACATGTCTTAACTTTGCACGATCGCTAGGTGCCTCCAAAAATATACAGAACCAAATTAAGCAAACCACGCGATCGCAACTGTTCGGGTGGCAGAATTATTTCCTTATTAAACATGGATTCTTATACTATTAAACCTTAATCTCAATCAAATCAGAAAAGAGGGTGATAAAGAGCAGAAAACACACGAAATAGGGCACTCCTTTCTCTCCCAAACACACAAATAATTCATTAGAGAGGCGAGAAGGAGATTAAAAAGAAGGGAACAAGGAGAGAGATTTGAAGATTACAAAGAGGAATCAACATCTTAGTTCAAGATTTCTTTTCTATTCGGTTAATTTAATGAACTCAATTATGTTTTCCTACTTTTACTGCATTTATAATTTCTTTGTGATGTGTAACTAATTTCATAAGTTGGGATGAACGATGTAGCATAGTTTTATTTTATTAATTTCAAACTTAAAGTTTTGCGAATATGTTGCATGTGTTGATTATATTATTGTGTTTAATACTTGAATTACTTGATCATTAATTCATAAATTTTGTAGGTTGTTTTCATAATCCGAGAAATGAGTTAACAACCTAGATCATGGTAATAAATTCGACAATTTCAACAAAAAGATAGAGATATGAATTTGTGGTTGCATGTGATCAACTGTGAATTCCTAAGAGATTTTATACATTTATCTAAAGAATAATTCTGACCATCCAAAGAGATGTGATTGACTTAGTTAGGTAGAATTGATTTAAACTCGAGAAAGGAAAATCAATTTACTTTCTTGAATTCGATCTAACACATTTATAGGAATAAAACTTGAGGAATTGAATTAATATTATTGGCTATGGCAAAATCGTAAATCCCAACACTTTTACAATCACTTTAGAAAACCAAATTGTCACTCATGTTTTCTTCATTATTGCATTTATCTAGTTTAATAATTTCTTACTTTTAGTTTAAATTACCAAATATCATTCATTTGTTCAAATAGAGTTTAGAGCTAACACATCTCGATACTTAATTGCAATCCTCGTGGAAACGATAATCTCGACTCTTCGGTCCATTATATTACTTGTCACGACCCGTACACTTGAAGTATATTTCGCACATTGCAAAATAAGTGAACACTTAATAAATATTTACCATTTGTAAATTGAGGAAATAATTTAACACAAGGCCAAAGATTCTTGCTTTCATGTTTTAACCCATTTATTTTATTGCGTGCTTGAAAGAGGCAGATACACATCTTTCTCAAAGGTGGTTTATCCAGTTGCATTTTTTCCTCTGCCAATAAATGCATTCAAGGTTCTGACAGGATGTAGCACTAACAATGACTTCGATGAAATATACCAGATAATTGTTTCTTACCCCTGAATGTTCCAAATATCATGCAACCAAGAGGATGGGTAGACCTACCTTTGGAGGATTATTACTAGAGGCAAAATAATTTATAGTTCCACCAAGGAGACCAATGCCATCTGGAATTGGTATCAAGGAGATGTTAGATAATAAAGCAGTAGAATCAAAGTAGTTTAGGTATAAAAGGTCGAAAGATCGAGTACTCTCACAATAACTAACCTTCAGAAAGAGTTCCCTTTCCAAATTCATCCAATAGGCATAAAGAATGAGAGCTTGCATGCCTAAATTAGTATAATTTTGAAGTAAAACATGTATGAATCATGAATTATTCACAGTTCAAAAATTACATATATTCATAAGATAATTTGCAATTCAAGTTTCTGTCCCACTGTCACCAGTACTAACTGGACACAACATGCTGATATTGAAGAGTTTAATATGCTCGTATTATGTATTAGCATACCTCAACATAGTACCCACTTGGTGGAGATCATTCATAAACGTCGATTGTTCAGCAGTCATAAACTTGCTTCCCATTGCACAAAATATCCTTTTTCAGCAGACGTTTAAAAGTATTATTTTAAATTCCATGGTAATAAACAGCTGCAACTAGATAAACTGAAGAAGGTTGGATACCAAGAGATAAACCTGTCAGTCAATCCCACAGTAGCTGCATCAGCTGGTACAAAACATCCAACGTGGGAAAGAAAAACAATCAATGCGACCTAAAGAAGAAAAATAACTTTAAATATCCGTGACCTAAAATAACAGGAATATGTTCTCTTCAGCTTCCATTATCAATAATTTGCTGAGAACTAGAACAATTTTATCCAAAATACGTGCAACAGAAAAACTAGAAATAATGCTGCCTAAAATGCTAAAATGCTATCTGGAAATAACTAAATGGGTTTGACATTACAAAAATAGTAAAAATAGGTCATTCTTTTTCTGTTATAATCAAAGCTCTAAACTCCCCAATTACCAAACATAGATGTCTTTAAATATACCAGAATAATTTAGTTTATCGATAGCAAAGTTTCTCAACCTTGTTGGAAAAATTAAAACTGAAGAAAAAAAAAGAAGAAAAGAAAAAAGATATTCAGTTCCTTAAGAAAGATCTCGGGTCTTCTATGAATGATAAGCAAAAGCTTTGTTCAGTCAGAAAAGAAGCATGTGCAAAGTTGGGTTAGACGGACAAAATTATTTTGAAATGTTTGGAGAAAGTTTAGAGGGTACAAAAGAGTAAGAAGACATGGACTATTCCACTGGATATTCTTGATGTTTCTGTGATTTCTTACTACCAACTATATATTCTCAAACATATCAAAATTGACTTAACTGTCTTAAACTAGCTAATAAAATGACGATTTCACAACCAACGACAAAGTTGTCCGAAAGTTAAATGCTAAAAAACTGGGAAAGTGAATAACTGAATAATAACAATGAAGCAAGAACCGTAAGTCCATAACCAAGAAAAGGTGTTCCCAGAGGAAGTCAGTTTTTGTAAACCTGCTTTATGTAGATACTTTTCCCAGAATAGTTAGGGCCAGTGATGACATTTATCCGTCCTGAAAGATGAGACCATGAACTTAATGCGACGATCAACGGGAATGTATAATAATGGGTATGAGGGTAAAATAAGTCTACAGCTACTTAGATGAGAAGACATTATAATTCCAAATACCTTCATCCAGAATCTTTGTATCATTGGGAATAAACACGTCTACTGTCATTTCCTGTAAAACATGCCTGATAGAAAAAAATAACTATTTGTATCGCCTTTGATGAATGCAATTTGGTAATAGAATGCAAAAAATAAATAAATAAATAAATAAAAAATAAAATAAAATTGTGTTGTAAATCCTAGACAGCTCTAACCTTCCGTTTCTTATATCAAGCATACTTTCTGTAGTCAAAATAGGCCTCACATAATTGTTCTGCCGAGCAACCAATGCTAATGACAAAGAACTAGAGAATAATACCCATATCAGAAACTTTTACCAAACCTTGAAGAAACATGGAACTTCAGAGAAGAGTAAGGACAGTTGCCAGTTAATTTAAGTCCTGCATACCAATCAAGCTCAGCTGCAAGATTAACAGCTTTGAGTATAGGTACCGAGAATTGAAGTATGCGCGTGACAAGGTCTCTTGTAATTGCTCTCTCCATGTCTTGGAAAAGAAACAGTAAAAGAGAAAGAAGAGAAAGCATCAGTCAATGTGAAAAATATCGTGACATTAAAACAAGTATTTTATAGGCAAAAACAAATGGACTGATGCAATAAATTGAAGTTCTTAGAGTGGGTGGCTTGTCGAAAATGTTCAATAGCAAAATAGTACACGCATAACAATCACACCCATGTTTGTTGTTGAAAATCAAAAAAATCCCAGCCATTAACATTCTCTTTTTAAGTCACGGCTTGTAAGAAATTATCTTAGCATACATACCCAAAATTTTGTGATATATATCTCCTAAAAGGTAATCTAGTTCCCTTGTCTTTGCAGTGCTGTAGAAAAACTTCTTAGAATCTCCATCCTCGTCTGAAAACTATGCATTGCAAAAAAAACATAAACATGGTAGATAATAAGACACTCATGATCACATATATGATAAAATGCGGCGATATAAGTCGATGACGTACAGAAAATTCAAAATCTGGAAGTTTCCCTAGAACTTGTTCATCAAATTTTTCTTCAAAAATGCACAATAAGTATCCTGCAGATATAAATAAACAAAAAAAAAAAAAAAATCAATCAGAAAAGGGTGCAGCTTACCTGAATGAACTCGCGATCTTTCAAATTACTTCATGTTAGATAAAATAAAAGCACTTCATCTAGATTTACGAGATTTGAGTGCTGTGAAGCTGTTTGGCTAGGAAAAATAAAGAAATTGTTAACAAAGCAGCTCATAGGCTGTCGAAGAAGCCAGTCCAGGTTAACCAAATCAATATTCTATATTGAGCCCAAGAAAAATGTCCATGATTTCGAAAGAAATTTTACTTCTTAATATTTTTATTTATTTTTTTCAAAAGAAAGAAAGTAATCAAAATAATTTGTAAGCTCAAGGCTGCAAAATGACACAGTTGCCTGGGTGGTGCTGATCAAGACTTAGGCTGCGTTTGATAGCAATGGTGGAATTTAGATGGAAAGAAAATGAATTCCAGGGAATTCAATTCCTGGGAATTTGAAGTTTAATGTGTTTGATTTGTTTAATTTTCTAGGTGGAAAAAGTAGGGAATTTTCCAACTTTTGTTATTTGATTGACATTATTTTTCATGGAAAGTAAAGTAAAATTTATCTATTTTAATAAAAAAAAAAAAATTCCTTACATTTGTACTTAATAATAATAATGTTAATTTTTAGAAAAAAAATAAATCAATTAACAACAAAAATGATCAAACGTAACGAAAATGGTATAAGATTTTCCATGAAAAATAAAACCTCATCCCCCCGGGAAAACGAAGTCATCCAAAACAAGGAAAATACCGGATTTCGAGGCAAGTGGAAAAATGAATTTCTTGGAAAACTTAGGCAACCGAACAGCGCAAAGTTGGAAAATCACGTGGAAAACCATATTTTCCCTGGAAAATCCCGCCTATCAAATACACCCTTAGAGTATTATTAAGCTATATTAAGTTGAATTTCCATCACCTTTCTAAAATATGAAACCCACCATTAAATTTAGAACCAACCTATCTGGTGTATATAGACAATACAAGGAATGAATTTTTCTTTAGATGTGTGAGGAAGCCGAGCAAGTTCCAATGATGACACCTGTAACATGCGGGTAAGCATCACATTAAACATCAGAGCCAGAAAAATTTAAACAAACATGATTAACTAAAGAAATCAAATGCTAGCACCTCTTCCAAAAACTCAGGCAGCTCCTCATATATTTGCCTCAGCTCATCCAACTTAATCAATGAAAGAGCTTATCAGATCCTCAAAGCACAAATAAGAGATATTAGAGTAACGGTGATCTCAATTGTAAACCAAAAGCCTTAAATGCTACATAATCACTACCTCACCACAGAAACCGTCTTTTACTACTGTCTCATATTCTTTATCTTTGCTTCGGTTAACATCAATAACACCAATTACCTACATCATGTGCAACAAAACAAGGAAACATAGGAAAAGAATTCAGAAAATGGTCTAATTCTATACAAAATAAAGTTATATAATATAGTTCCCTGTTAAATTAGTTCAAAATTCATGCCAACAACAAATTGAATTACAAGTTCCTACAACTAAGTAGATTTTAGGTGGTGTTTAGAAAGAAATAGCACAGGTAACAAATTAACTCTGTAACACCCTAAAGAAAATTTAGGAAAGTGAGATGATAGTTTTAGAGAAGGATAAATCTCTATTTCTGAATAATCACAATGACAGTACAAGGTGCAATAATATAAAGAGATAGGGCAACAGATCTGCCACAAAATCTCCCATAATTTAGGAATATTCAAATTAAAATAATACTCTCTTAAATCAAGAGAAAATAACACCTAACTTATTGGATTTAGTCCAAGACTAAATCTTTTATTTAATGACTCCTAAAAATCAGGGATCTAAATGTGGAATTTCCACACTCCCCCTCAAGTTGGGGAGTAAATATCAATCATCCCCAGCTTGGATATCAGTGGTTCGAATTTAACTCTTGGTAGGCCCTTAGTGAGAACATCAGCTATTTGAAGCTTTGTAGGAGTATGAGCTAGACTAAGTATGCCACCTTCAATCTTTTCCTTGATAAAATGTCGGTCCAGCTCCACGTGCTTAGTTCTGTCATGATGGACTGGATTCTTAGCAATACTGATTGCAGCCAAGTTATCGCAAAACACCTTCATTGGAGTGCTTGTGATTTTCAACTCCTCGAGTATTCTTTGCAGCCATATTCCTTCACAGATTCCTTGTGCTAAAGCTCGAAATTCTGCTTCAGCACTACTCCTTGCAACTGCTGTCTGCTTTTTACTCCATGTGACTAGATTACCCCAAACATAGGTACAATAGCCTGTTGTAGATCTTCTATCAATAGTATCTCCAGCCCAATCTGCATCAGTAAAGATCTCAACCTCTTTGCTAGTATTCTTCTTAAAAAATAATCCCTTTCCTGGTGACATTTTAAGATATCTAAGGATTCTACTCACTGCCTCTTGATGAACCTCCTTCGGATCATTCATGAACTGACTGACAAAGCTAACAGCGAACCCAATGTCTGGCCTAGTGTGGGAGAGATAGATGAGTTTTCCCACTGGGCGTTGATATCTTCCCTTATCAACTGGTGTATTCTCTTCTTTCAAACTTGATTTGTAATCTGGTTCCATAGGTGTGTCAGCTGGCTTACAACCTAACATACCTGTCTCCTTTAGTAGGTCTAAGACATACTTCCTTTGAGAAACTACTATCCCTGTTCTTGATAGTGTTATCTCCATGCCTAGGAAATATTTGAGATATCCTAGGTCTTTGATTTCAAATTCTCTAGCGAGTCCCTTCTTCAAATTCTCAATCTCTTCATAGAAATCTCCAGTCACAATTATATCATCCACGTAGACAATGAGATTAGAAATCCTCCTATCTATAGAGTGTTTAACGAACATGGTATGATCAGTTTGTCCTTGCAAGTATCCATGTTGTTTGACTGCTTTTGAGAATCTGTCGAACCAGGCTTTTGGCGATTGTTTGAGTCCGTAGAGTGACTTTTGAAGTTTGCAGACTTTATGGGCGTTGTTTTTGGTCTCAAATCCTGGTGGAATCTCCATGTACACTTCTTCCTCTAGATCTCCATGTACATTTCTTCCTCACATTGAAAGTGCTGGGCATTTTTATTATTGAATAAACTAGGAAACAACTTTTTCAAATAGAAGAAATTGGGATGTCCTAATCTAAAATGCCACAACATAATGGCATTATCTTTATTGGAAAAAACAGGAAATGACACACTACTGGCTGATGGAGTTTGTTCTTCAGAATTACTAAGAGTCTTGAGAAGGTAGAGCCCCCCACATTCCTTAGCATTGCCAATCGTCCTCCCCGATTCCAAATCTTGAAATTCACAAAAGGTAGAGAAAAATTTAGTAACATAGTTCATATCCTTCGTAAGTTTGCTGATAGATAGAAGGCTGCATGATAACTTTGGAACCAACAGGACACATTTTAGGGTCAGATTTTCTGAGATGATTATTGAGCCCATTTCTACCACCTTGGATAGAGACCCGTCAGCTATCCTTACCATAAAGTCTCCCGAATATGGAGAGTAAGTATGAAAAAGTGAAGCATTACCGGTCGTGTGACCTGACACACCAGAGTCTATTATCCAAGAAGTTGAAACCTCCAAATGATATTTTAAAGCTACTGCAGGATTATCTCTTTGTGCTATTGATATGAATCATAGCGAGATTGACGGAAAGTTAAATATTTAAGTCAAACAAAAGTGCAATCCAATCAACCATGTCAGAATTTGATGCATAATATATGTTTTTCGAGTAGAAACAGGCTACTGAGCAAAACTTATGGGCTATGGTTGATTGGATTGCACTTTTGTTTGACTTGAATATTTAACTTTCCGCCAAGCCCGCTATGATTCATGTCAGCTATGGAACCCTTGCTTATGATAGGATCATGTTGGAGGGACTGTGGTGCTGTTGAAAGAGAACTGAACATTTTCTGAAGTTGTTCTAATTGTCCTTTGCTGAAGAGATTGGTCTCAGGTGTAGGTTCTTCTCCGGCTGAGGTAAGACCACGTCCTTCTGATGATCTCTTTGACTTCCAGTCAAGGGGTTTGCCGTGGAGTATCCAACACTTGTCACGAGTATGACCAGGCTGGCTACAGTGATCACACCAAGGTCGTTCACCCCGCTTGTTCATGCGAGAATCCTGGTTATGCCGTCTATTTGGGGGAAATTTCCCGGACACCAAGGCAGAACCTTCTGAGTTGGATAGAGGAGGTGGATCGTCAACTAACATAACCTTGCGACGTCCCTCTTCACGTCGTACTTCAACAAATGCCTCCTCCGTTGAAGGGAAAGGATCTCGAGCCACCAAGCGACCACAGACTTCATCCAGGTTTCGATTCAGACCAAACAGGAAGTCATAAACATGTTCACTTTCAAGCTTGCGACGTTGTTCGACGATACACTCAGCACAAGAGTCATCGTCATCAGAGAATAAGTCAAGTTCTTGCCATAAATCTTGTAGGTCAGAAAAATATTTATTAAGTCACTGAATTTGTACCTTGCTTCATCGTCTTTAACTTCGATCGGAGTTCAAAAATTTGAGAAGCGTTTCCAAGGTCAAAATACATTCGACGGGCTGCATCCCAAACTTCTTTCGCAATTTTGAAGAATAGATAGCGACGACTAATTTTTGGCTCCATTGAGTTGATAAGCCATGCAAGAACAATAGAGTTCTTAGCCAACCAGGTTTTGTAGGTAGGACTGGTTGATGTAGGAGCAGCAAGATCACCTGTGATGTAGCCGAGTTTACCTCGACCACATATAACAATCTTGACATATTGTGCCCACTGCAGGTAGTTTTTTCCATCCAATTTGTCGGCTGTGATATGAAGGGATTGAAGATCACTGCCGGACATAGCAGTATCGGAGGAAGGAGTAGGATACTCAACTTGGGACTGGTCAGAAGTTTGAGATTCATGGTTGTCTCTAGCCATGGCAGTACCGTATTTCACCATTGTAGAGGGATAGGGTCAGATTTCTCGCTCTGATTCCATAAAGAAAATTTAGGAAAGTGAGATGATAGTTTTAGAGAAGGATAAATCTCTATTTCTGAATAATCACAATGACAGTACAAGGTGCAATAATATAAAGAGATACGGAAACAGATCTACCACAAAATCTCCCATAATTTAAGAATATTCAAATTAAAATAATACTCTCTTAAATCAAGGGAAAATAACACCTAACGTATTGGATTTAGTCCAAGACTAAATCTTTTATTTAATGACTCCTAAAAATCAGCGATCTAAATGTGGAATTTCCACACACCCAGACCACGAAAGCTTAAAAGATTTAATAGGTACTACTCATACCAACAGGATGTACCTTCTTTTCCGAAAGTCCATTGTTAGAAACTTTACAGTTAAACGTACTTAGCTTGGAGCAATTCTATGATTGGTGACCCCCTCGAAAGTTTTCTTAAGGAGCATGCGAGTGAGGACAAAGTATGCTGAAAAAGACCCATGTTAGTACAGTGGGGACAGTATGTCGTCGATCTAACGATCGGGACAACCCGTCAAGTGGGACCCAGATGGTTACAAATGGTATCAAAGACGGTTGCCAGCCAGAAATCGGGAACTAAGTGCTATGTGGGACAAAGTGCTACACCATAGGCAGGAGCCACCTCTAGAATCTCAACGCCTAGCAACAGATCCTCATATGAATCCTCAAATGGTTTAAGCGAGACGAGAACATCGCGAGTCTAACGGGGGGATGATTGTAACACCTAGACCAGGAAAGTTTAAAAGATTTGATAGGTACTACTCATATCAACAAAGTGTACCTTCTTTTTCGGAAGTCCGTCATTATAAACTCCACGATTAAGCGTGCTTGACTTGGAGCAATTCTATGATGGGTGGTCCCTGGGAAGTTTTCTCAGAGAGCATGCGAGTGAGGACAAAGTATGTTGAAAAGACCCATGTTGGTACAGTAGGAACAGTACATCGTTGATCAAACGGCTGGGACGGTTCATTAAGTGAGACCCGGGTTGTTACAAACTCCCTCCCTCAACATTCTCACCTTTTATGTGACCATTCCCAGTACCATAGCCATAAGCCCCAAACCCCCAAATTTCTTTGAGATCCCCTTGCACAATAACCACAACTGACACTTCCCAAACCCACCCACAACTACACATATTTTGGCAACCCATCCCAATTACTATGATCACTTGTTCATAAAAAATCCCTAATTCATTAATTTCTCCAACCAGTATACGCAGTATTATGATCTAGAGAATTGTGAAAATAGAGACGGTAGTGTAGATTAACAGTGGTTATGACTTATGAGAGGGAAGAGGACAGATGGAGATTGGAAAGTGGTACACAAGGCAGGGGGAATGACATGCTGATGATAATGTTGACTACGGTAAATTTGTCGAGTTAATATAACTTTACATTAGACAATTTATAAATGTAAAACCTTAGATAATTTTAATATGCTATACAATCACATTATTGGAAATAAAGATTTAAAATATAGGTGCATTTTCCTTCTATGGTTTGAGAATATTTGGTTCCCTTCATTTCATTTAGAGGGTTCCTTACTACCTGCAAGTACAGGAATGGAATTTATTCTTGCTCACCTACTAATTACTAGTACAAATATGAGAAAGGTCGATCAATTACATTACTTTATTTATCATTAGAAAATTCCTTATTACTACAGGGAAAGGCCAAGTTTCCAGCTGTTAGTATTGGAATATTTTAGAAAATATTTTTCTTATTCTGTACTGAGTAAAGAGAGGGGCAATATATAGTAAACAGCCTACACTATACATGGAAATATACTGATTACCTAAAATCTAACCTAATGAAAAGAAGGAAAGAAATAAATACAATTAATACAATTAAGGGATTTCGACACTCCCCCTCAAGTTGGATCATAGATGTTAATCATGTCCAACTTGCACATAAGATCTTCGAATATTTGTCGTGAAAGTCCCTTTGTAAAGATGTCTGCGGTTTGCTCCTTTGTAGGAACATATGTCATACAAATAACTCTCGTTTCTACCTTTTCTTTAATGAAATGTCTGTCTACCTCCACATGTTTGGTTCTATCATGTTGTACTGGATTGAGAGATGTTAATCGCTGTCTTGTTATCACAATACACTTTAATTGGTAGCTTTGTTGTAACTTGCAATTCTTCCAAGAGTTTCTTGATCCATAATGCTTCACACATTTTGCTTCACCAAGAGTTTCCCTTGTGCAACGGCTCTGAATTCAGCTTCGGCACTACTTCGGGCTACTACATTTTACTTTTTACTCCTCCAGGTTACCAAGTTACCCCACACAAATGTACAATATCCTGGAGTAGACCGCCTGTCCTCAATTGAACCAGCCCAATCTGAATCTGTGAATACCTCAACTGTCTTGTTTTCACCCCTTTTGAAAAACAAACCTCTCCCGGGAGATCCTTTGAGGTATCTGAGGATCTTATATACTGCTTCCAAGTGAATTTCCTTTGGTGAGTGCATATGTTGACTAGCTACACTGGTTGCAAATGCAATATCCGGTCTAGTGTGTGATAGATATATGAGCTTTCCAACAAGTCTCTGATATCTATCTCTGTCGACTAGTTCTCCATCGTTTCCCATACTTCTCCCTGCATCGATCGGAGTGTCACTTGGTTTGCACCCAAGCATGCCAGTTTCTGTTAGAAGATCAAGAATGTACTTTCTCTGAGAAACACTTATTCTTTTCCTTGACCTGGCGACTTCCATTCCCAAGAAGTATCTCATTTGTCCCAAATCTTTGATTTCAAATTCTCTTGCCATGGCGGATTTCAACTCTTCCATTTCTACCAGATTATCCCCTGTGAGAATAATGTCGTCCACATATACAATTAAAATGGTTCTGGTCCCATCACTTGCCAGCTTGAAGAACATTGTATGATCTGACTGTCCTTGTTGGTATCCCTGTCTCTTAATTACCTTGGTGAATCTGTCGAACCATGCTCTTGGAGACTGCTTAAGGCCATAGAGAGATTTTTTCAGTTTACAGACTCTTTTGTCTTGGTTACTAAACCCTGGTGGCATCTCCATAAAAACTTCTTCTTCCAATTCACCATTTAAGAATGCATTTTTTATGTCAAGCTGCTGAAGTGGCCAATCCAAATTAGCTGCTAGGGATAGGAGCACCTGAACAGTCTTCAATTTTGCTACTGGAGCAAAAGTTTCAGTATAGTCAATTTCATAAGTTTGCATAAAACTTTTGGCTACCAAACGAGCTTTGAAGCGTTCAATAGTTCCATCGGCTCTATGCTTAACTGTAAACACCCATTTGCATCCTACAGTCCTTTTTCCTTTTGGTAGTTCCATTAGCTCCCAGGTCCCATTGTTTTTTAAGGCTTTGAGTTCTTCCATAACGGCCTTTTTCCACTCTAGGATGGCTAATGCCTCCTGTATAGTCTTTGGAATTTCTGTACTATCAAGCTTAGAAGTGAAGGTGTGAAAGGTAGTAGACAATTTATTATAAGATACAAAATTTGAGATGGGATGAAGTGTACATGAGCGGGGTGTTTTCCTGAGTGCAATAGGTAAATCAATTTCATGAAGAGTATGATTACTAGGATTACCTTTGGATGACTCAATAAGATTAGGAGCTATCACCGGATTTGACTCTTTTGATGCTTCAGAGATAAGGTGCTCTTGATGCCTTGATTTTGGCCTCCGTGAGTAAACTCGAATCGCCCTGTCATTTTGTTTTCCTGCATCTCCCCCTGAGTTTTGACTTTTTGTATATGGTATGTCAGAATTATGAGAGGTAGTAGTTTCTGTGAGTTCAAAATTTATGAAACGATCTTCATTCACACTCTCCCCCTGAAGAGAAGTTTCGTGGAAGTACGGGATGTTTTCAAAGAAGGTGACATCGAGGCTAGTGTATTCCCGTTTGGTAGAGGGATCATAACATTTATATCCTTTTTGTGTTGATGAGTACCCAATAAAGACACATTTGAGGGCACGAGGGTCAAATTTATTCCGATTTGGAGAATGATTATGGACAAAAGTAGTACAACCAAATACCTTTGGAGTTAGGGAAGAGTGTTGTCGAGTATTTGGGAATATAGTTTGTAGTGTATGGAGAGGAGTTTTGTAAGAGAGAACCCAACTAGGCATCCGATTGATGAGATATGCGGATGTGAGAATGGCATCCCCCCAAAATATTTTTGGCATGTTTGTAGTAAACATTAATGCACGGGTTATGTCAAGGAGATGGCGATTTTTTCTTTCAGCAACCCCGTTTTGTTGTGGGGTATTGACACACGAGCTTTGATGGATTATGCCATTAGTGCGTAGGTAATCTCCAAGGACGGAGTTAAAATATTCAGTACCATTATCACTACGAAGAATTTGTATTTGGGTTTGGAACTGTTTTTTTATCATAGAGTGGAAAGTTTTGAATACATCACGGACCTCAGTTTTCTCTCTTAGGAGATAGACCCAACAAACCCTCGTGTGATCATCGATGAATGTAACAAACCATTTCTTTTGATTTCGAGAATGTACACGAGATGGTCCCCATACATCACTATGAATAATTGAGAATGGTTTAGATGGCTGATATTTTGATTGTGGAAATGAAGTGCGTTTGTGTTTAGCAAGTTGGCAAATTTCGCATTGAAAGACAAGCTCTTTTTTATTAGAACAAATGGAGGGAAATAACATACGCAAGTACTGAAAATTTGGATGACCTAATCCAAAATGCCATAACATAAGATCACTATTTTTGGAGTAGAATGCAGTATTACAAAATGAAGGTTGAATTTGTCTACTTGCCGTGGCCTCATCAAAGTAGTAGAGTCCCTCGCGCTCCTTAGCACTGCCAATCGTCTTCCCCGATGATAGGTCCTGAAATACACAATGAGTAGGAAAAAAATGAGCTGAACAGTTGGAATTTTTTGTTAACTGACTAATTGATAGTAAATTACAAGACAAGTTTGGCACATGGAGTACAGGTTTTAGGGTTATAGAATCAGATATTTGTACAGTTCCTTTTCCTGCAACAGATGAGAGGGATCCGTCTGCAATTTTAACTTTTAGATTACCAGCACAAGGTGAGTAGGAAGAAAAATCATAATGACTACCCGTCATATGATCAAACGCTCCAGAATCAATAATCTACGGGGTTTTTGTTTGAACAGTATTAAGGGCCTGAAAGAGTATACCTTTATGGGCTAGTGAGCTAGAAGAAACTGTGTGAGAGGACTGACTAGGATTCTGAAGATTCGAAAAAATTTTGTAGAGTTGTTCTACTTGTTCTTGACTGAATGAACCAGTTGTTTGATTTTCGACTGAAGCTTGATATCCACGTGCTCTGTTATTTTGTCGTGGTTTCCAATCTTGGGGCTTTCCGTGTAGATTCCAACAGTCATTTATTTTATGTCCGGGTTTATGACAATGCTCGCACCACAGCCTTTTTCTTTGTTGATTTTGACCCGGTCCATTATTTTTTCCAATAAGTCCAGTATAGTTTTGTTGGTCACTAGGCCCACTT
Organism: Ligustrum vulgare; assembly: GCA_963555705.1. Lineage (NCBI taxonomy): Eukaryota > Viridiplantae > Streptophyta > Magnoliopsida > Lamiales > Oleaceae > Ligustrum > Ligustrum vulgare. Next base: position 61,154,364 of record OY743175.1, on the reverse strand, counting down.
TCCCCCAGTCCTGGCCCAAAATTCGAACGACCCATTACCTTTACTAGCCTTATAAGATTTCTCGGTCGATCCTTTCTCCAAGCCCAAACCCATCTTCGACTCCAGCCTGTAATTGATGGCCATCGCAGAGCCTTCAGCTCCTCCTTCAGCCCCGGCTCCTCCGCTGCCGTCCAACATTACTTTCCGACGATTCTCCTCACGACGAACTTCAGCAAATACTTCGCGCATGGATGGAAGAGGTTTTTGACCAAGGATCCGGCCACGAACTTCATCCAAGTCGCGGTTTAAGTCTGCCAAAAACTCGAAAACCCTTTCAATCTCCAGTTTTTTCTTGTAGCGGGTACAATCGCCTGGGCATTCCCATTCATCATCGTAGCTGAGATCTAATTCCTGCCACAACGCCTTCATCTCAAGGTAGTATTCAGCAACGCTTCTTTCTCCTTGCTTCATTTGCCATAATCGAGTCTTAATCTCGAAGACTTGTGATGAATTTTCAGAATCGGAGTATGTTTCTCGCACGGCATCCCATACCTCCTTTGCGGTCGGAAGAAACAGATAAGTTCTTCCAATTGAACTTTTCATCGAATTTATTAGCCACGCTGCGACTAGTGAATTCTCTGATTGCCATTTGTTTAGAGTCGTAACATCAGTTGTGTCTGGCCTCTTTGTCTCGCCGGTGAGGTAGCCCAACTTTCCTTTACCGTCGACTACAAGCTTGATTGATTGTGCCCATTCACGGTAATTCTTCCCATCGAGTTTTTCGATGGTAAGTTGAAGCGATGAATGTTCATTTCCTGACTCCATCTGATTTTTGTGACGTTAGGGCTTGACTGCCTCTAATTGTCGAAGGAGTTATTGGCCAAGGTTGATGAACCCTATCTCTGATACCATATTGGAATATTTTAGAAAATATTTTTCTTATTCTGTACTGAGTAAAGAGAGGGACAATATATAGTAAACAACCTACACTATACATGGAAATATACTGATCACCTAAAATCTAGCCTAATGAAAAGAAGGAAAGAAATAAATACAATTACTACAATTAAGGGATTTCGACAGTTAGTAGATAGACAAAACATAGACAAACAAAAACTAGGGAGACCAACACATACCAGTTCATAGACATATGCCAGATCTGTGGAGAAGTAGAGACCAGCCTGGTACGAAATTTAGGCACCAATAGAAAATAAAATATTGACCAAAAGAAGAGTTCAATAACATAGTTGTAAATAAAATGATATGTAGCAATAAGATAATACCTTCTCAATTACATCCAAATTCAAACCTGCAAGTTGTTCTCGAAGAGTTACGGAAATGCCTAATTCAAATATTTTGTTGATGTGCAGCAGTGAACAAATGCTCTAGAAAACAGAATTCTTTAAGTTACATATTTGCAAAGAAGAAATAATATGTTATCAGGTTATAAATAACATACAAATGGAAATAAACAGAAAATTGAGGGGGAAGGGTGGAGCTATTGGCATCCTAACATAAAGTTAAGTGCATTTTTTACAAAGCTTAAATTATTTTTTTAAGATAGTTAAACATTTTTTTTTTTTATCCACAGTCCACACAATTAGTAGAACCCACAACTTATTAACACCTAAAAGCATGACCAAGCATGCACTGAATCGTGTTATTATGTTCTGTGCTCCTTAGACGTCAAATTTTTCCCAAATACTCCCTCCATCCCATAAAGATAGGCTCGTTTCTATTTTCACATAGATTAAGAAAACATAATTAATATATGTTGGAACTATAAAGTTACTTACATTTTACCTAATATGTCCCTACATTGAATAATTAGTAGTTAATATTTGTTGATACCAATGCATATTAAATAGAGATATATATTAGAAAATTAAGACATTAATATACTCTCAACAAGGAAAGTGTCCTATAATTTGGGACAAACAAAAATGAAAAACGGGTCTATCTTTGTAGGACGGAGAGAGTATAAACAAGACACTTTGGTTCTTGTCAAGGCAAAAGTATACCACTAGGTAATCGCTTCTAGTTCGTTACGTAGTCTCAATTTACTAAAAGATGTAATATCACTGTACATAATTCTTTTCTATATGTTAGTCTGAAAGATCTTGAGAGTTTGCTATCTCATTAATCCTGGAAAAGGAACTAGGTTGAGCCCCGTTCAGCAAATATTAACCATTGCCATTGATTCTAAATATTATCAACACAGAGCACTTATACTGTGATTTTTAGAGTCAGTCTATCCATTTCTGGCTGATAATGGATATCGGAAAACATACTGTCATATTCTCTGTCAAATGCTTTCCTGTGGAAGGAAACAAAATTCTTCAAGACGGATAGCTAAAAGGAAGGAAGGATAACAATGACAAAACGGTGCTCCACATGAAAAGCAGTATAGACATGGTAATGACCTCTCACATAACCTAGCAAAATGGCATACCTTGAGAAAAGCTGACCAGTCACCACTCCTACACACGGAACTCGGAGAGTTGATTTTCTACAAAAGCACAATAGAAAACTGAATCAAGATCTCTGGAATATACAAAACATGAAACGGAACAAACAGAAGGCGAAAATGCTTTATCCATGGAGAATTGTTTGTTCTTATAAGCTTATCCATTAAATAATAATAATAATAATAATAATAATAATAATAATAATAATAATAATAATAATAATAATAATAATGCTGGTTTCATGCCATCAACTTAGCAATTTTCAGTTTCATCAGTTAAGCGATTAAAGAATTAATCTGTATCAGAAATATGAGATGGATAACAAAATAGTTTTTTTAAATAAAGAATATATATATATATATATATATATATATATATATATATAATTGAATGTTGTACCTAAACAACTAGTTGTAATATATCTTGAACAGTCAAGTTGGATAACTCTACATAATAATCACAGATTAAAGTCATTATTAGGAAAAGGAAAACGAGACGAGATTTTGTACCTTAAGTATGTAGGGAATATCTTTCACAGACTTCAATGTCTCACGCAAAGAAGCCAACAATTCTTCAGCAGAAAGAAAGAACGATATCTGAATCCATTTAGGAAATGCTTCCATTTCATGCAGATCAAAGATAGAAAATTCTTGTATAGAAAGACATTTTGGATTCCTTAGTAATTTATGAAATTGTCTCCATAAAAAATCTCTCGAAAACAACATATAACCTTTATGCACTCACTACTGGTAAGCTATAAGCTAAGCCAAAAGGACAAGGGTGGCTCTATGCATTTAGGCCAAGGATACAGTATCAAGACGTTTGTCCAACTTTTCAAGGTTTAGTATAGGCCTCAGGAACCAGTTCCTAATTGAAAGCAAATATTAGCTCAAGGCTTCAAGAAAAAATGATGCACAGTAGCAGCAAGCATAAAATATCTGAATTTAAACTTACCTCAGGAGGCGTCTCCCCATTGGTGTAACACACTGAAAAAGGACAGTATATCACTTTCAACATTTTTTTTTGGGGTTGCACCCAACAATTAATATCATAGTAAGTCTAGAAATCAGAAGCTCTGCAAACCTTATTCATCATTCCATATATGGAGAACCTGCAATAGAAAACTATCAGTGTACATCCACTATAAACCTACTATCAAGATTATGTCAGTGCATTACCCTTCCTTGGATCTGCCAATTCCCATATGGCTTGGATGTTTGTCAATTTGAAATATTTGCAGTGCCTCATGGGCAGCTGAATCGACTTTGAGAAAATTGTTTCTTTACTATTTGTTAAGGCATACATCTTAGAATAATGAATCTAACTTTCTGGGAAAAGCAGAAAAGTTCGTAGATATAACAGAAATATAAAACCCAAGTGCGGAATTATTCATAAAAAAAGAAAAATAGAGATGATACAGCGATATTTCTGTAAACGAGTCAATCGTGATTGATGCAGTCCCAAATTCCTGCCGTTCAATGGAGTCTACTATCTTCTCATTCTCTAAAATGGCAAGAAGTCCGCCACTCGCACGGACTTGAACATCACTTTGGATGTCAATCATAGAACTAAGCTACAGTACACAAAAAGGACAATCAGATGTCTATGCATCTTAACAGGGAGACGTGCTACAATCTTCGGATAATGTTTTGAGTTCAGAAGGACCAAAGTAAAGGAAAACTTAAGGCATGCGTGAACTTCACAATATGCATAATCGATGATCATTTCAGGGTATGAATACAGCACCAGTGATGATCATTTCTGGAAAGCATTCTGCTAACAATCCCTAAAATGATTGTGATGTTTTGAAAAAGACAGAACTACATGCTACAAATAGAAGATCAGCCTTATAACTCACTTTAGGCTCCAACTTCTTCCATTAACAAATTCCACGGAATCATTGTCGAACGGGTTAAATATACCATAAGTCTATTCTAGGGTCATTCACATGTTGTCAACAATCAAAGCACATGACTGTCAAATAGTCCGATTTCATAAGCATGCTATCTCCATAATCATAAAGTTTTGTCTATGCTTCAGACTGATCAAGGACTGTAGGGTTGCAATTTATTATTCTCTCCTGCATAGAGTTATTAGATCACATTCCAATGGCATGTTTTTGAATAAACGAAAGTTTCTACTTGTCCTATATCGTGTTCAGCAACTTTTGCTTGTTATTCCACTTACCAAAAGAGAAAAATGCATAAGTGGAAGCTAGAACTATGTGAAAGTATTGACAACAAAAAAAATTGGCTTGTTAATGTGTTACTTAATTGTCTTCAGTCCATGAGCGGAAATGGTGAAAAGATAACCACTATGGGTAATTAATGCTTTAGAAGAAAGCTGAGCAAAAAAATGAAGTATGAGTAGAAACTTTGAAGCTAAATCGAAAGAAAAAAATTAGCAATTGGAAGTTGTTTGAAAGAAGTGGTTTGAAGAATTACAGGATGGAGATGGAGCATTGTAATCTAGAAACTAGTAGAGGGAGCAGTCTATTATTGTCTTGATTACAATTAAAACATTTTGATTTCGTGGATAACAATGTCTATCAATGATTTTGATGTTGGGGTCTATTTGCATGCACTTGGTGCTGGAAAGAGAAAATGTGATTCAAGTAAAGAGGATACCTCAAAAAGATCAAATCGATCTCTAAGGTGCAGGGCCTTTCTATATTCTACATTTAGTCTATTGTCCTTTCTATATTGTACACTTGGTCTATTGTTGGAAACGAAGAAAGAATGCTGACCATTCTTTTCATTTTCCTTTACCCCCAACTATACCATCACAATGCCAGGCCAAGATAATATGGCTCTTTTCCAACTTCTATCCTGTCTTTCCATGTACCAATAACTACATGCAATAACACATGCCTCCCTTTCTCTTTATGATTATACTTGTGTATATCTCATTATCTTGTGCATGAAGCTTAAGATACGAGCAACTTGTAAAAGTACAAACAAGTAGGTTGGGGAGGTCAATCATGAAAACCCAAGAGATACCACACAACTTGACATGTCAATTTTTATAGTAACGGAAAGGCATATTGTGTATAAAAAAGAAACGAAAAAAAAAAAAAAGAAAGAAAAAACTCAATCATTGCAGTAGTTAAAATTGCAAGTATGCAACTTACAAAAGAGATCCTTTCTTTGATATTTAACCCATCGTCCATTCCTGTCACTTGAAGGTACGTTAATCTGCTATGAAATAAAGAAACCATTATAAGATAACTTTACACTCTAAAGAAAGGTGATTATTGATCAATAGTTTCTGACATAATTTTTTAGATTTGTCAAGAATATTTAAAATCAAAGTATAAAGCATAGACTTTTATATCATATTCTTAGCCTTTTATCAAGCACAAACTGATCAAATGACATAATTTGAGATAACTTAAAACTAAAATACAACTTCAATAATCACTCAAAATGAAATCCATAGAAGCTCGCTTGAAGAATGATGACATCCTCCATAATCTACATGAATAATATGATCAGAATGGAAATGAAACCCCACAGCAGGAAACTGTCTAAATCCGCTAATACTCCATAGGGGAATTAATCAGGTAACTCCCCTATCAACTTCTTTACAACCATACTTTAATCGTGTTCATTAGTTTCTGAGGAAATGGTGAAAGAACGATTAACAGAAGTGAATACTTCCATTTTTCATATAATGTGTGGATTAAGCGCCCAATGATTTACTGTAATTAGAATGTCTTTGAACCGCAATTTCTTCACCTGTGCCATGCTTGCTCATAGCTAAATAATGAACTTTTCACGAGCTTTACAATCGGAGCTTCACTGGTCCCATCTGTATCACAAGTAAAAAATTGACCACACCATCGGAAGATGAATTAGACATTAGGTAAGCAGCTTACCACTTCTTTGTAAAGCAGACAAGAAGGATTCTTCACTCTTAGTGCTGGTATAGATTGTGCAGGGCTTGGCTTGATATTTTACTAAATCAAAGACAGTTAGAGAGAATTGCATAAGATGCCTAAAACCAGAAGGAAAACATGCTGCTAAAGTATTTTCTTCTCAAATCTTTGGGTGGAATCTAAAGACCTGCTTGTTATCTAGAACAAAATTAGAGCAAATCCTCCAAGTAAATGAAATAAAGACACGAAATCAAAGTATACTGTGTCAACTCTAAAAAGGTACCCAATAAGAATCTGCTTGGGTCATTCACAATCAAATCTTAGAGGGGAAAGAAGTTCATACCCATATCAATCAACTGAAAATTTTCGCTGCCATCTTCCCAAAATTCCAGCACATTGAGTTGACAAATACTAGAATCAAAATAAGAGACGCCGACTCTGGAAGAGAATTTCATTCAAAGTGAGTTTTTCTTTTCTCCTTTTATTGAGCAAAATTGCATGCGATGCAAACTCTTATTTCAACCTCGTCATAAAATGCCAGAAACAGTTTTCTCTTGCGAGATAATTATGACCAAAATAATATGCTAAAAAGAGGCTCACCTTCGACCATGCATGATACATGCCATATAGACCTGTCACATCCAACCATAGGAAAGAAAAGTTCAAGAATAATCTTGTAGGAATAGACGCATGCCTGAAATCCTTTTAATGAAGAATATGGTATGAGGCAAAAATTAAAAGAGAGTATGTGTTATACAGGTTCATTGAAAGAATGGAGCAGTCCAAACCTATTTAGTCAGGGTCAGGCAAAACACTCTCAGACTTCCCCATATCATGGAAAGTCTACTGCTTCTTTTGGAGTAGAAAAGGAGAATTCCAATCGAAATCCAAGCACAAATAATTTCAAACGTCATAACAAGTGGAATTCTAAATTCCCAACTCTTTATATATATTCTAAATGAATAATTTTCTAAAAATTGTTCGAGTTATAGTTATTCCATTTACTTTTAACAATTTATCTTTATGATCATTGTGAATTCACGACTTATAAAGTTCTTAAAAAATTCCATCAATCCCAAAAGAGTCTTTGGGTGTTTATAAAATAAGCACTCATGTCGTTCTACATTTGAAGAGTTTCCCATACTTGCATTAATAGCAAACCTTTCCACGGAAGATACAGACTCCAAGATTCAAGTCACGAGTCTAAAAATCTAAATATTTCGAAAATTCATCAAACTGATTAATCTGTGAGATTGATTTTTATTTTTCCCATTAAGATTATTTGGAGGGGAATGATGCTTCTTACAGTTAAGTGTTGCACTAGAACAAGAGACAAAGGAAAGCTGGAATTACAAAATCAAAATTGAATACCTGAGGAACGGCTTCCATTTCGTCGATACCTTCCATAACTTTGTAAATCGTAACCTCAATTTTCCAAACGCAAGCAGAGAGAGGGAAGCGAAGGATTTCGAATTCTGTTTCTTAAAGTGCAAAAATGAGGCGGGAAGATAAGCACATGTCGTTCTGCGCTTTTCTTTACTTGTAGCGATTTTAGAGCTTGTTTGGTGGATGAAAATTTGGAGAGGATTTTGAATGTGTAATGAAAAAAGTTATTTAAAGGTGTATAAAGTAATGAGCCCATAAAAATATGTAGTTGAAAATTAATTTAAATAGAAAGTTGGAAATTTTTTCATTGACCAAAGAGGGGCTTAGTTCAAAAGTTAACGAAGTGACTGTCAAGGGACTTAGTTCAAAAGTTAACAGTTCTGTGACGAATTCTTTCAAAGAAACTTCTATAGATACGAGAAAATGACGAAGAAAGAAACTATAATTTTCACAAAAAAATGAGTTAGAGCATGTTTGACAAGTTTTTATCCACATATTTTGTAAGATTCATTACTATTATGGTATGTTTAATCGTCCAATTTTTCATAAAAAGGGAAAATATTTTCTACCATATTTCTCACTTTGGGTATTTAATTGATTTTAAATTTCATGAAAAAATCAACGTACAAGTTTTTTATGCATGTATTCATTAATTTCATGGAAAATATTTTCCTAACGGAGGTGATCATTGTTTAAGAAATTCATTTTCTTTTCCATCATTCTCAATCAAACACGTCCTTACTTATCATCATTCAATTGTATTTGTTGATAAATATAGCATGTTTAGCCTCTGCTTGTTACAAATTAAGATTTAAATTTAAATTTTTATTTTAATAGAGTTAACAATCAATTTTAATCACATATTTAATGAGACTCACAACTTTCAATCTTACATTTTATTAGATTTACTAAAAATCAGCTTAATAAAAATGTTTTTGGGACTTGGGCTGGCACTGTGTGTTGTGCGGAAGCGAATTAATCGACGGTTCGACCAATGCAAAAATATAAATAACGAATTCGAAAGAGAAAGAGAACAACACAAGATTTACGTGGTTCGGAAAATTGCCTACGTCCACGGAGGAAGATTCCAAATTTCCATTACTATGACAAATGTGGAATACAAATAACTCGACCTCACCAAAAACACTCTTTCTTACAAACTATAAAAGAAGAACAATTTACAAATGCACTTGAGTATCTCTCCAAAACTCAAGTACTACAAACTCTCCTAAGAGAAAACAAAGGAATTGTTCTCTTCTTCTTGATGTTCTAAAACACAAATGAAGCATGCCTATTTATAGGCCAAGAGAATGAATCACAACCATCAATTTGATTTCCACTTGTATGGTGAAAATTCAAGTGCTCCACTAGAATAACTTTCATCATTTTGTTGCCAAACTTTTGATTAATTGATGCCACTTTTATTCAATGGCCACCAACTTTTGACTAATTGATGTCACTTTTATTTAATGGCCAACAATCTCCACCTTGGTTTCAATCTCGATTCAAATGAACTGCTTCCAAACAAAATGAGAAAGAGTGTCTTCAATTGTGCCTGTTGGCACCACACACCTCGTATGTGTTTAAATTCGCAGGATGTTAATCAAGTCCAAACAATGATTGAACTTGATCGCTGTTACCACTTTGGTCAACATATCTGCAGGATTTTCAGCTGTTAGAATCTTTTGAAGTAGGATCTCCCCTTCTTCAACAATTTCCCGCACAAAATGATATCTAACATCGACGTGCTTCGTCCGTGCATGGTAGACTTGGTTCTTTTCCAAATGAATAGCACTCTGGTTATCACAATACACAGTGATGTGTTTCTGAACGACTCCCAATTCACCAAGTAACCCCTGCAGCCAAATTGTCTCTTTAACAGCCTCTGTAACTGCCATATATTCTGCTTCTGTCGTAGACAAAGCGACTGTAGACTGTAAAGTGGACTTCCAACTGACTGGAGCTTTTGCAAGAGTAAACACATATCCAGTCGTTGATCGACGTTTATCCAAATCACCAGCATAGTCAGAATCAACATATCCAACTACGCAATGACCAAGTGAATCATCCCTCTCAAACACTAAACCAATATTAATGATTTTCAAAATATACCTTAAAATCCATTTCACAGCTTGCCAATGTCCTTTACCAGGACTATGCATATACCTACTCACCACTCCAACTGCATGTGAAATGTCAGGTCTTGTACACACCATTGCATACATCAAACTTCCAACTGTATTTGCATAAGGAGCTTTTGACATGTATTCTCGTTCCGCGTCGGTGTTGGAAGACATCGTAGAGCTAAGCTTGAAATGAGGGGCAAGTGAAGTACTTACAGGTTTTGACTGATTGTCTAGACCAAAACGTTGTAATACTTTCTTCAAATACTGCTTTTGAGTCAGACAAAGCTTACCTCTGTTTCTTTCTCTGCTTATCTCCATGCCAAGAATCTTCTTTGCCTCACCGAGATCTTTCATCTCGAACTCTTGGTTTAGCTGAGCCTTCAATCTGTCAATTTCTTCATGGCTCCTTGATGCAATCAGCATATCATCAACATACAAGAGTAGATATATGAAAGATCCATCTTTTAGCTTGTGAAAATAAACACAATGGTCAAACTTGCTTCGTGTGTACTTTTGCTCCAACATAAACTTGTCAAATCGCTTATACCACTGCCTCAGTGACTGCCTAAGTCCATATAGCGATTTGCTCAATTTACAAACCCAATTTTATTTTCCAGCAACCCTGAATCCTTCTGGCTGAGTCATATAGATTTCCTCTTCCAAATCACCATGCAGAAAGGCGGTCTTCACATCAAGTTGAACTAGTTCCAAGTCAAACTGCACTACCAAGGCCAATAAAATACGAATGGAAGAATGTTTCACAACTGGAGAAAATACTTCATTATAATCAATTCCTTCCTTCTGAGCGTAGCCTTTAGCCACCAACCGTGCCTTGAAGCGAACCTCGTTCTTGTCAGGAAATCCTTCTTTCTTTGTAAATACCCATTTGCACCCAATTGCCTTCTTATCCTTCGGAAGTTGAGCTAGCTCCCACGTTTTGTTCTTCTGAAGGGACTGCATTTCATCTGCCATAGCTTCCTTCCACTGATCATTTTCAGAACTTCTGACAGCTTCTTTGTATGTAGAAGGAACATCATCATCTACAATTGGAAGTGCATAGGCCACCATATCAACAAATCGAGCAGGTTTTCGAATTTCTCTTCGTGGCCTATCAACTACAATTGATCTCGGTTGCGATGGAGGTTCTTGGGTTGAAACCTCCTCTTCTTGTTGTTCTTCAACATACTCCTCTGCTATTGGAGTTTCACCTGCTGGGTCAATCAAAGTTGCATCAAACTCCACCTGTTGAGGAACTTGCTCCACCTGCTGCTGAGCACCCTCGGTCACCTTTTTCAACATAGCAGATTCATCAAAAGTGACATCCCTGCTAAGAATTATCTTCTTCATATCAGGACACCATAAGCGATATCCCTTTACTCCAGAGCTGATCCCCATAAACAGTGCTTTCTTAGCTCTTGGATCCAACTTAGATTCTTTTACATGGTAGAATGCAGTGGAACCAAAAACATGTAAAGAATCATAGTCAGTAGCAGGTTTTCCATACCAAACCTCTATAGGTGTCTTATTTTCAATGGCAGCAGATGGTAAACGATTAATGAGATGACTCGCATATATTACTGCCTCAGCCCAAAATTTCTTGTCCAATCCAACATTAGACAACATACATCGAACCTTCTCCAGCAATGTTCGATTCATGCGTTCAGCCACCTCATTCTGTTGTGGTGTATTTCTGACTGTGAAGTGTCGCATAATACCTTCATCTTGGCAGATTTTAAGAAACGGATCACTCTTGTATTCTCCACCATTGTCTGATCTGAGTCGTTTGAGTTTTTTGCCCGTCTGCGTCTCCATCATCTTCTTCCATATAAGAAAACGATCTAATACTTCATCTTTTGTCTTCATCAGATACACCCAAACTCTTCTGGAAAAATCATCGACAAAAGTAACGAAATAGTGCATACCTCCCAAGGAAGATGTCCTTGTAGGTCCCCACACGTCTGAGTGAACATAGTCCAGAATACCTTCTGTATTATGGATTGCAGTACCAAACTTTACTTTTATCTGTTTTCCCAAAACACAATGTTTGCAAAAATCCATCTTGCATGTTTTTGCTCTTTTCAATAGGCCTTGCTTCACCAGAGTTTGCATAGCTTTTTCACCAGCATGTCCCAACCGCATGTGCCAAAGTTTTGTGATTTCTGAATCTTCGTCTTCTCCTGATGCTGTAGCCGCCAATCCAATAACTGTATTACCTTGGAAGTAATACAAATTATTTCTCCTTATGCCTTTCATTACCACGAGTGCGCCTTTAGCAATTTTCAGAACTCCATCTCGTATAGTCACGAACATGCCTTTAGATTCTAAGGCTCCCACGGAGATGAGATTCTTACTCAAATCTGGTACATACCTTACGTCTGTCAGAATTCTAGTTGATCCATCATGACATCTCAAACGGATTGAACCTATCCCTGTTGTTTGCAAGATCTCATCATTGCCGAGGTAAACAACACCACCATTTAGTTCTTCGAGTTTAAAGAACCACTCCCTGTTGGGACACATGTGATAAGTGCAACCCGAATCCATAATCCATTCGTCTAAGTGAGATATACTTGATGTACTAGCTAGAACAAATTCTGACTCATCATCTTCACACTTGGCTATATTGGCTTCTGAAGTAGCTCCAGCAATACCTTTAACCTTGTTTTTGTTCTTCAGCTTTGGACAATCCTTCTTCCAATGACCTTTTTCATGACAGAAGGCGCATTCATCTTTAGCAGGCTTGCCCTTCGAACGAGATCTGCCTCTTCTCCCGGGATTACGACTTTGAGCACGACCTCTTATAGTATAGGCTTCTCCCGCTGAACTTCCATGTTCCTTTTGATCCTTCTTTCGGATCTCATTGTTGTACAAAGCAGCACATACTTCATCAAAAGTAATTTCATCATTTCCATGAAGTATTGTAGTGACAAGGTGTTCATATTCATCGGGAAGAGAAGTCAAGAGCAACATGGCCTTATCTTCATCCTTGAAAGATTCTTCAAGATTTATCAACTCAGCTACCAATTTCTTGAACTCAGTAATATGGTTGTACATAGTTGTGTCAGGTTGATATCGGAAGCGAAATAACTTCTTCTTCAAATAGAGTCTGTTTTGGCAGTTTTTTGATATAAACTGCTTCTCCAACTCCTTCCATAATTTGCTTGCCGATTTCTCCATCATATATGGGAACTTTTGCTCTCTGGTGAGACACGAACGGATGATCACACAGGCACTCCGATTGATTCTTGTCCATTCTAGATCATCCATGTCAGCTGGCTTATCTTCTTCAAGAGCAATGTCTAGCTCTTGTTGAAATAGCGCATCCATAACTTCACATTGCCACATAGTAAAGTTATTTGTGCCATCAAATTTTTCCACGTCTATTTTTGCATTAGTTACCACTGTTCTTGTTGAAGACACAGTGGGCCTTGAAGATCCATCTAAAATGGCTGGAGGTGGGTCCTCAGTCTCCGTCGATGTAGTCGAGGAATTTTTAGACATTTTTTCAAAAAAAATCTCAAAAAAATATATACCAAGATCCCTGTTCTCAAAAAATCTTTTCTGATGTGGAAGATCAGTCAGTGCTGCAACCACAGAGCATACTTAGAATTTTAAGAGAGTCAAGGCTCTGATACCAATTGTTGTGCGGAAGCGAATTAATCGACGGTTCGACCAATGCAAAAATAGAAATAACGAATTCGAAAGAGAAAGAGAACAACACAAGATTTATGTGGTTCGGCAAATTGCCTACGTCCACGGAGGGAGATTCCAAATTTCCACTAATATGACAAATGTGGAATACAAATAACTCGACCTCACCAAAAACACTCTTTCTTACAAACTATAAAAGAAGAACAATTTACAAATGCACTTGAGCACCTCTCCAAAACTCAAGTACTACAAACTCTCCTAAGAGAAAACAAAGGAATTGTTCTCTTCTTCTTGATGTTCTAAAACACAAATGAAGCATGCCTATTTATAGGTCAAGAGAATAAATCACAACCATCAATTTGATTTCCACTTGTATGGTGGAAATTCAAGTGCTCCACTAGAATAACTTTCATCATTTTGTTGCCAAACTTTTGATTAATTGATGCCACTTTTATTCAATGGCCACCAACTTTTGACTAATTGATGCCACTTTTATTTAATGGCCAACAATTATTCAATGGCCACTGTGAACACGGATTATGAGATGCATTATAGTCTATCGTTATAGAATATGATATATATTGATATTTATCAGAATTCAGCAGGGGCGGAGCTATGAAATTATGTTGGTTGGGGGGATAGAAAATTTTGGGCTTGGCTTGAGCCTCCCTTGCTTATCAAATAGATATAATGGACTAATAAATCACACACATTTTGCTAGTCACAGAGCATAGCTCAGGGGTTGAAAGGTGAAAGTGAAAAAATTTTGAACTGATTGTTGAAGGGTGATATAGACTCCTGAATTGGAGTTCATCCTTTTTTATATAGAATAAAAATAATGGAATAATAAAGATGAACATGAGTATATTGTACATTAGTGCAAATGAAACAGCTAAATACAATCTTCTAACTACATGTTATCATATCCGGGAATGGCAAAGCTCCTTTTCGATCAAATTGACAGTGGATTTCCGACATTGGTTCTTCCTTGCTAATCTTCGGAGAAATTTTCGTCGCCGGGGCTTTTATTCTCATTTGTGTCATCATATTGAAGATCCTTGTATACCATATTTGGCACGACAAAATTGGCAATCCAGTAAGCAAAAAGAAATACAGCACTGTCATAGAGGTAAAAATCGACATCATTGTTAACAGAAATTATTTTCCGTGAAGAGTTTTAATTTAAGCATATATGCCATAAAAAATAAAACCTCGTCCGAAGCAGGACTGCTATGTCCGGGGAGGCAGCAGACGGCACTACAGCGAGAAACTGAGGAGAAGGTAGAGCCCTGGTCCTAACGGAGAATCGATTCCAATCTTGCTGAAGCCAGGAAGATTTCTCACCGGAAAAACAAATGAATTTGGCTAACTTAATTTGTTGCATACGTCGACGCTCAGATAGCGCTGGCGATCGAGATGAGTGACAATGGATGCAATTCATTTTGAAACTAGGTTGAGTTTAGTTTTTTGTTCTACAAACTGGTAGTCTGGTACCAAAATTTTGAGTGGTGTGGTGTGATGAGTATGGATAATGTTTTGGGATGCAGGGCTGGCTAAAATAAAAGTTTTTCTTTATTGATGTGAATTTTTTTGTCGACCTCTAGTTATTGGTTGAGGAATCAGGCATGGATAAGTAGAAGTGGTCCTTCAGGCATGGATAAGTAGTTATTGGTTGATTCCTATTTGCACTTCGGTAATGCATTTTTCTTTCCCTAAATTATTTTTTTCCGGATTTTTACTGCATTTAATGGGCGAGATGGGCTCACCCTTCTTTAAAGATGTCCCACCCATTTCAACTCATCGACAATTTGGGCAAAAGTCAGGTACTGTTCTTTCGTGATTTTGATAGCTTCTGTTGCTGGATTCCTCCATTTAGGTATTTGTTACTCGACATGAGAAGGTTATAAAATGAAAAATGTTATGGGTTCTACAAACTTCAGCCACTATCTACAAAATTCCTTTCATAGACCAATTGCTACGGAGAATGACGCTACCAATTGTAAGACTAGAAATAAATGGTATCAATTAATCATCACAAAATAAATCCCTCCAAAATGATTCAATTGATTTATACATCACGAGGAAGCAAGCATTTCCCTGTGAAATTTTGGAGATCCTTAAATATATTATTTAAGAATGCTTTATAATGCTCATCCTTAGAGATTGTTTTAATTTTGAGCAGGGTACCAGTTCAGTTACAAGACCATCCGGATGAGCTGTGGGATGATGGTGTGCAGGACTATCTTAACCATTCTAAAAGCGTTGTGGTAATTTGTTAGTTTCTTTTAAATGCATCCTTGGGTCCTATATGGTACCTGAAGGCTTGAATTGTAATATGCACGGTTAATTTATTGAAAGCATCATTTGGGGTGCCCTTCTTATTATTAGCCTTCATTTGTTTAAATGTTTCAATTATGTCCAGGTATGTTTTATCAGATATTTTGTCATTGAAAGTGTGTAATTGCATGTGGTCAGTCTCAGTCATTAAGTTTGAATGTAACATTGAATATAACTCATATTCAAGCTACACTTGTCATTACTTGCCAAGAGTATAAAAGCACCTGAGCTGGCATACACGTGCAACTTACTAATACTAATGAATATGTTACGGGAAATCCTGATTAACCTAATTTGCGTTTTGATTTGTTAGGATCTTTTGGAAACCAAGCACACTCTTCCACTAGAAAACCAATTTCTTCCATCCAATTTTATTCCATATGCCTAACCTTTTGAATCAACTAACGTACAAATAATTCGGGATCAAGAATTATTCCTTCTTATATTTATTTTTAATAAGCAACCACATGTATGTTATCTTAATGTATTCGAATTACAAATGAGATATGAAACTTTACAAAATAAGATCACTAATCTCCTTTGGCTCACAAATCTTTTCTCTGGCATGTTCATGGCAGTCCCCTATACAGAGTGAACCATCATGCCTTTTATATTTCATTAAAGCGTCACTTGTCAATGAGAACAATTTTATTCCCTTGGAGAAGTTCTTCTTAGAGTATGAAATGATTCAATTTTCTGTTACATCTCATATTTCTATTTGATCAGAAGAGAAATTGCATTCATTTTGAAGAAACTTTGGGAATAAAATGTTCTCTCTTAATTATACTGCAGGTAATAAATTTTCAAAATCTTCTTTGATTGCAGGAGAAAGTTAGTGACGTAGTCAACTGGCTGAAAGTAAATGCTGGGAAACGAGAGAGTTTATATGAGTTGGGTTCTAATGATTCTCAAAAGAAACCTGGTTTTGAAATTGAAAGTAAGGAAAACAATAATATGATAGTACTGGACAAACACGTTTCCTCCCACTTCCACAACAACAAACTTTGGAACTTCGTGGAGCTCAGGACTTCTCTTTAGCAATAACAAGCCGCTTTTGGAGATATTATTCTAGATACATCTTTTCAAGAAATAGAGTGATTTAGAAGGCATATTTTATAATTCATGCATGTATATGGTGGATGGGTGTGTTTTCCCATAAGTGGTTGGCCTATTGTCAACATAACTATAAATATTGAGATGGTATTTCGGTACTTCTTTCAAAAGTAAGTGGAAGGAATACGGGATGTGATCACTGTTCAGATTTGATGAGCTTATTGATAATATAACTCGCAATATTTTTTGTTTGTTACTCTGGAAAATATTTTAAATAGAAATAGGAAACATGAATCTTTTTTTTCCATTGAGTTTTTAATATCTGTACACTAAGTGTATTGAACAATATACCTTATTTTTTGAGTTTTAGTTTCCTGTGACACTATAACATTAGATTTGTACTGCTGTATAGATTCACCATTTTCTACTTATGGACACATGTAACACTATGCTGAATTTTTATTTTTATTTTGCTCAAACAGGCGAAACTTACTTCAACAAAAGTTAGCTGATTTTATCTATGTTTTGTCTTTTTTACTATCACTTGTAGGCCTGGGCCCAAAAACCACTACCCGAGTAACCGACTCGAACCAGTTGAAACTGGGTCGGGTCGGGTCGGTTCCTCGGGTCAACCAGTTAATTTTTTAGAAAATGTAAACGGTAAACCCTATTTTCATTATCATTTCTTGTGAGCAGCGGGATGTAACTTCTCTAACACCACCAGCTGTTGTTGCCTCGCCTTCACCACCACAACCTCCTCCTTCAAGAACCACCATACGAAATGCATTCCACAGAACAGCTGCACCACTTCAGCCCCGCCTGCACACTCGAAAAACTGAGTAATTGGAAGCTCATTCGCCTTATCCCAGTCACCAAATGTCGGAATCTGCCCACTTTTCTAGCTACATTTCTGAAACCCACAACCCATCAAAGACTAGGTTTATTTTATCACAAATTTCTATACAGAAAATGTAGAATCCCAACTAGATCCGATTTTCCAATTCTCAACCAGGTACTTTCAACACTTTTCTGTTTGTTTACTCAATTTTGGTTCAGTATTGTATTTTTTGAAGTTTTTCGCAAGCAGGAGGTATATGCCAAAGTCTGTGTTTTCAAATATCACAAGTCTAAGTAAAAAATTATTGGACCCAGAAAAGAAGAAACTCGAATTTTTCGGGTTGGTTTTGGGCCAAAACCGACCCGACCCGTCCAAATGCCCAGCCCTAGGACTCACTTGGGGGAATTAACTATATAGACTGTTGCTAAGAATAATAACAAAATAAAGACACCAAATGAGTCTTGGTTTTTTTCCCTTTACCAAACAAGAGTGATTATCTTGGTGAGGCAAAGAACCATAATTGATCTTCTCTTCATAATCTCTTAGGCATAAGGAAAATGTCAGATCATAGGTCCTTCTTGGTTTCAAATGGGGCATAAGTAATTTTAGTAACCAAGTGCTTATATAAAATAAAGAATGGTATTTAACTTTCTGAAGCTGTCCCATGGCCCATACTCCGCACACAGATTGTGAATAACTGAATCAATGTACATTATGGTTACAAAACTTATTTTATATTTCCACTTCTTGTTTCATGTGACATTCATCAGCCCAATGACAATCTCTCAAATAAATAGATTGGGATGATCGATAATTCTCTACTTGGTTATGCTGAGACATTGTGAGTCCCAAATCAGATTCACGACCACTGATTTTTGTATGAATCTTATTACTGTTTCAACGTCCACTAGATTTTAGCAAGAATGAAGAACTTCTGTGATTTAAATTGTTAATAAAATAAAAAGAAGCTCAGTCTTCATGCAGATAGTTATTCTTTAACAAGCTACTGTTGCATTTTAACATATTTTACTTGTAACCATTGAAGGTAAAGAAGCTACAAAAATATTTTGAAGTCCAAAGAGCTCCTTTACTACATTTTAGTACGAGTTTACCAATTCATGGTTCGTAATGGGTTTGCTTTTTCCTGATTGCTCTGTCAGTGTAAAGTAAATTTTGTAGTGTGGGTCAAAGAGATAACTTAATTATATTCTGTAGAAAATGTGATGAGGTTGACATCATAAACAATTTCATTGTTTCAACATGTGCTTTTTTTGTATTTGTGATTTACGTACGTATGCTCAAGCCAGAAACTTTGTTGTTTTGGCTTAATAAGATATGTAGCCTGCATTGGACAAAAATAATTGTTTTTTACTTTTAGTTTTTTAATAATGAGGTTGACTGTGTAAATCTTTTCGTCAAAAAAAGTAGCATTGACATCTTATATATTTTGTATATTACTGTGAACATTTTCCTATTTAATTGATAGGACTGCCTGAGCAAAAGTGCTACATATCATGCCTTATTGACACAATTTAGAATACATACACGTTTAAAATACTTTAGAATATCTTAGCATGCTGACTTGGGTTACCATTTTCACGGTTTAGAATACATACACATTTTTATTTTTTTCTCAAACCCCCATCTGTAAAAAGAAATAGAAGAAAAATCATAGGAATACATTGCAAAATTAATTTGCATAGCGTAACTAGAACTATATTTGAGATGAGCTTATAGTCTTCTAAAAAGTTTATATTTGTTTTGTAACGCCCCAAATTCCGCGAAACCCGGGACGTCACGTCGTCCTTTAAATCTGAATTTATTGCGAAAAATCAATTTAATTCAAAACCTCACATTCATTATTTGAAATATCAGCGGAAACTTGATTAATTGAAATATAGAACAATACATAAAACTTAGGTCTCAATTATTTAAATAAAATTAACGATAAATAATCCAATAAGTAATATTCGTAAAATTGACTAAAAATTTTCATCATTTATTAAATTTGCCAACGCTACCCTTTTCATTCGCCGCCTTCTCCGAGATCTGCAAAAACTGTTAAAAATAATGGAATGAGTATTTCGAAAAAATACTCAGTAGACTCATCGCCAATAATTAATTTACAGAATAATTGAACACGTAATTATGCAATCATACAGTGACATCATCATCATATTCTTGGGCTCTTGTATTTTCAAAATCAAGGCTATTAAAATCATAGGGTGTGGGTAGTCTCGTCTCGTGCACTTAAGGCACATAAGTTATGCATAACATCATCATTTCTCATTCTTATCTCATAAGAGATATTCTTTTCTCGTCTCATGCATCAAAGCATGTAAATCACGTAATTTCACATAAGACATGCAATTATAATTTAAACTAATTAGTGGAGGCGAATCTACCTCAAATCACATGTCTTAAAGTTGAGTAAGAAAGTTCACGTTGTTCTTCGAAATGTCCAAGCGCCTCGTCTAACCAATAATAAATAAACCTTAAAGTGATATTTGGAAATCAAACGTTTCAATTGAAAGAGTTTTAAAAGAAGAAATAAAACTTTTGGGGTTGAATTAAATATTTTAAAACTTGAGACTGAATTAAAAGGCTTTGAAAAACATGAGGGCTAATTAATAACAATTCTCTTTTAAAATAAGGGCTAAAATAACATATTTTAAAATTAGCGGAACTAAAATAAATAATTTTAAAACTTGGGCACTGAAATAAATGATTTTAAAAGTGAAAGGACTGAAATTGACACATTTATAAAACCTGGGGGCTTAAACATTAAAATTTCAAAATACTATAACATATATAAAATTTCATTCTCTCTCTGTTAAGTAACAAAGAGAGACGATCGGGAGGGGGAGACAAATTTCCCCTCCTTCGAATTCCGAATCGCCGGCAGCGTAGCCGGCGATATCTCCGCCGCTGTGTGGCGGCGACCGGGTTTGTTGGTGGTTGGTCAAGAGGAGTTATTTTGGGGCGATTTTGGTGCGAGAAATGAGGTAATCAGTGGCTTGGGTTCGAAAATTGGGAATCGCGATTTTCGGCGAATGTGGGGTCGAGCACGCCGGCGGTCGAGGTAAGTGTTTGGGCTTGTTTGTTTTTGGTTTTTGGTTGTTTGATTTTTGGGGATTTCGAATTGAGGGCGTCTGAAATGGGAAGTGTCGGTTTGTAGTTTTTGGGTGGTGATGATGATGCCGGTGATGATGGTGGAAATGGGTTGGGTTTGGCAGTGGGGTTGGGGTTTTGATGGAAATGGTTTGGAGGTGGGTCGGTTTACCGAAGGTTGGCCGACTGTGGAGGTGTTTCAGCTGTTTCGGTGATGGCGGTGATAATTGATTTCGGTGGAGGTGGTTGGCTATGGTGGTTTGGTTGTTTGGGTAAATTGAGGTTGGAGACGTGATGTGGAATTATGCATATTGTTGTATGGAAGTCACGGCAGTGTATGGTGGTTGTGAGATTTTGTTCTGCTCGTGGTGAATTGAAGTCGGCAGAGGACTCACAATGGAAGTTCGTGGTTGAGGGTCATCTATGGAGCTGGTGGTGGTTTGAACGATGAAGTGGAGATGGAAAGATATACATAGAGTTGGATTCAAAAATTGGCAATTGTTTGATTTGTGATTGAGGTGGCTGAAGGAGAGGTTAATTTGGTGCAGATGGCGTGTGAGGGGGGAGGAATTTGGCTGATTGATGACGGAAATTTTGGGATTGAGGTTTGGTTGCTTGTTGTTGAATTGGCATTGAGTTGATTGACTGTGGTTTAAAACTGGAAAGCAAAGATGGGCCATTTGATTGAGGGGAAGATGATGATGTATGTGGAAGTGATAATTGATTGAAAGAAAACGTGGGGAAAAGAATTGTACCAATCGAAGTTGTTCTAAATTTGGATTTAGGAGGGATTTGGGATTAATTCAAAGTGGATGGCTATTTGAGTGGGATTAAGGAGTGATGATGGGGAAGGGGAAAAATGTGCTGGACATGAAAAATGGAAGTTGGGGAGGAAGTTTTGGGATTAAAATTGAAATGGAACATGAATTGGGGATTTAAAACATTTTGGACTTAACTAATTTGAATCCAAATAAATTGTAAGTTTGACTAAAAATATAATGATCTTAGAATGTTTTTGATAAAATTGGATTGGAGAATAAATTTTGAAAATGAGACGATTTTAATCGAATTGAGAGTAATCAAGGTTTTCATAAATTTAGAATTCACTTAAAAGGGTAAACGAACACACGCTTAAAATAAATGAGCAAAAATTGTAGCGACACATTTTTTTTTTAATAAATAATATTTATAAGTCGTGAAAATTTCTCAGTCGCTACATGTTTTTTCCTTTCAAAATGCTGATAGGTGTGCCTTTTATTGTTTCATTTAATCTTTCTATTTAGTTTATCTCTAGTGTACAATCTTTACAAAAGTTGAAATTTAGATAGCTGGCCAACATGGGTGATTAAGTTGTAATGAATACTAATATTAGTTGCCTTATATTTCTCTCTAGATATTTTGAGTATACAGTATAGTGTTAATCAACATGCAAATTGATCATGTTTTGCAGGTAAAATGGGAGGCTATGATTACATCGTGAATGAAACTGTTAATGTTATAACTGCAAAAACTTCAGAGATTGGTCATAAGACATGAGGGCTCGTGACAGGAATAATGGGTTTAGCTTCACTGAAGGTTGAAGAGTACACTAAAGAAAGCTCTAACTGGATAAGAAATTTGGACATGAGTCTAAAGGATGAAATTCTTCAGCTGGAGTACAACAATCATCTGGTCCACAATTTAACTTTCTCAGTTCTGGTTCCTAGATGATTGGGATAGCAAAGACAATATAAAAGAAGATTCGTCAAAGGGGACAACATCCAAAAATGGGGAAAGATGGGTAGGCTGAGATAATTCGTAGATATTTCATTCAGATTTTAATTTGAAATTTTGCTTTGCCACAAGTTCTTCCTCTAGAACCTTGCCTTTGCATGTGCTTCTTTTTGTGCATCTAGGACCTCCAAATTGCTATCACTTTTCACCTTATGTAAGTAATGTTCGGGTGGTGAAGGAAATTGGATTGAAGGGAGGTAGGGAGCTCTGTTTTTGGAGTCAACGAGGGATTCATATCGGCTACTTGAAAAGGATGAGATGGGCTTGGTTGAATTGGCTACAAATCCAGCTTTAAAGGTACTAGTTTCATATTTGGAGAAGAAAGTGTAGGTGTTGTAGTTGATGGATTTAATAGCCAGGATAAATACATGGTTGATAAATTTTGAAACAAACAAAAATCTAAAGGTGCACATGTGCAGTGTATAGTCTCATTCTTCTAGACCCCAATTTTGAAGACTTTTAGTGCTATTAATTAAGCTCTAATGTCATATTGCCACATCATCATTTTTGTTCATTAGGTTTGGTTGCCTTCTTTATCTGTGTCTTCTATTATTGGCGTAAATAGTTTTTTTATTTTATTTTATTTTATTTTATTTTATTTTGTGCAGGAATATAAGCAATGAAGAGAAACTGATTTGAAGAGAAAATTGTTGTCACATGGACTGGGCCCAGTTCTCTACCGTTTGGCTCGCCTTCGACATTCGATCATTCGTTTGGTTTTTTCTTCCAACTCAGCATTTTTGTTTATTTATATTCATTAGGGATCACAACGAGTTTATGTTATTCTAATCTAATGATTTGTGAAAATTTTGATTTCAATTGCTATACTATATTTCATTTCATTTCATTTCGGTTTGTGGTTTTGCTTTATTGTGTATTATTACATTTACATATTACTATTTATTAATTTTGGGAACTACAGTTATTCATACATGCTCTAAATTTTTATTTTATTTTTTGTTTCTTATTCAACAAATCCAAAACTATTACGTTATACAAACAAACTTGTAAATTTCAAAATTTATATATCATATTTGTATAAGTACTTAACCATTTCTTTACACACATAATACCTGCTTTGATGTCAACTTCTAACTATTTCTTAAACAAAAAGACAAATGTATAACCAACATATTTTCTCTTATTCACGCAAGAGAAATCAACTTTAAATCGATAATCGTATAATGTACGAGTCTACACTAGTATTCTAAATAATGCTACTCTCACAACTTTCTCCCCCACAACTTATTTTACAACCCACCTGATATTACCAGAATACCCCTTTAAGTAACTCACATTTCACTCATCCTCATCCTCACCGTATTGAATCAGCCTTCTCCAAACACGTTTCAACCCAAACCCTCCAAAGCTCTAAAAAATCTTCTCTCCCCACGCAAACAGCCGTAAAGAAGAAGGGAGCCCAACCATTCCGGACTACCCATCTCACGTGGCGAATCCATATTTCAGTGTTAGTCTACATCCCATAAGGAGGGAGCAAAGTCCTGTGTTGTCAGTTCAACTAGATAACCAGACACATTTCGACGCAAACAGCCATAGAGAATAGGGGAACCAAACTGATTCTGAACACCCATAGCTACATCACTCAAGTAGAGAGCATGAATTTTCTTGAGTTGTTGGTTCCAACAGATTACTAGGCACACTAGCACAAGTCTGTAGCAGGATCCTTGTTACTCAGAACTTACTGTGCTTCAAAAGATCTATTCAAGGAATATTGATATATAAGCTATTCAATGTATGTTTGAACTTCCATGAACACAGCTGATTATGGATTTTTGAGAAGCTGATGCTTATTTTGAAATTGTTTCCAAGTTTTCTTGCTACTTGATTGATCAATTCACTTGTCAATTAGTATAAAATAAAATTTCAGAGGCATGAATTATATAGAAATGAAATGGCAACACTTTGTCAATCATGAAGCGGCACCAGTGCACTCAAATCAAATGAACAACTAAGAAGTTGCTGGTTATGTTGTTGAAATAACTTCAGGAATGCACAACGTGGAAGAAAAAAGTAAGCAGTATGCACTATCTTATCACAGTGAGAAATTGACAATTGCTTTTGGAGTTCTTGTTACCCCACCTAAGATGATGCCACTTTTTTGGCAGATGACTTTCACACCTATTTTACCTGAAGAAAGTATGGATCAAAATCCACTGAAGGCTTCAGTAGGTGATTGAATACCTGAAGGAAATTATAAATCTCATAAATTGAAATTTCTGTGAATGAAAATTAAATTACATACGTCCCAGATACATATACATACATACATACTATTAAAGAAGAAAACTAAACTAATACCTTCACTACAACATTATAAATCTGCTTGAATTCCTTGCATAAAAAGTTTGTAATCTTCGTTTCAAATTGGGGAAAATATACAAACCCATTTTGCAGCCTCCCCCGCAACTTCAAGTCAACGGAAGATCAACGAATGCAACGTTTTCCATATTTTTCCGCCTTTTTTTTCCGATGACAGAGCCACGCAATGCAGCAGCTCTACATCATTTTCCGTCATTTGACCTGTCGGAGGGGAGTAGTTCACCGTCGGGTCTTGATATTAGTGGTAGAGTAATAGTTGGATGTGTTATTTTTGGTGAGGATGCAAACCCTTAGTATACTGATCGAAAATTCTCACAATAATTTAAGGGGTTTTAAGTTAAAAAGATGTGTCAAAGCATAAGTTTAGTAAAATAGATGTTCTTCCACAATGTTTTGTCAAATAGATTTATTCAATAAATAAAATACAAAAGATATTAAACAATGTCCAAAATACCCATACTTGTCAAATGATCTTGATACCCAAAATTACAATCAAACAAGCCCTAATTTTTTCCACCCAACCGATTCATACCCATTCTTTCTTCTCTACAACAACAATCAGTCATTCTCTCATCTCTCTCTCTCTTCCATTGCACTTGTTCTACATAGAAATCCAACAATATTCTTATTTGTCATCCTCTTTTGCCCATTTAAGCTAGAGTGGTTTGTGAAATTGTTAAATAATCCACATTTTAGATTTGCAATTGAAGAAGAAAAAAGGTACACATTAAAATCATTTCCTATAATTTTTTTGCTACATTTTTTGTTCTGGTGTATTATACAGTGCTGATTTATGTATTTGTTTACGAATTTGCTATAACGTCATGCATGCCGTTATCTGTGATGTATAACGGCACTCATGCCGTTATCTTTTTTTTTTCACTGTCAGTATGTATATAACATCCAGGGTTTACAAAAATGTTGCTGATATATGCATTTGTTTAAGAATTTGTCATAACGTCATATTTGCCGTTATCTTTGATCTATAACGGCACGAATGTCGTTATCTAATTTTTGACTGACACCATATACCTAGCATTGATTGTGATAATTGGCTTTGAAAATGTGACTAATTTAGTACTATTAGACATAGGTTAATAGTTAGCATTCTTCATGTATTGAGTGAAAAATTTATTTTTTGCATTTTGACATGTATAGTGTAGTACTTTATGATATAATAAATTGAAATATATTTGTTTTATGTTGAATTGCAGTGATGGATGTGTTGGACAAGGTGTGGATATCAGTTTGTTATTTTGTTGAGTTTGTGGAGAAAGAATGCAGTGGGTGGACATGGAGGCATATAGGCAATGGTCCAGCAAATGTGACTCCTATTCTTGTACAAATCCTTTATCGGCTCCATAGAGATGGATGCACTTTATGTAGTAATTGAACATCCTTTTGATAAAATATGTAATTTGCATTTCAAGTTTTTAATACATTTTAGTATTGTTGAAACTGTGAATTTTACTGTTATGCATGTTGTAGTATATAAATATCGTAACAGGTAGTTAACAGATCTTTTCTTCAAGTTTTTGTTATAATCTGTCAGCATAACGGCACAGATGCCGTTATCCAATCACTAAAACGGCAAACGTGCCGTTATGTTAATGAACCGGACTTGCAGTCATTTGCATCAGCACAGAATGTCTTAATTTTTTAGAAAATCAGTCTAACAAGTCTGTGTATCCATTTCTATGTCGTTCGGAAGAGTTTAGGCCAATAACGGCACAAAAGTCGTTACGGGTACACTAAAGCGGCATACTGCCGTTATACTCATAATTTTATACTTGTCAATCATTTTGATCAGCACACCTCATCTCTACATGTAACAGGGAGATAAATTTTTTTTTAACGTTGTAGCAGATAAATATCGTAACAGGTAGTTAACAGATCTTTTCTTCAAGTTTTGGTTATAATCTGTCAGCATAACGGCACAGATGCCGTTTTCCAATCACTAAAACGGCAAACGTGCCGTTATGTTCATAAACCGGACTTGCAGTCATTTGCATAAGCACAGAATGTCTTAATTTTTTAGAAAATCAGTCTAACAAGTCTGTGTATCCATTTCTATGTCGTTCGGAAGAGTTTAGGCCAATAACGGCACAAAAGCCGTTACGGGTACACTAAAGCGGCATACTGCCGTTATGGCCATAACCGGACTTGTCATCCATTTGTATCAGTCCTAAACGTGTTATTTTTTATAATATGACTCTAACAAGCCCGTGTATTCATTTCCATGTCGTTCCGAACAGTTTATACCCATAACGGCAGAAATGCCGTTATGGGAACAATAGAGCGGCGTACGTGTCGTTATAATCATACCTTACTAATTTAATGCTTTAATCGATCCCCATATATGTTAACATTCGAAAACAGACAAAATTAAAGTATTAGTTGTTATAATGACACTAATGATGCTTCGTTTTTAAGATTTCATAATAAAATAAATCAAGTAACTTAAAGGATGCATGTTGTGTTTATGATGAATTAGATACAATAGACTAGTTACCTTTCTACTTGAGCATTCTTCTACTTCGACATCCAAAAATCACATCCATATGTCCAAAAGTTCGTAAATGTCATAACTACACAAGTAAAAACTCATTCGGTTGCATTTAAAGTCATTACGGCAACCCTGCCATTACGGCAGAACTAGAACGGCAGGCATGCCGCTATCCTTTCTTCTTGAACATTCTTCTACTCCGACATCCAAAAATCACATCCATATGTCCAAATGTACGTAAATGTCATAACTACACAAGTAAAAACTCATTCGGTTGCATTTAAAGTCATTACGGCAACCCTGCCGTTACGACAGAACTAGAACGGCAGGCATGCCGCTATCCTTTCTTCTTGGACATTCTTCTACTCCGACATCCAAAAAACATATCCATATGTCCAAAAGTACGTAAATGTCGTAACTACACAAGTAAAAACCCATTCGGTTGCATTTAAAGTCATTACGGCAACCCTGCCGTTACGGCAGAACTAGAACGGCAGGCATGCCGCTATCCTTTCTTCTTGAACATTCTTCTAATCCGACACTCGAAAACCACATCCAAACGTCTAGAATTACATAAATATCGTTACTCCATAACTTGAAACATGTCCGGCTGCATGTAAAGTAATAACGTCAACCTTGTCCTTACGGTATAAGTAGAACGGCATTCCTGCCACTATCCTTTCTCCTTAAGCATTCTTCTAATCCTACACCCAAAAACCACATCCAAACATCCAGAATTACATAAATATCGTGACTCCATAACTTGAAACCTGTCCGGCTGCATGTAAAGTAATAACGACAACCTTGTCTTTATGGCATAACTAGAACGGCATGCCTGCCGCTATCGTTTCTACTTAAGCATTCTTCTAATCCTACACCCAAAAATCACATCCAAATGTTCAGAAGTACATAAATATCGTGACTACATAACTTGAAACTGTTTAACGATTATTGCCACCATCATTCATCGCTCGCCACCGTCTCCGAAATCTGCAAAACTGTTAAAAAGTAGGGTGAGTATTTCATGGGGGAAATACTCAGTAGACTCATCGCAAATTAATTTAATTTATAAGATGATTAAACACATAAATCCCGGCTCTTTATAAAACGGGCATTGATAGAGCTTCTTTATAAAACTACTCTTGATAAAACTCATATTGTGCATTACAGCACGGGACATATTTTACAAATCATAGGCTCTTTGAAAATAGCTCTTTGAAAACAGCTCTTTGAAAACCATATACTTATAAAAACATTTTAATTATGCCAAGCATAATTTCTTTTGAAAGCATAACATAAGATAGGATTGAAATCCTCATAAACATAAATAGACACAAGAACTTTACCGAACTTAGGTGGCAAGAATTCTTATGCAGTAAAACCATAATAACAGTAAGATCATAATAACATAGGATAAGATCGAAATCCTCATAAATATAAGAATTTTACCGAACTTAGGTGGCAAGAATTCTTATGTAGTAAAATCATAATAACAGTAAGTATACTAAAACATAATTCATGAAATTCATAGGGATCATTTCCATCATAACATAAGATAGGATCGAAATCCTCATAAACATACGCGACAGGAATTTTACCGAACTTAGGTGGTAAATCCTCATAAACATATGGAAAGACAGGAATTTTACCGAACTTAGGTGGTAAATCCTCATAAACTTATGGAGACACAAGAATTTTACCGAACTTAGGTGGTAAGAATTCTTATGTGCATAGCAATGATCCAAAACATATAAAACATTATCGTAAAAACATAGGGTATACTTACTTTTCATAAAAACATAAGGTATATTTACCTTTCATAAAACATACTTAATTTTCTTGAAAATTGACTTTCACAAGTCACATGACATTCATATGAAATCATAATTTAAATCAATTAATAAGTGCGAGTCTACCTCAAATCCGACGAGTGCAAAGTTGAGCGGGAATGACTTCAATTTCTTTAAATTCTCCGTACGCTTCGTTTTAGCCAATAAGTCACTTTAGTATATCGAATATATAGTTCAAAATGATAAATTATATTTTGAGGACTAAAATTGATGTTTTGAAAGTTGAGGGACTAAAATGAATACTTTGAAAGTTGAGGGACTAAAATGAATACTTTTAAAACTTGGGCTTAAAAGTAAACCAACAGTGACTGAAATAATAGATTTTGAAAATGAAAGGGCTGATTAAAACTCATTTAAAACTTAAAGGACTGAAATGATAGTTTTTGAAAACATAGGGACTAATTTGAAAACCTTTTAAACTTGAGGACTAAAAGGTAATTTCCGAAAACTTAAAATATTAAAATCAAATAATTCATTTCAGATTTTATCCTTCTCTCTCTCAAAACCACTCTCTGTCTCTCTCTCTCAACTCACGACCCAGTCGCGATCTGTGGTGAAACAAGGGTATTCAGCCGGCGATCGACAGGGCTCACCGGCGTTGGTTGCAATAAACGGTGAGGTTGCAGGTAGACCAGGTTGTGGGCTGATTTGTTGCGAGATTAGCGAAAACAGAGATAAACACGAGGCTTAAAGTCGCGATTTCTAGGCGATAATCCGGCGGTGGTTTGAGGTAAGTGACTGGCTTGGCTTAATCTGGGTTTTGGGTTTTATTTTGATTTGGGGCTTTGGCACTGAATTGGAGTTAATTTGGGACTGGGCAGTGGAGGCGATGGGGTTGTGCGGACTTAGTGTTAGGCAGTAGCGGTGATGATTTGATTTGGTGGAAGGCAGTTTGGAGCTGGTGGTTGGACTGATGATTGCCGGTTTTGGTTGTGATCTGTGTGTGGCTGAATATGGTGGATTGAATTGATAGTGATAAAATGGTAGTGCAGTGACTCTGTGAATTGGAAGTCATGGAGGTGGCTGATGACGATCAGAGACTCTGGTGATGGATTGAATTTAGTCACAGGGAGTGAAAATGGATGAAGCTGAAGTGATTGCCTGAAATGAAGTTGGGTGGATGCTAAACTGAAATTGTACAGGGGTGGTTTGGGATTCGGTTGGGTGTCCACCTGAAGGGCAGTGTGCGATCGGTAAGTAACTGGGCTTGGTTTATTTCTTGGTTTTGGTGTTGATTCGAGGTGAATCCAAGGCTCAAAATCTGATCTTGGTTGCGATTTCCGGTGACAAATCCGGTTACTGGCGGCGGTCGAAGGTAAGTATTTGGGCTATTTGATTTGGATGATTGTGGGTTGATTTGTTTCAAAACCGAAGTCTGGGATTGGATTGAAGCTGCTATTGTGATGATTCTGACTGCAGGGTTGATGGGTTGCGATGGTGGCCGTGACTGAGTACTGCAGTGGTTCAATGGTGAAGTGGTTATGTAATTGGGGTGATGCAGCCAATGTTTTGGATTGTGATGTTGCAGAGAAGCTGGTGAATTTGATCTGAATGAGGCTGTACTGATGATGCTGGTTGGTGTAGTGTGGTTCATTGGTGATTGGTAGTGTCGTTGCAGTTGATTGGTCTTGAAGTTGCTGGAGATGGATTGAATTGGACGAAATGGCTGTTGGGTGATTGATGATTCAATTTGGTGTTGAATGGCAGTGGTGGATTGATATAGATTCATTGGTGATGATGAGAAATGGCGAGGTGGTGGTCTGAATTGATTGTAGGCTGGAACCTGGTTAGTGGTTATGGTGTTGTAGGTGGTGATTATGATGAGGCTGATGATTTACAGAGGATGGTGATAGCTGGTGTTAATTATAGGGGTTTGATCATAGTGGTGGTTTGTTGATACATACAGTGGTTGCAATTAGGGGTGAATTGATGATAATGGCTGAGATTGTTGATCTTGCAAATTGGAATTCTGAAGATGGAAATTGAATTGGATGTAGTTGAATGGAGGAAAACTGGGAGGAAACTGGCCGGTTATGGAGGTTTTGATGTTGATTTGGCTGTGGTTCATTTGATAATGAGATGATGGTGATACCGGTGGTTGGTGGATTGATGTAGGTGAAATGGAGTAGGAATGAATTGTGTATTGATGCAGTGATGAATTTGATTAAGACAGATGTTGGTTTGGAGTTCAATCTGGGCAGGGTGATGGCTGGTGGTTGGACTGATGATGATGATGATCGATAATGGGTTGGTGGTGATGGAAGGCAGACGGTGGTGGTGCAAATGAGGACTGCAGTGGCAGGGTCATCATTGGTGGTATGATGCAAATTGGTTTGGGTGGTTGGAATTTGCAGGGGAGTTGATACTGGAGTTGCTGAAACCATGGTTTGGTAGAGGTTTAGGTGGTGAATTGGTAGCTTGGTGATTATGGTAAAGGGCAAAGGTTGGCTGCGTAGGAAGATAGCAGTGGTTGCAGATTTGTGGTATGGAGTGATGGTGAAATAGATGATGAATATGAGGAAGGAGGTGGTGGATAATTAAGTATTAAGAAAGTGGGAAACATCATAATTTGGGGATGGGGAGAAAGAGGCATTTGCTTTGCTGGGAAGAATGATGAAGATAGAAAAAGAAAAGAAAAGAAATGGATTTGTGGGGAAAAAAAAATGGTGTAAAGTATAAAGAATAAAATGATGAAAAATTTGGTGGAGAGCAAAGAAAGAAAAACCTGGGTGCGTGATACAATATTGGAAATGAGTTGGATTTGAGGTGGAAAGGAATTATTGATGGAAATTGGTGTAAAGTTGGAAACAAAATAATAAGGATAGTGGAGAAATAATGATGGTGCTTTGTGTAAAGATGAAAAACGTAGGAGGGGTGTAATTATGTTTAGTTAAATAGGATTAATTTAAGATAATTAACTAAAAATTAGACTAAATTCAATCAAGAAACGTTTTTAAAACAGATATATTTTGGACTGAAAATAAATTTGAGAATAAAAAAATTGAATTACGTATTTTGGACTTGAAATAATTTAAATAAAGAAAATTGAGATATTTTAATAATTTTGGAATTCAAAATGATTTTGAAAATAATACTTTGAATAAATAATTAAAATAACATAATTTTAGAAATTCGGATTTTAATTTAAAATCGAACAAATTCGATATTTCTTGACTTGGCTAGACGAATCCGTCGCGGCGTTAACTTCAAAACAATGAGTGAAATAGTAGTGACACAATTTCTAAATATTAAAATTAATTATAAAATTGCGTAAAAATTCTGGGTCGCTATAATCTTACCCCCTTAAAATAATTTCGTCCTCGAAATTAAACTTACTTGATCTTATGATTTCTGAATACTTAATCAGAATCTCATCTTCTTCTTCTCTTATGTAGCATCATCGCTACCATATTTAACCCAACCATATTTAACCCACTGGACTTTGACTAAATGCATCACTTTGTTTTCTCAAGAACATGGACTTTTCTATAGACATAGGTGAAATAGTAGCGATACAATTTTAATTCTGGATACAAAAGCATTTTTACAAAATTAGCATTTCTACATTACTAATAAATTAAGAATTACATATGCAACTGTACAAAATAAATCGATCTCAAAACATGTTCTACAGGTCAAAATGTTATGCTAAAATTCCAGATGTCATTTTTTCCCTCCACATCATCAAATGCTTCGGCTGAACAAGACTCAAGTCTAATCCTGCAAAAGAAAATTCGACGAACTTCACTGTAACAAATCAACATTCGGATCTGCAAAGCAATTGAGAGGTATCAACAATGATAGTAAATTATTTTTATTATATGATAAGAGATGATAATATGCGCCAACCGATGTAGCTTACATTAATTAGTCAATATGACTAGAGTAGCATGATTTATGTGCAATACTAACCATTCTTTAAGAAATCACGATGAATAAAGAAGTAAATGAATATCATTGTGGCCATGGAGTTTTTCTATGGAAGAAAATATATGGAGCAAAAAAGGAAAAATAGAATTTAGGTTCGAAAGATAAAATGATTGACATACGATTACCATTCATTCACCTAAGTATCTGTACGTTCACTTGGTTCAAAAAAATTCGGGGTCTCCGCCCCCAAACCCCGGGACCTCCATATTTTCACTCTCGCAATAAGTTATTCCAGCTCCATCACTGCATGAATGAGTGATTATAGCTAATGGAATCTTTGTTGGGCCATCACTTTAAAATATAACGGCATGCATGCCGTTACACAATTTTATATATTTTTTGAATATCACAAGTCTTAAAGTAAATAAAAATTGTGTATCTAACATTCTGAGTGTGTGAAAATAGATCAAGAACGCAATTGAAAGAGCTCTAACTCATAACGGCAACAGTGACGTTATGGTATAACTGAAACGACATTGGTGCCGTTATGTGTTCAATAACAAAATTAATTTCAATAAACTCATTCTTTTAAGTCATTTAATCAAACACCATAAGAGCATTACTCATTTCATCCTACTTCACATATATATGAATTTTCAATAATCTAAAGTTCAATCCAAGTTTCAATATATTCAACTATACATAGCCCATCTCCATCTACATCAAGAAATGAATAAAATCTTCACCCAACAAGCAATATTTCCAAAATAATAATAATAATAATAATAACAATAATAATAAGAAATTACCATATTCTCGTTTTTATGTGTATTTAAGAAATGAATGGAAAATAAAAAAATACCTGAAAGAATTTCGATTTCTCATCTTTTAGCATATTGAAGAATTTATTAATATCATCTTCAATAATTTATCTTGCAAAAGAGAGATGGGTTAAGAGAGATGGAAGAAAGAAGGACAAAAAATCGTAGAAGAAAAAGAAAGAAGGAAAACTGTGAAGGAAAGTGTGAAGGATATATATGTAATTTATGTTTTATTTGATTTTTTATTTTTATTTTTATTTTCACATTTTTGGTCAAAGTCTATTTGTCAAAGTATTATACATAGGAAGTTCAAATACCGCTATTCCCCATAATTTAATACAAAAGTCAAGAGAGCTAAAGTTGTAAAATAAGTGATAAATACCTTAACTCAAGTTTAAATCTAACTCAAAATTCAAGGATTAACAAACCCTAGTCCAATGGGTATCAACCAAACAAATTTCAAGGTGGCGGAAAATAAACAACAATACAAGAATAATAATACTCAAGCAAAGTTGATTAACTTCCAAGAAAATACAAGATCAAAGAAGGTTTTTATCCTTACCTCAAAGAGGTCTTTCAAGACCAAGCTCTCAAGAACACTTCATGAACATCCAAGTTTTCTTACAAATGACAAGAAAATGTGTATAAAAGGTACAAAATTGGGCAAAAGGTGCAAATTTCAGAAATTGCAACAAAACTCCGTTTTTGTGAAACGGGGTGTTTCGGTCGACCGAACCATTTTCGGTCGATATCATGGTCGATCAAAATGGGACTTTCGATCGACCAAGCCTCAGCGAACGCGACTGAGACTGCCTTCAAAAATCTCTGCAGACTTTCGGTCGACCGAAATGAATTTCAGTCGACCGAAATTGGCCGAGTCCAATTTCTTCTTCTTTTTTGCTCCAACTTGATTCTGTGCTTGCTTTTCTTGACTTTAATTACTTGTTTAGCCTCGAATCTTGAACCTCCTTGGCATCGGATCTCGTCATGAGTCTCACAGGCTTGCGCATCGAGATTTGACTTTCTCGATTCTCATCATCTCCTCCCTCTTGAAAATGATTCGACCTCGAATCTTGCTTGAGTGCACTGTCGTGAGACTCCTTGAACTTTGATCTTGCAACATTGTGGATCATAGGTTCATGCGATGAAATTGGACCTTCGCGATTCTCATCATCTCCTCCATCTCGAAAGAGATTCGACCACGAATCGACACATACAATAAAAATAGAAAATTCAGACACAATAAATGTAACTGAAATTTCATACTCACCGTGCAAAATCAATTTGTAAGCGTTGCCAAAAGCTTGAGATGTGCCAACACTGCAAGGTAGCAATTTGGATTTTATTTGATCGGGGGGTCGCTCCTTCCACGAATGGAAATACATCCGGCCGCCTGGGTCAAATGGAATATGCTTCCTACCATGGTTGGCATTTGAAATATATTGTATACCAATTCCCTCAAATGGAAGCTTGAGCCTCCTGCAAAGGGGCTTAACTAAAGGTGCATTCTCGTGGCCACCTAAACCAACTCTTTCTTCAATAAACATATGCATAAAGTTCAACAGAGTTAATAGGTTAAAGTCACAAGCAATTTTAAGTGGAGAAAACTTGCTAATATGATGAGCAATTAAATTGCAAGCAAATTTAACAACCAAAAAATTAGCACCAACTTCATGCAAATGCACGACTTCCCGAAAGAAATGATTAGCTATTTTAATGACCTCGTTGGTTTCATGGTATGCAATCAAATGTGACATTTTAATACTCCTACCAACAATCACAATAATAGCATCATTTTCTTTATTTGTTCCAAGTAGACCTACTATAAAATTCAAGGATTAACAAACACTAGCCCAATGGGTATCAACCAAACAAATTCTAAGGTGGCGGAAAATAAACAACAACACAAGAATAATAATACTCAAGCAAAGTTGATTAACTTCCAAGAAAATACAAGATCAAAGAAGGTTTTTATCCTTACCTCAAAGGGGTCTTTCAAGACCAAGCTCTCTAGAGCACTTCATGAACATCCAAGTTTTCTTACAAATAACAAGAAAATGGTTGACCGAACCATTTTCGGTTGATCGAAATGGGACTTTCGGTCGACCAAGCCTCATCCAAACGCGACTGAGGCTGCCTTCAAAAATCTCTGCAGACTTTCGGTCGACTGGAATGACTTTCGGTCGACCGAAATTTGCTGAGTCCAATTTCTTCTTCTTTTTGGCTCCAACTTGATTCTTGGCTTGGTTTTCTTGACTTTAATTACTTGTTTAGCCTCGAATCTTGAACCTCCTTGGTATCGGATCTCGTCATAAGTCTCACAGGCTTGCGCATCGAGGTTTGACTTTCTCGATTCTTATCAGGTCCACAAGAAATCATGGCGGGAGGGAAGAGGAGCAACCAACAGGAGGTGATAGGGAGAGGGAGGAGGGGACTACTCCGTCGCCAGGTGTTGATGTTACTGGAAGTGTTACTTCTGGCTGTTGTTATTTTTGGCGAGGAAGCTCCAATGGCAGAAGGTGACGGTGGGGAGGAAGAAGGAGCAGGTGTACCGAGGGAAAAAGTACCTTTCCCAGATTTTTAAAATTTTAATCAACATCTTGTGAGAATTTGGAGGAAAAATATCGCGATATATAGAGGTTGTAAGAGAAGTTGTGTGAGATGGTTGTTAAAGTAGCATTATCCTATATTCTATTATCTCACTTGGTTTCCCTTTGGTAAGCTGCCCCGCGCCATTGTTTGGGACCCTTTGAATTCAGATTGTCTAATTAGTCGTTCCTCTAATTAAATTTCAAGCTTGCTACATGTACAATAACTTTGATAATTAGTATGTGTGTCATAATTCTTTTTTTCACGTATCACATCATCTTTTAAATCAATAATAACTATACTTTTACATCATCTAATTGTCGATTTGGATGTCAAGAAAATTGTACAAGTTGTTTTAAGATTGTGTTCGGCAAAGGTGTTATAACACCTATTTATAATCAACACAAATTTTTAAAACCACTTTTTAATTACATACATTTTTTAGAATCACGTTTTAACCACAAATTCTTTCTTGAAAACACAAATAACATCCAAAATAACGGCAACTCAAGTTGATGAACACATGCTAAATTTTTTACTTCTAATTATTATAATAATATGTCAAAATTCAGTTTAGGGAAGGACAGGAAATGGGGAAAGTATACATTGACTCGAGCAGAAAGCGAGGCATTTAGCAAACAAATATTTTAAAAAGAAATTGATATATTGAATAGTGATTTTTTTAAAAATGTATGATTAAAAAATATAGAAAAAATTTGAATTTACGTGTATAATATTTTATTATATGAATGCATAGTTAAAAATTAGCATGAGAAAAAATTAGGAAAAAAAATTTATCAAGCATGGGGCTTAATAAGTCTGGCAGGGGCACAACTAATAGCACAGTTAGGCATAGCAACAAGGTGGACCCACGAGATCCCTACAGGTCTCAGGGTGTGGGTGTGGGCGTGGCCAAGGTGACCCTTTCGACACATTTGTTAACCAATTTATAGTTTTTTTTTTTTTTTTAAAAAAAAAAATTTACTTCTCTCAATATGGAAAAAAATAATTTTTTTAGAGGTCTGCGAGGCTGAGGACAGGGATGGAGCTATTGGGATCCTGGACCCCCAAATTTCTAATTTTTTTTTTAAAGATTCTACCATACTCCTGAACATCTGTTTCTCATCTCTACAAAATCGATGCAATGGTGTGAAGTTTTCGTGTTAGAGAAGAGAGAACCCAATTCTGATTTTACCATTTCCCTACTTCAAATTCAGCCTCCATCACAGGGGTGGATTTGGAATAGAATTGATAAAAGTTGCACTAATTATAGGGTAATTATATGAAGAACACATTTTTTTGTTAAGTGCACTAAGATTTAATTGGAATGATAATCCTTAATTTTTGCACTTATGCCTCTTAACTTTGTTGTCTTATTTTTATCCTCGTTTTCTATTAATTAACACATTTTATTGCGTTAATGATGACTAAATAATTTTTTAGGAGCGAAGAGAATTTTTTATTTACCTCTCTTAAATTTAAATAAGTTAGATAAACAATAATTGCAAGAATTCAAAAAATACTTTTTTTCAATGTAATAAAATATTTGAAATAAAAATGTTCGTTCGGCTAAGTTTGATTATAATAAATTCCCAATTTTCGAAGCAAGTAGTCTACATCTATCTTGGTCCAACCTAAATATTAACGCCCTTTTCAGTACCCTTGGAAGACGACAAATACTGAATAAACCCTCAACCCTAACTCTTCTTCACCTACTATTCTCAAGTTCCCCCATCTACACCGTCTACTACCTCCTTCCCTGAAGAAAAAACCACATGCCACCGATGACAAGGCTGCAAGCACCCATACCATTGACCAGGACACCTGCAACAGAAAATGGAAGACTAGACCAACATTCAAGTGTATTTTGTCCCGTATTCAATTGACCCCTTTTCGACATTTTTTACCTTCTTCGCATATGCAGCTAACATTGTACTTTTTACAGCAACAAACAAACAAAGTACATCAAGAAGGTTTAAATTTTGAAAGCTCCTTAAATTTATTTTGTTTACATATTTGGCCAAGTATGAGATCATATGTCTTGATTAATATACTTCCGCACACACCTTCCTCAAATTGGTATCAGAGCCATTACACGTATTAATATGTCACGATCAAACAATAATTGTAATGCTTGTTATGTACTTCACAAATTGTTTACCTTCCAGTACGAAGCATTTTTATGGTACAAAGAAAAAATTGACTCAAAGAAGTTTTGGGGAAATCCTTATTGTACTCTTAATATGGAGCAAAAATATCTTGAAACAAAACAAGATTATGAAAACAATTTACGTACATTCATTATACACTATGCAAATAGCCACCATAGTTATGGAGAACACTAGTACACAAATTAATTGTTATACATGTCATGCACATATTCATCTCATAAATTCTGAATTTCATATTTGCGAATTTTATGAAGAATTTTATAGACACCAAGTTTTTGCAGGAGTCCACAAAAACTCTTTAGAAAACTGTAGACAACAAAAAGACAAAGCTTTACAAAATTATTACGAATCTGTTTCTAAATTTTTAATTCACTACGTCAAACAACATTATAAATCATGACCATAAATCTTGCTAATGAAGGAACATCTCAAGAACACGAGGAGATTTGCGAACAAATTGAATCAAAGGGAAATTTTTCAAATGAAATTTTAATTTCTAACGAAAAACTTGACAAAATATGTAAAACCACTTTATCTTTAGATCCAAAAGAAATTTTTTCACAACCAGGATTTATTGATAAGTTCATGAAAAGAAAGAAACATGTGTATTACGGTGTATCGCATAAAGAATTTGCGATTAACGCTCAACATACATACGGAAAAGTAGGAATCTCTCTACTAACTAAAAAGGATATAAACCAAGCAAAACAAAAAATTGACCTTGAAGATAACAAAAATCTTTACTGGGTTACAATTGGAGCAATCAGAATTCAATTGAAAAGCACACTATCAGAAAAAACGGATCAACCAATCCGAATGTGTTTAATTGATGAAAGAATACAAAACCCACAAGAAGGATGTCTAGGATCCCTTGAAGGAAACCTAGCATGTGGTAAACTACTGTTTACAGTCTATCCCAGACTATCAGTAAGTTTACATGATCAAAATTTTGACGGAATACTCTCGTTTGTACACAAGTACGGAAGAGAAGACTTAGTCAAAGACAATAATGTACCTTTTTCAATATCATACCTCGTGAGTTATGCAATCCATAATTCTCACAACATGGTTATAATAAGAGAACCAAAAGGAATCAAAATCGATCCTTTATTCTCCAATTATATAGAAAATAAAGAAACAGAATTTGACTGGTTAACGCAACCAGAAAGAAGATCTATAAATATAGATCTTAACACTAAAAGGCCCCTAATCAGGGAACAACAACCACTTCTCATAAGAAGTAACTCACAAAACAAAACAAATCCACCAAAGCTGAAAGAAAAAGAAAGCGATGAGTTGAGAAAAACAAAAATACAACTCAAACAATTAAGTGAAACTGTCAACAAAATGGCCGAAACACTTTATGGTGATCAAGAAGAAGAATCTGATAATTGAAATGTCAATACCAGAACTTCTAAAAGAAATTAACTCTATAAAAGAAGAAATCAAAGATATTAAAAGAAATTTTAACATATTTGAAAAACAAATTGAAATTTTACTTGAAAAACATTCTGCTATCATCATAGCAGGAATTATTAACAATAATCAAAATAACAAAATAATTTCAAAGATTAAATCAACACAACAAATTGGAAATTTTGAAAGGAGGGGAGAACTCTCTCCAAAAACAAAAGCAAAACAAGATGAAATTCCAGAAGGAAAATTTGATATTGACCATTTAGTATAATGACAAGCTTCAGGAAAAATCTTGAAATCATTTACGAGACCAGCCAGGAGTTGGGACTCTTAAATGTTTTATTGGCATTTGAAGACAATGAACTTGACAAGATTGTTTCAATCGTCAAAAATATTGACATAAAAGATAAAATTATGACAATTTCGGACAATGAAAATAATGAACAACAGAATCAAGATCAACCTGAATCACAATATGAAACAGATAAAGAATCTGACAGTGAAGATGAAATCATCATTCATGAAAGATTTCATACTGGAAGAGAAACAGATCCTAACATGGGACTTGGACCAACAATCAGAGAACCAAAACCAGAAACTTTTGAGATTAAAGATGACAATCCATCATCAAGTAATCCAAAAGGAGATGGGAAAAGACATATGGGTGACAACACACCAAGACCTGACCCCAAAATGCCAGAAAGGAACTTTGATCAGAACCTCTTAGTTTCTGATTTTATTCCAAAAAGACAGAATATAAACCAACAAGTAACAATTTTGGATATAAATTGTACTCTAGATCCAGAAAAGATCATTGATGCATGGTATAGTTATATCATGGTAGCAATGATTGTCAACAAAGAAATAATCAAAAATGAAATAAATTCATGGAATTATGTACTCGCTAGTACCAGAGGAAATGCAAGAACATTCCTTGAAAGCTTTACATACGACACAAAAAATCAAATCTGGAAAGATTCAATAGGAGTTATTCCAAAATTCATTGAAAGAATTGTGGACCAAATATACAAACAATTTACTGGACAAACTTTTGAAGCATTCAAAAGTAAGAGATCAGTAATTGCAATTGCTGATGCATTAACTCACTTAGAGAAAATCTCTATATGTGATATGTGTTATTTTGAAAATTATGCTTGCGAATTTTCAAAATATTTTTACATATGTCCACCTGACAAATGGATAGAATTAACAGAAAAATTCATACGTAAACTACCAGAACCATTTAATCATGAAGTCATGAGTGACTTTGATGAATCAATCAAAAAACAAAAAGAAACCATTGATCCAAGAGTAAATGCTCAAATAGACATGTCCCTTGGACTAGTCATAACTACAACTAGAAATTTAATTGTTGAAAAATGCAAACAAAACACATTGGTAAGAGAAAGTGTTAAAACAGTTTACAAAAATCCAAAAATTTGTTGTAACAATTACCTTGACCAAATCCCTGGTCAATATGGTTGTCAACCAATAAACACCCAAAAGAAAACAAGGAAAAGATCTTTTAGAAATAAAAGATATATTTTTAAAAAATACAAAAAACCTTATAAAGAAAAAAATTTTTAGGAAAAAGAAATTTTTCAAAAAATTTTCAAAGGGGAAAATTCCATAT
Organism: Ligustrum vulgare; assembly: GCA_963555705.1. Lineage (NCBI taxonomy): Eukaryota > Viridiplantae > Streptophyta > Magnoliopsida > Lamiales > Oleaceae > Ligustrum > Ligustrum vulgare. The sequence continues at coordinate 61,112,569 of OY743175.1, read as the reverse complement.
AAGAATAAAAAATTTGAAAAAACACAAGACAAAAAGAAATTTTGTCCTCAAAAGAAAAAGAATTGCAGATGTTGGCTCTGCAATGAATCTGGACATTATGCAAACGAATGCCCAGCAAAAATCGGAAATGAAGACAGGATTAAACTCCTAAATACATTTCAAAAACAAGGCTTCTACCCAGTAGAAGATCCTAGTGATACAGAATCCCTGTATTACTTAACAAGTGAAACTGAATCTGAGTCATCTGAAAAAGAATTTTCAGAGGATGAGTAATAAAAATGTTACAAACCCAAACTCAATCTACATACCTATAAAACTCAGTTTTGAAGGATATAGAAAATTTACATTACATGCTTACATTGACACTGGAGCATCATTATGTACTGCCAGTAAATTTGTTATTCCAAAACAATTTTGGGTAACAGTAGAAAAACAATGAATCTAAAAATTGCTGACAAATCTGAAATCAAAACATCAAAAGTAGTAAAAGGATTAAACATTGAGATAAGTGGATACCACAAATCCCAATGGCAAACTTTTTATTTCAAAATTCCAACAGTATACCAACTTGAAACTGGAATTGATTTTATAATTGGTAATAACTTTTGTCAGTTATATCATCCTTTCATACAAGAAATTGAATCCATAAGTTTTACTCTTAACGGAAAAAGACTTTGGATATCAAAACAAAGAAAAGCTGTTGCAACGAATTTTCTTCAAGAGAAATTCTTGGAAATGACAAAAATCAATTGCAATAGGAAAATCTTCACAAAACCTCAAGGAGAAAATATTACCCCAAAAAGGAATATTTTCATAACAATAGAAGAACAAGAAAAATTCAAAATCAACTCAAAAAGAGAAGAAATCCTAAAACTTCTTGACCAATGTTGCTCAGAAAATCCTTTAGATCCAACAAAGAACAAAGGAAATATGACTGCAACAATTGAATTACTCGAAGAACACAAGAATACAATAATAAGAGCAAAAGCAATGGCTTATTGTCCAAAAGATAGAGAAGAATTCTCTATACAAATCAAGGAACTACTTGAATTACAAGTAATTGAACCAAGTACTTCACAATTCTCTTCACCGGCTTTCATGGTTAGAAAAGAAGCAGAAAAAAGAAGAGGAAAAGCTAGAATGGTTGTAGACTATTCTCAGCTCAACAAGATAACTAAGGCAGATGGATATTTAATTCCAAATATGCAAAGCCTACTACAATTAATCAAAGGAAAGAAATTTTTTTCTACTTTTGATTGTAAATCAGGTTTTTGGCAAGTTATACTTGATCAAAATGCAAGACATCTAACTGCATTTAGTTGCCCGCAAGGACATTACCAATGGAAAATCATACCATTTGGTTTAAAACAAGCACCTGGTATTTTTCAAAGACATATGGATAATATCTTCAAAATACACGAGAAATTTTGTTGTGTATATATTGATGATATTTTGGTCTTCTCAGACAATGAGGAAGATCATGAAAAACATGTAATCACAGTACTTCAAACAATATGCAAATTAGGCATTATACTTTCCAAAAGGAAAGCATAAATGTTTAAAGAAAAAATTGGATATCTAGGTATGGATATTACATATGGTTATAAGCAGTTAAAACCACATGTTCTTACTCATATTCATGAATTTCCAAACGAAATACAAGATCAAAAACAATTGATGAGATTTCTTGGATGTCTCACTTATGCAGAATCTTTCATTAAAGATCTAGCAAAAATGAGAGCACCACTTCAAAAGAAATTCAAAAAAGATTTTAAATGGATTTGGACTAAAGAAGATACTCTTTATGTACAAAAAATCAAATCTAAAATTAAAAATCTACCATCATTATATCATCCAAAAAATAATGATAAAATGATAATTGAAACTGATGCATCTCAAGAACATTGGGGAGCAGTATTAAAAACATTTGACGAAAATGAACAAAAAGAACAACTTTGTGGATATGCTTCAGGGACATTTACAAATCCCGAAAAGAATTACCACATCAATGAAAAAGAAATTTTAGCAATGAAAAAAGCCATAACAAAATTTAGAATTTATATCATTACTAACAAATTTCTTGTTAGAACTGATTCTACTACATGTAAATCATTTTTGAAAAATCAGGTATACCCAGATTACAAGCAAGGAAGACTAATCAGATGGCAAATGTGGTTCAGTCACTACAATTTTGATATTGAAATCATCAGAGAAAATCTTGCAGTTTGATATCCGGAAAGGTGGTTTCTTCTTTTTGGGCTGGAATTTTTCCAAGTTTTTTGAACCTGGTTGGAATTTGGGCTGGTTTGCTGGATTGGGCTACTTCACTGTAGGAAAAGAATTTTATCCTTTGGTTTTTGGATGGTGGTATGAATGTAGGCATTCTGGGCCTGAATCTAATGTCTGGTTGACAATAGTTTGGTCTCAAATTTAAGTTTTGTTGGTCAAACAAATTTTTGTATGGGATTGGGCTGTGTCCATTTTTTGTACAAAAGTCCAAATAGGCTTGATGAGCATCTGAAAAGGTTTTAAAGCTTTTGTGTTTGTATGGTTTTCCTTTAACAATGCGTTCGACTTCTGCCCAACTTGTGTAGAATCCTCTATGAGGACCATCAAAGATTGTATAGAATTTTGTACCTTATTTACCCCCACCAATGGTGTGGTTTCCAGTTGTGTCTGAGATATTTCAGTTGGTTTTTGAATAACCGTATGTTCTTGAGAACATTGAGTTTCCGAAGAACCTCCTGTATGTAATTTGGATTTGTGGTCCAAGTTGCGGGTTTTGAATTCCCTTAAGCCCTTGCGAGCTTGTTGCAGTAACATTTTCTGCAAGTACTGTAAATTTCTCTCCAGTAGTCTTGCTACTTTCGATGATAGGCGTTTCTTTTGAAACTGTAATTTTTGCTCCAGTAGTCTTGCTACTTTCGCCTGCCTCCACGTCTAAGGAGAAAGAAAAAAAAAACTAGGGTGAGTTACAAATGGGACGCGGATAGGCGGGCCTTATTCTACACCCTCTACGTCGAAGAACATGGCAATGGAAAGATGGGGGGTGGTCCGGTGGAGGCTTGAAGATGGAGGCTTACAAGTGTATTGTAGCACAACTACATGAAACTTTCGGCGACCCCTGCTCCGAGGGGCAAGTGCGGAATTTCTAGCTTTCTCAGAGCAATTGTGGCTTGACGGTAACAAACTTCGGTCATCTACCGAGGATGACTTCCTGCAACTATGCGGAATGCGTCCACCTACCTTCTGTAGACTAGTCTCTCACTTGAGAACACAATACGGGTTCGAGGATTCGAGGCACATATATGCTGAACAAAGGCTGGAAATTACCCTTTTTACTCTCGGGCACTCAACGGGCATGCGGTTAGCCCATATATTTTTTGGGCACTCAATATGTACAATACATGCTCATTTTCACTACATCCTCGACAAACTATTTGCTTTCGTGAATGAGATGGTTAAACCACATTCGAACTACATGTACGGCGTCGGTGACCATAGACCAACAAATCCATGGCACACATCGTTTATAGTAAGTGCATGTTCATAGTGGAATGTCTTTTTCGCCTTATTTCCCACTTGTTGGCAGTGGTGTGTGTTGAGATCGTATCTGAAATGTGACGCGTTGGGCCACCAGTAAGGGCCTAATAAGGGTCCACGAACTTTAGCCCATGATTAGAAGTTCAAGGCATCCCCCTGGGCCACTAGCCGAGTTGGAAAGGCACAGGAGCCCCTCCGGCCGAACTGGTTTGTGTCTAGCAGAGGTGCTTTATGCTTAGCCGAGGTGTTTAAAGCAGCACCTCGGATGTAAGGATGGGACAGGGCATGGAGTCAAAGATGTGACACTGCCTTTACCAAGATGTGATAGACGCTCATCCCCTACGAAATGTAGCAATGATTACGGTCAAAAAGCAAGATTGTCACCTCCAAGAGCTAGGGTGAAGACAAGTGTAAAGTATGCCACGTGTCATGATCCGAAACAACAAGTTCCTCTATAAATATGGAATTCCTCCCGCCTGGTAAAGGGTTTACATTTTTACTCTCTTACCTAAATATTTACTCTCACTCCCTTTTCTCTCTTTTACGCATTTATATTTCCCGCACTCAAAATTATACTTTCTTGACATGGCTGATGACTTTGGCATCGGAGTGCAAACGGGAGCCACCTCGGCCCCCTTTGCAAACTGATCCTTTATCACAGTGCGCAGGAGATCCACGTGTTCAAGAGGGAGGAGCTGAGACGTGTTGGTCCAAGGTCCAGTCGGATTTTGTGGTCAACATTTTGGCGCCGTCTGTGGGAAACCATACTGCTAACCACGGAAACGCATGATAAAAAGCCACTCACAGAAAGGAAACCTTGAAAAAGGGCGAATAACCTCTTGCAAAAGAGCGAAGTGCTACAAGAACTTTGAAATATAAGTTTGTTCAGCCTGAAAAAGGCGTATAACTTTGAAACATAAGTTTGGTAACCTTGAAAAAGGTAAAGAGCTTTGAAATATAAGTGTGGTAACCTCGAAAAAGGTAAAGAGCTTTGAAACATAAGTGTGGTAACCTTGAAAAAGGTAAAGAGCTTTGAAACATAAGTTCGGGGACCTTGAAAAAGGTAAAGAGATTTGAAACATAAGTGTGGTAACCTCGAAAAAGGTAAAGAGCTTTGAAACATAAGTGTGGTAACCTCGAGAAAGGTAAAGATCTTTGAAACATAAGTGTGGTAACCTTGAAAAAGGTAAAGAGCTTTGAAATATAAGTTCGGTGACCTTGAAAAAGGTAAAGAGCTTTGAAACATAAGTGTGGTAACCTTAAAAAGGTAAAGAGCTTTGAAACATAAGTCCAGTGACCTTGAAAAAGGTAAAAAACTTTGAAACATAAGTTTAACAACCTTGAAAAAAGGCTCGGAGCGTTGAGATAAGAATCTGTTTATCCTTGAAAGATAAATTAAAACCAAGAAATTTCTTTGAAACATGAACGAAAGCGATGGTGATGTTAACCCCCCGTAGGGGAAGAAATGGCCAGCACAGCGAGGAGGAGGTTCCTCAAAGACCTCATGAGAACGCCAATGAGGGAGTGGCACAACATAACCAGCCACGCCGGCACCGTAATCGCCGCATGTTGCGGGACATGACTCGCATGGCGGCCCAAATGATAGAAATGCAGAAGCAATAGATAGAACAGACCGCTACGATGAATGCCTACATGGCTAGAGGATATGTTGTGAATGAGCCCATGATGCCTCCGCAATACCCACAACAACATTACTCACCATCCGACGCGGACACTGCCTCTTATTATTAACAAGATCCAATGGCACATGTCGAGGTGGAATCCTAGCCCTTCTACGATGAGGGCCCGGAACGTGAGGCACGTGAAGAACAAAACCCACTCTTGGGACCAACAAGGTACGGGGGCAGAAAGGTTCACCCCCACGCATGAGCCTAGGAATAGGCAGGAAAGGAGAGCCGAAGCAGTTTGGAACAAGTCTCGCAACGAGTTACTGAGTCATGAAAGGCCAAACCACGGCCGCGTTCTGCCACCACAAAGGCAGGAGTATGCTCCGTCACTCTATGACCAATACCATGATCCAGTGTATTCCGGTCACGACGAGAACAGTGAACTACCTTCATATGAATTGGATAACGAAGAGGAAATAAGCCCATTCACAGAGGGCCTCCGCAGGTGCCCCGTGCCCCATGACTTCGAAATGCCAGAAATAGCAAAATATTCTGGCCGAGCTGACCCTGATGATCACCTATTAAATTACCGCGCCAGAGTGGAAATAGCCGGAGCTACCCCGGCCCTGAAATCTAAAGCCTTTACTTTAACCCTTGAGGGGAGTGCGATATGATGGTACAAAAAACTCCCCATTGGCAGCATCCATAGTTGGAGAGATCTGAAAACGGCTTTGTTTCCTCCAGGCCTGGCCAGCTCCCACTCCAGCGCCTTCAGGATCTAAGGTAAGGAAGTGATGAATATCTGAAAAGTTACCTTGCTCGATTTACTGAAGAGACGCACATATGTGAAAATATCACCGAGGCGGAGATGTTTTCCGCCTTGAAGGGAGGACTAGATATGACAAGCATGTTTTGGAGGGATGTCCGAAGCAGGAAACCAAGGGATTACAATGCCCTCGTAGACCTGATGAAGGAGGAGATTGTATCAGAAGAAATTTCTAGGGCCAGGGACAACCACTGATAAGTGTGATATTTACGTTTATTTTATACACTTATATCCTTGAAAATGCCATAATGTGATTCTATCTAAGTATTATTAATGCATTTTATGTTTTATATTGTATAGGATCACAAAGGAAGAGAAAAGAAGGAAAAGGACCAAAATGCGCTTAAAATCGAAGATTGAGGACCTTGGGTGCAAATACGTTACGGCCGTAATACATATATTCACGGCCGTAAACGTTTTCATATCGTTGTGCAAAAATCAGCAGAAACCCCCTTACGGCCGTAAGTGGATATGTTACGGCCGTAACTTCAATTTTTGGGAAATATGCAGAAACTCATTTACGGCCGTAAATGAAATGTCACGGCCGTAAGTCTCCAGTCAAAATTTTCATATTTTAATTCTTTCCATAATTTTGGGATTTCTTGCTCCCAAAGCTAGGGCACGAAATTGAGGCTATAAAAAGGGAATTTCATGACAAGAAAAAGAGACTTTTATTATATTTGAAAGAGGCTACACATTGAGGAAAATTGAGAGAAAAATATAGAGCATTCTTGGGAGATTTTCAAGTACAAGAATATCAACAACAATGAAATTCATGAAGCAACTTGAAGAATCTTCCACAACCATGCTAGGCTAAATTTCATATCTTGTTCAAAGGGGAAGTTGTGTCAATTCAATTATGTTATTTTCTTTTCCTACAAATTAGTAGCGTGAATTTATTCCTTTATTTCAATTGTTGGATTATTATGTTTTGAATGTTCAATTGAGTTTATTTGATTAATAGTTTAATTTGGCCAATTGGATTATTGATCTTTGGATTCATGAATATACTATGTTTAGATTCTTGATCCGTAATTGTCATTGAATCTTTACTTTAGTAGCAAATAAATCTCGTGCAGGTTTAGTAATAATTCAACTTGGATTGATTAATTCGAGCTTGTGTAATTAACGATCCAATTCAATCTATTCTTCTAAATTTTCATACTAGTCGTGCATTAAATCCTAAGAGCTTGTTTAGGATTGTCCATGGCTAGAATTGGTTCAAAGAGCTTATTTTGAATCAATACACATAAGGAAGAATTTAGATAATCAGAGCTTGTTGATTATTTATGATTGATAATTGAATTAGGAATAGAAATACGTTACAAGGAAAAGTATAACATTAATTGAGGGCACAACCGAACCCGAGAACAAGATTTCTTCTCATATTAATTCTCTAGTCATATTTAATTGTTTATTTTTATGCATATTTTCTATTCAAGCAATTTCAAACAACAAACCCCTCATTCCATTCTAATTGATTGAACAACTAAAATTAGTTTCCGTTCCTCGTGGGATCGACCCTTACTCTCGCTTCTATTAGAGGCTGGTAAACCGCATGTTTTCAGAACAATTAGGAAACACCATGGAGGTATATGTTGATGACATGCTAGTCAAAAGTATGGTCGCTGCGGATCATATCCGCCATTTGTTAGAGGCTTTCGATGTTTTGAGGAAATATCGAATGAAGCTCAACCCAGCGAAGTGTGCTTTTGGAGTAGCATCTGGAGAATTTCTTGGATTCATGGTGAATAAGAGGGGAATCGAAGCTAATCCTGACAAAATTAATGCTTTGTTAAACATGCAATCGCCTCGAAATCCAAAAGAAGTGCAAAACTTAACGGGGAGAATTGCGGCCTTGAATCGATTCGTCTCAAAATTCACTGAAAAATGCTTGCCATTTTTCAAGGTCCTAAAGGGAGGAAAGCGATTCCAATGGACACCGGAATGTGAGTAGGCTTTTTCCGACATGAAAGCATCTTTGGGACGGCCTCCATTACTATCGAAGCCAAAGGCTGGCGAGCCTCTCTACCTGTATTTGGCTGTATCCAAAGAGACTGTTAGCTCGGTGTTGGTCAGAGAGGATGATGGGAATCAGTTCCCAGTATATTATGTGAGCAAAGCCATGTTGGATGCCTAGACACGCTACCCAGATATGGAGAAACTTGGTCTCTCGTTAATCACAGCCTCTCGCAAAATTCGTCCCTACTTTTAGGCACACTCCATACGCGTGCTCACCAACTTTCCCATGAGACAAGTGTTGCAAAAACCAGACGTATCTGGGAGGTTACTGAAATGGGCGATAGAAATCAGCCAGTTCGACCTACATTATGCGCCTCGGACCGCCGTAAAGGGTCAAGCGTTGGCGGACTTCGTAGTCGAATTCACACATCCACCGGAGGTCGAGATGGTTGATAACACAGATGACAGCCAAGAGTGGAAAGCAGCTCGTGAGTCAATTCAATGGGCAATTTTCTGCCAAAGAACCTTCTATGGTCGCTTACTTGAAGAAAGTAAGAGATTTGGCTGTGCACTTCGAAAAAATGGAGTTGCAGCACATCCCCAGAACAGAAAATTTCAACGCCGATTCTTTGTCCAAACTAGCAAGCAGCAGTGATTCAGAGTTACATAATCTAATCCCAGTTGAGCGCATGTTGACTTCTTCTATTGAGCCAGGACCGAAGATTTTGGCAGTAGAAGAAAAGGGATCCTGGATGAATCTCCTGATCGCCTATTTGAAGCACCAGACAGTGCCAAACGAGCTAGAGGCAGCTCGAAAATTGCAAAAATACGCTGTAAATTTCATACTCTTGGATGACCTACTTTATAAACGGAGTTACACCTCTCCTTTACTGAGATATGTGGGGCCAGAGGAAGGACGGTATGTAATGAGAGAAATCCATGAGGGCATATGTGGCAACCAATGCTGGGCGTTATCGCTAGCTCGGAAAGCCCTCAAATAGGGATATGTTTGGCCTACTATGCGAAAGGACTCTCATAACTTCGTGCGCAAGTGCGATAAATGCCAAAGACACGCAACCATACCACATCAGCCGCATCACAAACTAACTGTGGTGACTAGCCCTTGGCCTTTTGCAAAGTGGGGGGTTGATATTATCGGTCCAATGCCTAGGGGTACTGGTAACAATTGCTTTGCGATAGTGGCAATTGATTACTTCACCAAGTGGTTCGAAGCGGAACCTTTGATGAGAATCACCGAGGCCAACACCACCAAGTTCATTTGGAAGAATGTCATATGCCGGTTCGGAATACCACACTCACTGGTTAGTGATAATGCGAAACAATTCAAGAATAGAAGCGTCGATGAGCTGTGCGACGATTTGGGAATTAAGAAATTATTCTCATCTCCACATCACCCACAAGCCAACGGACAAGTCGAAACTCTGAACAAGACCATAAAAAATACCCTAAAAAGGAAGTTGGAATCCAAAAAGGGCGCATGGGTAGATGAACTCTCACAAGTGCTATGGGCGCTTCGAACCACCTCACACACCGCTACTAGTGAAACACCTTTCTCATTGGCATATGGAGCCGAGGCGGTATGTCCCGTGAAATTGGGATCCCTTCGCTTCGTCAAATTCATTACAACGAATTGAGAAACTAAGAAGCACAAAAGGCCAGTTTGGATTTCCTCATGAAAAAACGGGATGATTCCCAAGTGGTAATGACCAGATACCATGAGAAAATGGCTCACTATTACAACAAAAGGGTGAGGAGCCGGCACTTTAATATTGGGGACTTGGTCCTCAAAAAGGTTCTTCCTTCAACACAAGAACTAGGAGTATGGACTTTAGGTCCTAACTGGGAAGGCCCTTACAAAGTCTTTTCCGAGGTGGTACTCGGGACGTACATGATAGAGGACCTATCTGGAGTACCTCTATGTAACCCTTGGAACACGGACCACCTTCGTCGTTATTTCAATAAACAAAATTCCTCTTCTATGATTGCAGCATTATCATATGATTTCATAAAATCATGGGTGAACTACGTTGAAGATTATACCAATTTCTAATTAGATAAACATAATGGATAAACGCAAGTTCCAAGATTATTTTGGTTATAACACCATACGTCCACGCTATGCATGAAAATTGTTAAAAACAATGGACTCTTATAAAGCCCACACGGCAATCACTGCGTAAGAATTGAGTGTGTTGGCACCATAAAAAGGGGTTCATACAAATTCGCTTGCATAGGTCTTACAAAGTGTGGTTTAAGATATGTTCAAATGTTTTTCAAAATCAGATCTCACTGGTAAGTATGAATACCTCGAACCACTCAGATCTGAGGGACTATCTACATATAACCATGCAATAAGTGCAAAACATTTAAAAGATGTCTGCGGATTGGAAGCATTCAAACTCAATCAAATATTGTTATATAAACAAAGGACTCCTGTGAACATACACTACGACCACTGCGTATAGATTGAAAATGTTCACGCCATCAACAGGAATTTCGGGCAACATATGAATAAATTATCATACAATTCAAGACATTTACAATTACAAGGCATCCACGCTTGGAAACATTCATGCTTAAACAGTTTGAAATGTTGCTGCCAAAATACTGGGAAAAATATGAACAAGTCATTTCATTCATAAAATCAAGGCATTTACAATTTGAAATGTTACATTTACAGTATATAGCGCCATTGGCGCCACAAAAAAACACACAAAAAAAAAAAAAACAAACAAACAACAAAACAAAAACCCAACAATAAGGCAAATACAGAAGATGATTATTGCGGAGGGACATCTTCTGAAGAGCCCTTGCCAATTGCATCCAGAGGATCCGCAGGAGCATCTTGAGGCTTGGGGTATAAGACTTCAATGGAGGACAGGTCCAAAGTCGGAAAAGCTTCCTTCACGTCCCCCAAAGCCATCCTAGCCCCTAAGTTCCCAAAAAACCCTCTGCATAGCCTCATACTCTGGGGTCTCTTCAAAAGTGTATTTGAAGTTCTGGACAGCCTCAAACACTCTGGTACTTAAAGTATTCTCCACCCGTGTCGCGACGGTCTGCTCCAGAACCTCAGTGATCCTTGTTTGCATATGCCTTTCCAAAGAGGCAAGGTCCTCCTCCACCTTCGCCTTAGCCTCCAGCTCCCTTCTAAACTTCTCATTAGCTGCTGCCACCTCAGCTTCCATCTTGGACTTGGCTGCATTAGCGGCGGTCAGAGCCTCGGTCGCGAAAGACTGCGCACGGTTGGAATTATCCAGTTTCTTGCACAAGGCCACCACATCTGACTCGGAGGCCTGGAAGTCGCGTTTTAGCTTATCATTGTCCTCCTGGAGATGCTTAGCATTGGCCCTCTCCTCGGAGGAAGATTTTCGGGCTATGGACAGCTGGGCCTTTAGGTCGTTAATCTCCTTTAGCATGTTGTCCGCATGCCGGAGAGCAGTCTCAGCATTTTTCTTGTCCCTCTGCGTCTCCTCCACGGACGATTCCACCTCGTCAATAAGGGCCAACGCCCTGGCGTTCATGGCCTTGGCGGCAAGCAGCTTCCGGGACGGACTGGCACTGGAAGAGAAGGCAGACCAGCCCTCCGTCTAAAATTGCTCAGTGATAAATGCGGCCCGAGCTGGAGGAGAATTGGGGGAGTCAAACAATGAAGGGCTGAAAGTGACATCTCTGGGGAGAATACTGATTTTGATAAGCTTGAGCTCTTCTGCCCCCTCCAGTGTCACTTCATAAGCCAAGCCTGGAATGGGCATAGACGGCTCATCCTCCAGGTCTTCAATCATTGGTGGCGGAGGTGCGGAAGTGGACTCCTTGCCCTTACCTCTTCTGAGCCTCTTTAAGGGGGCGGTCTCCTCCTCAGGTGCATGCTCAGATATGTCCTCGGGAAAGGAAGGTGGCATCGAGGCATCCTTAGTCTTCCTGGCCCTCTTGGATCCGCCTCTATCCGACCTTTTCCCCTTCCCTTTGGCAATGCCTCTTTCAGGATCTGCCTCCCTTTCCATGCTGGGCTGTTGGGGACCCACTGGAAACAGGTTGAGTGGTGGCAGCAGTGTTGGAAGAGGACCCTGTAGTTGGGCTGTGGATGCCTCCGACACCTCTTTGGCCCCCCAACTTGCAGATTAGCAAGCACTGCTTTCTGCTTCTTCTCAATGTCACTGCCGTGGCAAAGGGCTGGAGGTATCTTTTTGGCCATGAGACCCTTCAGAGAAATCTTCAGGAATTCTTTGGAACCTAACCAGAAAAGAAGCAAAATCTGGTTACGAACAGAAAAAAAAACATAAGATATAATAGCAATAGGGAAACGAACTTACTCATGGCTCGCATAAGACCGTGTTTAACAAATAATTTTTTCTGTTGAATGACCCCCTGGAATGTACCCTTGTAAGCAAACAAGCGCCTTACCGCTGCTAGGTCTGCGTCAGGGAGGAGGCAGGCAAAAGTGTCCCCTGCCATAAACCAATAATGTGTTAGGAAACAGTCAATAAAAGTGAATAGAAATTAAAAAGCACACGACCTGTGACACTTAAAGACACAAAAACAAGTAGAAAACTCACTAGGTAGGGAAAGAGTTCGGGGAACTGTAATTTCTGGACTAGGATCCACATGAGAGCTCTGCCACTCCCCGGAAACCCAGAACCATAGGTTCCTCCAGTTCTTTATTGAGGTCGGATGACCAGTGATAACAGGAGGATATGAGCCCCTGGGAGACAAGTAGAACTGATTTCTTCAAAGTGTAGATGGTATGAATAACGTACAGTGAGATGGGATAGTCAGGACTGACTTCCTGCCACACTAACCAAGTGCCCACAGCCTGTGTCCAGAAGTTGGGGGCCAGCTGATAGGGGCACAGGTTATAGCTCCTAAGCAACGCCCTGAAGAAGGGGTGCAGGGGTAGCCTCATCCCACAAGATAAAGTATCGTAGCATATGGCCGCATGGCCTGGGGGAGGGTTGCAAGGTCAACAAGAAGGTGTAGGGTGCACCAATTGAACCCCTTTTGGTATCCTGAATTTTGTCGAAGCCCCAGCCAAGTCAACCCTGTGAATCTCAGTGGCGATCTCGCTGCTCTCCCATGACTCTGGGTTTGGATCAGGATCAACGTGATAGCCCGAAACTTTGTTAACCTGATCGACCCAATCCTCCACTTGGGCGATCTCCTCTGCAGTCAGATCCAACTCTTCCCTATGTGCCCTAAATGGGGCCCTAATGATTAAACCGAGGTCCTGGTGACCTGAAGAAGAGCCTACTGCCTCTTCTCTCCCCAAATCCCTGTCTCATTTGCTCCGAAGCTCCCTCAATAACGCCTCTTCCTCGGATGATAGATGAGCCATGTAGTTTTGATCTTTTTCTTCTTCGCTGTCAGAATCACTCAAATAAATTATGCCACTGATTTTCCTATTCCTCCTCCTAATTTGCTCCCTAAAGAAGTGGGAACTAAAAACTGATAAAGATATGGGGCAAAAACCCCTGACATGAATCGTCATTGCTAACATCTCCTATGAACCCGTTCCCCCAACTCTTTCCATTTTTTCTTAAAAATAAACAAGACTCACCAAGAGGAAAACAAAGTGCAAAACAAAATTTTCGAACCCGGCAGTGAGAAACTAAAAATAGAAATGTTTTGCGCATGCAAAGGAAAAGAAATTTACCTTTGAAAAATGACTGTTCAAGGTTGTGTACTCGAAAGGAAAAACACGCCAATGGAAGATGTTGGACAGTGGAGACGATTTTCCGAGTGAAGAATCCTAAATAAACGCTGAAAGACTTGCAAGAAGAGGGAAGAATACTACTATTTCTTGTGAAACAAAAAACTACTATGAAAATTCTGAGAAACGGGTAAAGGAGAAATGCAGGGATGAAGGAGGCTTTATAAGGAACCCAATAGTCCCAAATCCTTGGTCTTTGAGCTTCATGATTAGTTTGATAACCCGCATCTCTTGGGGGGGGGGGGGGGGGGGTTAATAAAGGCGCCAGCTGCAGAAAGAAAGGGAGAAACCCTTAAGCTACCAAAGTGTGTACCACGCGCGGTGACGTGTCCTCCTTCATACTCTTCATATTTCTTGGAAACTGATACCAGAAGCCTCTTTGTATTAAATGCTCCGCCTAAGAAACGCACTAGTATGATCCTAACCTTTATTTAGGGGGGGAAAAGCCGAAGTAGAAGGTCGGCTATAATATGGATCCGAACCTTTCATAAGGAATGCCGTACTTGATCATAAAAATCGCCGCGCTGCATGATGATTCCCAGCGAGCGAATAGCAGAACAATTACAAAATATTTGATATAACATGTAAGACCGCTTTTCATTTTTCTTGCAATTTTAAATTTCACGTAATATTCTCGTGAATGTTATTATAAATTATAATTTTATGATCTTTAATGTCTTTTATTGGATTTATGTTGCAGTGGAAGGACTTGGACGCCGTCTCGATCAATGTACCAATTTGAAAGATTTTAAATTGATTATTTTAAATTATTTACGTACAATTCTATGTGATTAATTGTTTCATTGCCTAAGCATGTTATTTTCTATTTTATTATGCCAATTTGAAATTTGAGGGAAAAGTTTAGTGTCAGACGAGGGTAAATAGAACTTATTGACTTACTTAAACGAAAGAGAAGAGTTGAGGGACTGATTTGCAAATTTCAAAAGATTAAAACCCTTAACCTAACCTAATCACTCCTCACTCACGCCTCTCTCTCTCTCTCTCTCATTCGGTCTCTCTCTCTCGCAAAAACCGATCTCTCACCTCGCTCTCACTTCTCTCTCGGTCTCCGCTCGCTTCCCCTCCCTCGGCTCTCACCACCGCCGGCAGTAAGTCCCCTCCCCTTTTTCCCCTTTTCTCTTCACGACACACACCCACACACACCCGCGAACCGCACATACATACACACACACACACACACACGATTTCACACAATTCCACGCACACACACATCCATAATTCGATATACACATGTATATGTGTATATATATATATATATATATATATATATATATATATATATATATATATATTCTATGTGGATAACGTATGTATACACCTTATATGTATAAAATTCTGATTTTTACAGTAATTTCAGATTTATGGGTTGAATTTTCAGATTTCAGTTCTTATTGATTTTAGAAATTTAAGCATAAATTAAGGAGTTGGGATGTTAGGTGTGAGTATTGATGTATGGGAATGTGTATATTATTATGTATGTATAGGTATATGTAAATATATAAAAAATTGGATTTTTATGTGGGCACATGTATAAATTCAGATTTTAGTTTGTAGATAAATTTTCTAATGTCGAAAAATGTTAGTTTCATTTTTGAGCTAGAAAGGAGTATAAATATAAATTCAATTGTGTTAGTTAATTGTTTAGTTTATACGCTGATTTATAAATAAGTAAATTCCAAAGTTAGAATTTGGTATGAGATTTGAGAAAATGTATTTAGACAGGTTTGAATCAAATTGTGAGTCACAGAAATTTTTAACCTCAATTGTGGATTTCAAATTTTGGTTAATGTACGTGGGTGAAGTTTCAAGTTTCTAAATCCGTAAGTTATGTCTATTAAATTAGTACTACTAGTTAAGTTGAAGCATAATGGTAATCTTTGAAATATTAAGGGACTCTATGAATGTTTTTATTTATTTTCACTCAGTTATGATTTTTGAATTTGAATTGGTTAATTTCAATTACGGGGGTTAATGCTAATAAAAGTATATTTTATTTAATGAATGAATATAACTAGGATTTGTTGGTACATTGACGACACGGGCAGTCAAGGCTCCTCCACTTGCAAATCAAGAAAACGGTAAATATTAAGGACGTCAGGTAAGTAAACTCCCCCCTATTTTCATCAAAGTTGAATGTAAATGTGAAAGTTATGTGTAAATGACTGTCTTGCAACTTAATTGCTTTGATGAATTTCATTTATCTTGTGAAAGTATATGTTATTATGAAGAATGTTCAAGCATGCACATTATCATGTCATTGCATCATCAAGCATGCATTGGCATCGAAATTGGGAAGTGAAATGTTTTTAAATGAAAGAAATGTGTCAAGGTGCAAGTTTGTTCAAAAGTTATGTATCCCAAGTTTTTTTTTGAATGAATGGGTGTACTTCTAGTTCATGAAAGCTGCGAGTGGGAAATGGGGCGCGGGGGACCGGCGTACCCGAATTAAGTCGCTTTGCGACGGAATGTTCAACCGTTTACGGTGAACTGTTAAACCGCTTTGCGGTGGAAAAGTGAATGTTAAACCGCTTTGCGGTGGGAAAGTGAATGTTAAACCGCTTTGCGGTGGAAATGCGCATGTTAATCTGGTTCCAAATAAATAATTGCCCACTGTATTCTGATTGACTAGAAGTTACACCAAGTGAGCTCACGACGGAAATGAAGTGAAAGTTTTGAAATGTCAAGCGAAAGTTTTGAAATGTTAAGTGAAAGTTTGAAAAGTTTGAATGTTTTGGAAAGTAAAGTAAATGGGGATACATATATGGAATTTTTAAAGCATTCATGTCATAAGCATGCATTCATGCATACAGTTTACTTACTGAGCTTTAGCTCACCCCAATCCCTCCCCATATTTCAGGTGATGAAAGTTAGATGATCCGAGGAGAACACTTGGCGGCTGACTCCGACAGTACCCATCGTCGCATTAATTAATAAAGTTAAATTTTTTCAAGTTATTTTTATTTAAATTAGAATTTATTTAAGTTCTAAGTAATTATTTCTTAATTCATTTATTTTGATAATTGTCTCGGTTGAAATTAGTTTAAATAAGTTATGGTATTTCCCTGTGATTAGTTTTTATCATGTTTTCATGAGTTTATAAATTTATACTTCAAGTTATTTTGTTGAGGAGTTTGGGGAATTAATGTTGAAGTTGAATTTTGGAATTGTGATTGAGATGTGATGGATGTTTTAAAATTTTAAAATGGTTTTTGATGTCCCTCTACAGGTTGGCTATGTCCAATTTATAGAGGAGACTCTGCCGAAATTTCGGTAAAATTTTATAGTAGATAAATGAACATTTTGATTGTGTAAACGATTTAAATTCCGCATGGTTTTAAATGATTTATTTCCGCATTAAAAGAAAAAGGGAAGTTAACACCTAGGTTTAAGATTCTTGAACTTGGGGTGTTACATAACAAATGATTAAACTTGAATAAAGTTATTGCTGCGAAATGGTGGGAAATTCGATCCGCCCATGAATGACCACATCGGATTTGAGAGACTAGTGTTGAGATCGTACTCGAAATGTGAAGCGTTGGGCCACCAGTAAGGACCTGATAAGGGTCCACGAACTTTAGCCCATGATTAGAAGTTCAAGGCATCCCCCTGTGCCACTAGCCGAGGTGGAAAGGCACAGGAGCCCCTCCGGCCGAACTGGTTTGTGTCTAGTAGAGGCGCTTTATGCTTAGCCGAGGTATTTACAGCAGCACCTCGGATGTAAGGATGGGATAGGGCGTGGAGTCAGAGATGTGACACTGCCTTTACCAAGATGTGACAGGCGCCCATCTCCTACGAAATGTAGCAATGATTACAGTCAAAAAGCAAGGTTGTCACCTCCAAGAGTTAGGGTGAAGACAAGTGTAAAGTATGCCACGTGTCATGATCCGAAACAACGAGTTCTTCTATAAATATGGCACTCCTCCCGCCTGGTAAAGGGTTAGCATTTTTACTCTCTTAACTAAATATTTACTCTCACTCCCTTTTCTCTCTTTTACGCATTTATATTTCCCGCACTCAAATTATACTTGCTTGACATGGCCACTGACTTTGGCATCAGAGTGCAAACGGGAGCCGAGGCGGGAGCCACCTCGGCCCCCTTTGCAAACTGATCGTTTGTCACAGTGCGCAGGAGATCCACGTGTTCAAGAGGGAGGAGCTGAGACGTGTTGGTTCAAGGTCCAGCCGGATTTTGTGGTCAACAGTGTGAATTTTACCAATTGATACTCTATTATTTGATTTTTAGTCTTTGTGTAGGGCCGCATATGAGCAATCAATGGTATTCATGTACTGTGTGTACCACCACAAGGTTCTACAGAGCATTATTGAAACGTGAAAGGAGTGATGACAGACGATAGTAGAATGCTGAGTATCATAATGGAGGACCCAAACAGTGCATTTCCATTACCATATGGAAACAAGTATTATCTCGTTGACTCTAGGGATGGTAAAAAAACCCGACCCGAACCCGCCCCTAATGGGGCGAAAAAAACCCGCACCGCTGACCCGCGAGGCGGGTTTGGGATGGAAATTGAATACCCACAGCGGGTTCGGGTCGGGTTTGGGTCTAACCCGCCCCGTTATTGATCCGACCCGCTATAATATAAAATTAAAAATAAATAAATAAATAAAATTGGAACTCGTTATTTAATTCAAGACACTGTATAAGTTAATCATTAAACTAGAAGAATGAACATGAAGCCATTTATCACTTAGAACTCGTCATTTAATTTATAAAGCATGATTTATTTATTTATTTATTTATCATATTGATTTTTGTCTAAAATCAATATGATAAAAAATGGAAAATTTACCAACTAAGGTAGTTGTTGAGCAACTCAATCGCTACATTCATTTTTATTTTTTTTGGCATTTCATTCTTATTAACTAAATTGAAAATTGATCCAAGAATTAAAATTCATCAAAGAATTATCATTAGAATACATAATGATAGAGGGGAAAGAGAAGAGAAGAGGAAAAAAAACCAGGTCGCAGAGGAACCCGCCCTTGGAAAAATCCGAACCCGACCCGCGCTGTATCTAGCGGGTTCGCAGGGTGGGTATGGGGCAGGTAATGGGTTCACGGGGCGGGACGCGAAATGATCGACCTGACCCGTTGCCATCACTAGTTGACTTCGACTTCACTAACAAGAAGGGATTTTTTAGGCCCTATCAGGGGCCCGAACTCTAGATATTGTATGCAAGTGTTTGCACGGGCATCGACCCCGCGTGGACAACAACCTATGAATCGACAGGAACGATTTAATTACCTTCACTCGTCGTGCAGGAATGTCGCGGAAAGAAGTTTTGGTGTTGGAAGAAAATATTTCTAATCCTTCAAAGGATGCCACAATATCACTTTAGATCCCAGGGGCAGATAGTTTTGACCACAATGGCGGTACACAATTTTCTTATCAGGGTTTTGGCTAGATCCAGGATTCGTTGCAGCCATGATGCCCGACTATGTTCCTATGGAACCTAACTACTCGTTTGAAGAAGATGCACGAAATTTGTGTCATCTAAGTACGCAAGATCGAAGCGAGTGGGTGCAATTTCGTAATGGAATCACTAGCAACATTTACGATTGAACATGTCCATTGATGATGCTAAAAATCGCACCTGAAATATTCTGAACTTGAGCAATAAACTAGCACGAACTGGATCTCCGAATACCTGCAATAAAGGCGAGGAGGTGTGTCCTTGTCGCCCCTCCGATACTTAAGTCAGTAAAGAGGAAGGAGAAAATTTATGCAATAGGCTATAAATTGTAGAGATAATTGTGTACCTGAATTATGATTGAGTGCCATGTATTTATAGTGATATATGGACGAATTATGATAGGATTGAAATACCTACATTGCATGAGTCCTGTTAGGAATCATCCTCCTATTTTTTAGGGATGAGGTTGTAAAACCCAAATAGGATTTTGTTGGAAGATGAGTTCTATTGGAATTAGGAGGTTGTAGACTCCACGTATCAGATCAAGTCATGCCCGATCAATGAGATACGTGACCCGAACATCATGTGCCCCGAGCACATCATGCACCTTTTTGGTGAGATATATGTACTCGGGGTATTCTATCCTCCGGGGGGGGTATTATGAGTGGTCGGGACAACGTTTTTGCCACGGGCATTTTAAGTGTGATCGGGAGTTATATTCACCACGGGGTTGTTCAAGTCCTCGGGGTTCTCAATATGGTGTATGGTGTAATGTTTAAGTGCTCGACCTCGAGGTTTATATGTTGCTCGGGGGTACCAAGATATGACTAGCTAAATATTCAAGTGCTCGGGGATGAGGACAAAGGATATGCTCGGGATATAAATGATTGTTGGGGTTGAAGTCCTCCTTGGGTTCCAGGTGGTCCTCGGAATTACACATTTGATTAGGAGACTATATTTTGTCAAAGAACTCGGACTTGAGGCTTTTGTAAATATTCGGGTGTGAATAAAATTTATACTCATCATTCATCATTTTTTATAAGATTGTAAAACGTTTTGTTTCAAGTGGATTGTTAACATTTCACTGTCACGTGTCATGGATCAATTTTAAGTTTGTATTCCAGATCAAAGAATTCCTAGTGGAACCATGTTTGAATGCAGTTTTTACTAGCAAACATTTCTAATTTTTATTACTATTGCATACGTACATGAAGGAAAAGTCCACTAACTATTAATGGACCAAGATTTTTCAACATTGGTTCAGAAAAAAATGTCAAATTTTTTCACCTTTTTTTTGTGTGAAAAGGGGGGTAGTACGGGTATTTAGTGGATAACACAAAAATATGGCTAACTCCTGCACAGTTGAAGACGTCAATGTCAAGACTTTTTTCGTTGATGAAGAATACCTTTTAGTGGATAACACAAAAAATATGGCTAACATAGGAAGATTGATTGGGCATAATAGTGGTAAAATTGTAGTGTGCTCAGATAGTGGAGAAAATCATGTTTTCGGCAAATTCTTTTTTATTTTTTTATTTTTTTGTATGCACATATACCAAGTGAAGCCAACGGTTTTATAGGAAGATTTTAACTACAGTCCAATTATGCGGCCTTCCAGTGATGAGTGAGAGAAAATATATTTGACTTTATATGTTTGTGTGCTCACATTAAGGTAAAAATTGAGCATGCGTTCAACCAAGTTTGATTATAATAAACTAGTTCTTTCACCCGTGCAATGCACGGATTAATGTAATTTGAAGAATAATATAATTACAATAACATTTGCATATTATTTAATCGTTACAAATGTATTGAAGTGAATTGGTAATCCATTGTAAAATAATTATTACAAAAATATTGAACATACACTATTGAAACAAAAAAATGAATACACGTGACATATCTAATTCAAATTTTGAAAAACTTCTTTGAAAACGACATTAGCAGTTGATCTTGATGGTAATCCATCTTGGTCGCAAGTAAGTATCTTCAATCCCGAACGGTTCGTAACTCTAGATACTGCCACGTACAGTTGACCATGACTAAAAACAAGCTTTTTCAAATATAGTCCTACATGTGATAGTGATTGACCTTGACTCTTGTTAATCGTCATAGCATAAGACACAATCAAAGGATACTGTCTTCTTTGAAACCTAAATGGCAACCTTGCATCTAATGGAGTTAGAGTCATTCGTGGAATAAACACTATATGTCCTACATTAGTTCCTGTTATGACCTTAGCTTCTAAAACATGTTTTCCAAGTTTTGTTATTACCAATCTGGTCCCGTTGCACAGTTACGTAGAATGATCAATATTCCTTAACAACATAACAGGAGTACCAACCTTCAACTTCAATTCAAGGTTAGGTACTCCTGAGCATCTTATTCCATTCAAGAATTCCGGAGTGTGTAGATCATTGAGTAAATCAACATTTGAATTTGATCTGGAAGTTGCATCCGAACTTAGATATGTTGTTCCTTCTTTTTCATTGAGAGATACCATGTACTCATTGACCTTCTCTACAACCTCCAATGTTGGTGCCAAAATGGCTCTTTGCTGCAAATATGAAGGTTCGTTAACTCTTTCTGAGAAATTTGGATATGTACTCTCCACTATTGATGCAACTAAGTCTTCTGTCCCCTTTACCAGTAAATCTTCAGGTATTTCAATCAAGGTATGCCCATCGTTTGGCCCACCAATTGTACCATCTCCAATACTTGAAATCCAATCTGCAAAGTCCTTTAATTGTTAGGGATCAAAGTTTGAGTCAGGCATTTGAAGCCTCATGTTCTTCGTTAACTTCAAAACTTTGCAATGTTGCCACAAGTATGAGGAGTTGATTGTTGCATGCACGATATCCTGTCTACTACCCCTTGGAATGACAGGTAATATCTGTCTGAAATCTCCTCCAAGAACAACGGTTTTTCCACCGAATGATTTTGTCGAACTCATTCCATTGTTAAATCTCAGTATATCTCTCATTGTCTTGTCCAATGCTTCAAAACAATATCTGTTCATCATAGGAGCTTCATCCCAAATAATAAGTTCAGCTCTAACTATTAGCTCAGCAAGAGGACTACCTTGTTTAATATTGCAAGTTGAATCCTCATTCAGAGTAAGCTTAATAGCGAATCTAGAATGAGCTGTTCTACCACCTGGTAAAAGAAAAGACGCTATACCACTTGATGCAACATTCAATACAATTTGTCCCTTTGATCCTATGACCGCAGATAGTGTTTTCCATACAAATGTTTTCCCCGTACCTCCGTACCCATAGAGAAAGAATACTCCACCTTCACCATTATCAACAGCATGCATTACTTTGTTGTATACATTACGTTGCTCATCTGTTAGATTTGAAACAAATCTATTATGTTCTTCAGCCAACGCATGTTTATCATAACGCAACTCATCTTGAATTAGCCTATTCTGCCGGACTGAAAGATCAACTATGGATGGAAAAGGCATCGTCGGAAATTCACGTAAAATTTTTCCAGTACTACGCAATATTTTTTCAATCTCCGCCAGTGCATAATCCTTTATTTCATTGTCCCTGAGTACTAACTCTGTGTTAAAAAAATACGAAGAATGTATTAATTTCATTTAGATATCAATTATTATGTTGATTATTCTTTTTGTACAATGTGTAAATATATAAATAATGGGAGTTGTTGAGCATACCTTCATGCTATAAAATGTTGCGTTGCCTATACAAAATGTCATCTGATAAGTAACCCCAACATTATTCCCAAACAAATTCGGGCCTTGAAAAAGAATTTGAATACAACAACGTTGCAAATAGATTTCTCAAAAGGTTTGCAGATCCCCAATGGCTTGCTTCAACTATTCCATCCACATACTCTTTTTCGTCGTCTAAAAGACCAAGAGCATAGCAAGCATCTCTGAATG
This sequence comes from Ligustrum vulgare, assembly GCA_963555705.1. Lineage (NCBI taxonomy): Eukaryota > Viridiplantae > Streptophyta > Magnoliopsida > Lamiales > Oleaceae > Ligustrum > Ligustrum vulgare. Next base: position 61,089,519 of record OY743175.1, on the reverse strand, counting down.
AATTATACTGAACACCTTTTACGCATTTTATCTCTTCGTAACTTCTTGGTCCTCTGACTATGTTAAGCAACATTCTCAAATAATATAGTTCCCCGGATCCTGGAGGCACATAAAACATACGTCCAATTGAGAATCCACGCTTTCGTGGATGCCACTCTCTCAAAGAATGCTTCCATACAAATTTAGTAGGAAACTCTGCATATGAATAACTTCTTGCCTCAGGATATGTACAGTTGGTTGTCATCCAACCTGAGAACATAGAAGAATGTACTGTAGGTCTATTGATGACATCTTCAATTGTATCATGATCTGAGAATATAATGTGTTGCTCATTCGGAAGATGAAAATGTAATCGCTCAACAGGAGGATCTCTGTAGTGAATATCAAAACCAAAAATTTTCCAAACAGCCTTGCACGGCGATATGTACTGACAATCATAGTACATATTTATTTCATCAACCCGACTTTGTAATTCATTATCTGCGCTACTTCGATAAAATGTTGCCGTCACACGATCATGTCCTTTGTTGACATATTTGAACAGATATTTTATCGACCTAGACTAATTGCACCATTCCACATTAATATGAGCACCATACTTCATGAGCAAGAAGCGGTTATGTGGCACCACATATCTATTATCTAACTCAATTCCGTTCCTTTTGATTGTTCTACCATTATCCCTCCTCCTATAAATTGGGTAGCCATCTTCATCCACGACAGTGCAATCTGTGAACGTCTTTGGAAAACGTTTTGAGCATCTCCCATCCAACATACATGGAGAATTCTTCCTTAAGTTGCCGCACGGACCATGCATCATCAAATTTTTTAAAGTATTGTAGTACATCGGATCAATGGCCACATTTGGTATTTCGGCAGAGATTATCTTATTAATATCTTCACCGGAAGGAAACTTATCTTCTTGGTACAGGAAAAGCAATATATGTGCATGAGGTAGACCGCGCTTCTGGAACTCGATTGTATATATAACTTCCAGGTGAAGTGAATATTGTATTAACATTAGCTATATGGACATATGAATTCATGTATTGAAATGAAACCAAATAACTTTATAAATTAGCGAAATTACCTGCTTTAACTCTTCCGAAAATCTTGTTTACTCTAATATCTCTCAACATGTGCTCTAATTTGACCTTGAATATTCTACAAAGAATATCCGGGCGGTCTTCAGGTTTCAATCCTCTACTTTCCACGAAACGTACGATTTTCGGCCAGTTTGGGTTGCATGTAAATGTAATGAAGAGGTCAGGATACCCAGCCCACTTACAAACTCCCATTGCATCTTGATAATTTTGAACCATGTATCGTGCTCCACCAGTAAAAGACGATGGAAAAATCACACGCTTTCCCTGGGAAGAAGGATCGGTTTCTCCTCTCAAAATTGCTTCTGTCAATCCTCTATACATATCAGACCTCAATTCCTTCTGATGAGCACGTATATAAGATAAACGTAAATATTCAACCATTGTGTATGCATCTACTAAAAACTGCTGAAACAACCTTCTTGCCAACAAAACGTTCGAAGATTCTGAATCTCTTTCTTGCAACCTGTAAGAGAAGAACTCTCTCATTGTGATCTTCTTCCTTCTAGTCGAAGGAGTTGTGTTGGAGTAACTCAAAGGAACATCCTCTATATATCCATCCTCACCATACGGAAAAAGCAATGGATATTGGAGACCAAGATATGAAGCATTCAACTCATTAATCCTCTTTAATTGCCCTGATTTTGTTTCAACAATGATATCTCTATCAGCTGGAGATGTTTCAAAATCTCCAACAATTAATGCAGCAACTTCCGAGATCGAAGGAAGATTATACCTTCTACCATCTTGTTCTCTTCGTCCTATCAACCTCAGTTTTAGATCTGACGAAATATTGTCACGAAGGGTGTCCCTCACCATTCGAAATGATTTCACTAACACGTTGTGTTGATCAAGCATTAGTTTCAAATTAGCAACGATTTCGCTGTGAATCTTGTTGATATTATTGTTTTGGCTGTTATAGTAAAAAAGACAGTAAAATGAATATGTAAATTAAACTCTTATACATATGCTAACATAAGGAAAAAAAAATTGAAAATTACCAGACAGCTTGTATTCTATTTGACACCTCATTTTCGGTGTCATAAATATAGAGTTGAGCAAACTTCGACGGGGATCCTTCAGGAGGCAACAAACTTCCAATCCTATGATAATTTTGACCATGCATCCGAAAGACAGGAGGTCCCCTTCCTTGATTTATAGATGAATCGATCTTTCTGCCCATGAATGTGAAAGAAAACATCGTATTATACAGTCGAATGTTGTTGAGAAAATGCTTGCTTTTCTCGCCAGAACCATACAATAAATCCTTAAGGGCTTGCGGAGGATCACACATCTTCGGTAGCTCCAATTTTCCTTGCATACAACACAATGAAAACTTGGGTTTTGATGTATTGCAATGCTTGCCAATCCTCTCCTCATACCAAAATGAAGCGCCACAATATTCACACTTGTAAACGGGATCTCCAATATCCCAATAATCTGCATGATATGTCTTTATGCTAAGATATCAAATTGTGCTATATAGGATTTAAGAAAATATGGAGACAACATAACTAAGCTGCCTACCTTCAAGTAAATATAAGTAATTTGCTTTCCAATGGTATCTTACCTATGAACATAATTAATGTATAGATATTACAAAATTTCATAGTCAAAAGTATTGTATTATCTACATATTTTACCGACTTTGAATTCCTTCACTCACATTTGAGCATTTAAGAAATCAATCGAGGTTCAAATAATCTCAGTTAATGTGCTCTTGTAATTTGATTAGGTGTATTCCTCTAGATAAAATGTAATGTTGATAAATTTGAATTTCTAGAAAATATGTGTGGTTCAAAAGTGTATCAACAATTGGGGAAAATTTATTTTTTTCTCAGACAAATCATAAAACTCCAGTGAGAAACCTCATAAGGATTCTAAAATTTACCATTAAAATCAAAATAAAAATAAAAATAATAGTATTATACAATGTCCAAATTATTTTTTAAACCCAAACCATTTATTTTTTCACAAACTCTATAACCACAAACAAATATCTTCAATTTAAAAATAATGGTATAACACTAAAATAACAATACCACAGTACACCATAAAACTCCTAATTTTTATTTTATTATTAGGGTGTGTTTGATTGACACAAATTTTCCAAGGGCAATGAAATTTTTTTCAGCTTTTCTAATTTACTCCGTTTGATTGTAAAAAGTTTCGTGGAAAATAGTTTCCTCTCCCCTCACTCACGCGCCTCTTTTCTCGGTTTTTGTGGAAAAAAATTTCTTTTGATTTTGGTAGATTTTTATTTTTCATGGTAGATAGAAAATTATTTTTGACATATTTAATCAATTTTGTTATTATTAATTGACTTATTATCATCATTAAGTATAAATATATTAACCAATAAAACACTTTCAATTGATCTTCGACGAAAATATTTTGTAAACATAATCAATTCCATGAACAATATTTTCATTCCACCCATTTTCTACAATCTCAATCAAACACACCCTTATTTTTTTATTTTTTATACTTTTTCTCATTGCCAACCAGTCAAATATTGATGGAAGACCGTAGATCCAATTACCCTCACACCCTATACCCTCACTCCCTAGATCCAATTTTCTTTCTATCTCCTTCATCTTCCTCTCAACAATTAGGGTTAGCTGAGTCCATAAATTCTTTGTATCTGTCACCTCCGTCCTCGTCGAAAGAAACTTCGCTAAGGCTCATTACAGCAATTATCAGTCCTTTGCATTTCTGTAGGCCAAAAAATCTTCAAATATTTCTGTAAAACATCTTTTTCCTTTTGGGAAACATAACAGGTCGGTATTAGCACGGGTCAGTATTCGGAAATTGTGGATCCCCAGAACTTTCGTTTACAAACATGGACTTTTGTTGGGTATTTTAAAAAGAAATCGTAGATTTGTCACCGATTCAATGTTACTTCCATTTCTGAGGTGTGGAACACTGGTCTGGATGCCGGAGGTATAGTGTCTAAATTTGTCTCCATATTTTTTGAAATTCACAATTTTTTTGTTTAATTATGAAGCTACTTTTGCAACCGATCTGTTATGTTATGTTTTTCACTTTGTTTTTCCTTTTCTATTTTCTTGACATGGATCACCACAAAAATCAACGGTAAATACACCTAAAGTGGCTTTTTTTGGCGTAAATTTCTCTTTGCCAAGGAGATTGAATACCTGCTGAAATTGGTTGGGACTCCTTGGTACGTCGATGCATTATCATAAGTTGCTTTGATTTTAATTATAATTATAATTTGTACATTAGTACGTGTCCAATTTTTCTAATTTCAACCATCTTATCCCATGTCATTAGTTGTGTATAATGCTAAACTCGAAACGTTGTCAGATGCTTACTTCTTAGTTTTGTTATATACTTTATTATATTTGCTTCAGTAGATTAGAACAACATAGAACGTCTAATGTTGTATACCAGAGGAACCAAGCCAAATCACAGTCTAAAACATAGATTTCACTATATCAAATATAGATAACGGTAGCTATGTATTTTCAGATTTTTGTTTGTGGAATGAATTTGCTTCTTTTTTTCGACTCAATGGAACATAATAATGTGTTCAAACTTTTTCATAAATCTTAGTTTGTTTACGTGCTTAGGTTCTGACAGACAAACATAATTACTACGAATTGGTTGGTTATCAATTTTCCATGATGTCCAAGATCACGAACAAAACATAGTATTGTTGTGATTTCGTAAGAAACAGTACCTCTATTACGGAGAATAGTAGAGCCCACATCATCTCCTGCTAGAAGAATCAGAAAATTTAAAAATTAGCAAATTATATCTCCTGGATGAAAATTAGATGAATTTAGTCAACCGCATAAATTATGGAATTTAAAACTAAAATGAATTTAGATTTAAATACCTATATTTGTAGTATCTTCAGATTCGATATCCTCTCCTAGGTTGACAATAAAAAGACAATTAATTTTTGCAACATTTGTTTAATGAATGATAAAAATGCAAGTTGTACACAATTATTTACCATCTCTATAATTTATACTATTCTGCGGTGACATGATTGGATCCAGCCGCTCTAACGTGAAATTTGATGTTAAGTGGCAAGGTCCTTGAATGACACCATTGTGCAATGTGTGTTTTCCAGCAGACAATGAATGCAGTGTTCTATGTGTCTTCGTAAGCGCTACAGATTCACATGTATTCCATTGAACTATAAATATAAATTTAAATGTTCCACATCTTGTGTATTTGGAAATAATAAGTTTACTGTTTAAAATATAATCTTACCATTTGTAACATTGCTCATAGGTGTTGTTGAGCTACTTGGAGAAGCTTCAGTGCAATCCTTCTCACGGAAATGGGCTAAAGTATTTTCTGTATGGTGATTTCACACTTTGGTATGATCACTTAACTTGTTCCAAAATATTTTTGGGAATATATAGGATAACAAAATAATGGAGAACATCAGCTAATCAACTTTAATTTCTTACCACTGTTATCGTCGAAGGGTGTCCTCTTTAGATTTAATGAAACAGTTTTCTCGGAAGAGCGGTCTGACTGTGTATCTTTAAGTCTTTCACGAACACCATTGCATATTATGTGCTTCCCAGAGGGAAGAACCTGCAATGGTGTGGTTGGATTGCTGTGTCTATTTCGACGTTGTCTCTTAGGGGAAACTGACAAAAAATTTCATTGAAGATTAACATTTTGCCAATATATAAGACAATAATCGAAAATAGGATGTTTAAATTAGTAACAAACGGCCAGCTGTTGTTCAAATATAGAAAACTCACAATTTGTAATGTTACTTAATGGCAATGATGAGCAATTAGTGGCATCTTGTCATATCTAGGGCTTGCCCACTGTGATCCGTGTAATCTAGAACATAGATAATAATTGGTAATTAATCATCAATCTTTCCCAACATAAACACTAATATTCAAGACCATAAGGCTTAACATTGATTAAAAAAAGAGACCTTATATGGATTATCTCCAAACACGATGTATTCAAGTCAGCGAAAAGAAACCATAAATGGCAACATAGTGTAACAGTTAATGGATTATTTTAAATCTGTGTTAATGTGGTGGATTTAAATATTACCATCCAATATTCAATAATCACACATAACCAAATCTTACAATTAAAATACAATTAAGACAAATTGTGTTTGGGCAGATTAGCTATGAAGTAATCTCTTCACAAAACATGTAGAATTTTATGTCATATGATCATGTCACAGTTTATAACATAAAAATGTTTGCTGGATCCATGGTTTATCATTGGTTTTTTTTTTTAAAAAAAAGATGATTATATTTTTATCATCAAGTCCATTGAAACAAAATATTTGCAACCTGCTTCCTTATGCTGGAGAAGTCCATAAGAATCACCAAACATAGAGAAATGGAATACATTTGGCTTAAAATTTACAGTGAATACATAAGGTGATCCTAATCCTAATAGGGGAAAAAAGTTAAATATCCAATCATGAAATGAATCTTAATCTTAATGGCAATGGCAATGGCATTGATGGAAACTGCTAAGTAATTTATGGAATCTTCGACACTGTTGAAATGGGAATCAGAATTCATTGTGAAAAAAAAAAAAAAAAAAAAAAAAAAACAGAAATTCGAAAAAAATTTAGTAAAAGATAATTTAAGGCTTTACAAAAGCACTATTTAATGGCTAGCATTAAATGTTAATAACTGTCGAATGACTTATGGAAAGAAAGTAAAAAGAAGCATTATGGTGTGAAATAATCGTGTGATAGGATCTTCTGCTACTGCTATATAATAAATATAAGAGTGCAGAAGCAAAATATGAAGAAAACAATTTGCCAATCTAACCTCCAATAGAAAAATTAATCTTTTGTCGTTTTAAAGCAGCTTTCATGGTGCCTCACCAAAACACATGACCTTGTTGTATGTCAATCTTAGTTTATCAGACCTCGATAATGGCTTCCAGCTTTCCTATCTGATGCATATACTCACGAACTTGGAAAAAATGTGAACCTTCAGAGAAGATGTGTATATAATGTGTACTGTGCAACCTGTATTTTCATTTTTATATTATATTATATTATATTATTGTATTTTATATATTTTTTGTGTTCTTTACAATGGGCAAAAGTTAATATGTAGTGAGTTAATGGGTGATTTGATGTATAATGTGTAGTGGTAATGTGCGCTGCCCTCAAACATGATGAGCCGACAGTCATGCAACTCTTCTCTGACATTGCACATCATAACATTAAATGTTATGATAGACATCACAGCACTTTATTAATTTTTATAGCTGACTTTTTTATTATATATATATATATATGTTGCTGTTAAATATGGCGTTAATAAAATAATAATAAAAATATATATAAGAATAATAATATCATAATAATGAACATAATTTTATTTTTTATAATAATAATAATAATAATAATAATAATAATAATAATAATTTCATAATTATAATTATAATTATAAAAATTATTATAAAATTATAATAATAAAATAATATATTAGTAATAATAAAAGTAATATTAGAATAATAATTATTATTATTATTTTGTTATTCTTTTATATTATTAGTCTTATTGTTATGTTCTTAATATTTGGAAAACAAATATACACACTCATGATTTGATTTAATTATGTACTTAATACTAAATTGCGTTTGAAGTTATTACATTTATCATTACCAAAATGGGCAAATATGTATTGCTGATTTGCTGTGAGTTAATGAGTGATTTGATGTATAATGTGTAGCGGTAATGTGAGCTGCCCTCAAACATGATGAGCCGGCAGTCATGCAATTCTTCTCTGACAGTGCACATCATAACATTAAATGTTATGATAGACATCACAACACTTTTATTAATCTTTATATAGCTGACTATTGCTGTTAAATATGAACATAATAATAATAATAATAATAATAATAAAAAAAAAAAAACTAATTTCGTAAGTATAATTATAACTATAACTATATTAGTAATAATATAATAATAAATTTATAATTATAATTATAATAATTATTATGAATTATAATAAAAAAATAATATAATAATAATAATAATATAATAATAATAATAATAATAATTATTATTATTATTATTATTATTATTTTGTTATTCTTTTATATTATTAGTATTATTGTTACAAATACACACACTCATGGTTTGATTTAATTATGTACTTAATACTAAATTGCGTTTGAAGTTATTTCATTTATCATTACCAAAAAAAATAAACTAAAGTAATAATGGAAAACAAATATACACACTCATGATTTGAGTCAACTATATAATTACTCACGTGTCATGAATATATATATATATATATATATATATATATATATATATATATATATATATTACAACCATAATTCTGTACTTAATGCTAACTTTCCATTTGAAGTTATTTAATTTATCATTACCAAAAAAAGAATACCCGAAATTGTTCATGAAATAAATTTATCCATAAAAAAAGAATAAAAATGAGTAATTATTTGTTATGCATTTTTATTTCCTTTTTTTTTTTTTAATATATCTATACAATTTATAATTGAATAATTCTGAATAATCCTACTCATTTCCTTCTCGTGACATGTGTGGAACATATTTCATATGAAACGTGGAATATTAGCAAATAGAGAACCAGGGTATGCTTTATGAAATTGCAAGCAAATAAACTATGAATACTAAGTGCCAAAAGACTATAATTACTGCTAAGGGTACTTGCCCAACATTAATTGTCATCCAACTTACGCAAAACATGGTTCATAGCATGACAGACGAGTTTGCTGAAATATTAAGTAGCATGTAAGTAGCATGTAAATCACCCATTCAACAATAAGCTTCAAAATCTTCTCAAAAAGTTCCAATTGTTTAGGAAGCCTCTTAAGGCTTCTCCTGTTTTATAATCCTTCGACTCTTGTTGCTTGATAATTGTGTGGATGCATTAATATCCAAAGTTCTCTTAGCATTGCTACTGGTTTGAAGCTCGTCCAAGGAAAGTGGTGTCTGGGGCGTCTTGGTCGATGTGCAAACCTCGTCCTCGGATGTAGAGTCCTATTGACAAAAAGAAAGGGAAAAATATTTGAGAATCAGTTTAAAAATATGAAAAAGTAATATAAATCTAAACTCATGTAAACAAATATAATACCTTTAGCTCCTCATTGTCATTCTTGTCAAACTTAAGAAATAAATCAGAACCCTACAGTATTACAATTACATTGATTGAACTACATCTGTATACTATGCTAGGGAAAGACCCAAATGGAAGCAATATAGCAAAATTGACCATGAAATCAAATCGACTAACCTAACTTTCTACGTTTGGAAATGTGGCATACTTCGATATCAAGGAATCATCGATTGTTAAGCTCATCACAGTAAATGTATCACTGTGTTGCTATATGTTATCATGCCTAACCTGAACTTTAAACAGTACTTTCTTGTCAATCAATGCTTCGATATCGTTTGGGTAAGATAAGTTCTCAGAACCCTGCATGTAGGTTAAGTGTCTCTCAGGTCATATCCTAATTACATTTATATAGAAACATGATGTATTTGTTACGATAATATCATTTTACCTGAACCATATCTTCATTTAGGTTAGTAGTAGTCTTTCCAATCAATTGTAAGGACTCACGATCCCACAAAAGAAATGATGCACTGCCCGTACCGTCAATGACTCTTAATTGAATCTTATACCTTAGATGAAAATATAATAATAATAATAATAATAATAATAATAATAATAATAATAAAGCTATCAACTACACCAAATGGATAAATTATCTCCTATTAAAGGAAAAAGAAGTTAATGATTAATTACCTAAGAATTCCATCACTGCTGAAAATATCACATTTCTCACAATGAAATCTGGTCCCTACAGGGTTAACCTTCTTTGGGCACTTCTTACACGATAGGTAACACCAATTCCGATCATTCTCAACAGCAACAACAGTAGCATAAATCCAACAATTACCAACCTAATACATCCCCAACAATTTTTTAACAAAAAAAAAAAATTCAAAATAATTCGTAGTAACTATGGTTGTATGATATGTTATATTATATATTATTGTCTACACATATTACCTCAGACACGTCTAGTAGTTGATCAATACTCTTGAAACTGCAACCACCATTAGCTAAGTCATCTGACACATCATAAATTGAACTGGAGGATATCTGACTGATCCTCTGGGTCTGGCTCTCACTTCCAGTGAACAACCTGAAATAAATATTTTAGATGTATTAATGTACTTTCAAATAAAAAAAAGTGTAATGTCTTCCATTATTACGATAACATACTTATCACGAAATGTCTGCACTTCAGGAAGCTGGCCGTTCACACATAACTTTGTAACATGATATGTATTACATATTCTCACCTCGCCTACAATGTCATATATGAGTAATATTTAAAATTCTAAACCACCATGAATCTGACTCGCAGTTATGAAAGGGTGTTAAATAAGAAACCTCTAAACTTTTTAGATCGACACATTTGAAGTAATAATATGGCTGGTTCTGGACTTTCAATATCCAGGATGTTGCAAAGCTCATCAGCATGCTCGCCCCATATGGTGCCAGACAACCAATTACTCCTATTCCATAAGAAGCAGTAAGTGTTAATCATCGTTTGATTAAACAATTCTCAGATAACAACTATATGATGTTCCGAAATGAACTATATGAGTATTGTTGGACATACTCAGTATCCTGTAGGACAATATCAATCATTTTGGTAATTCACCCAGATATTTCCTTTGAGCGTACTGTGTCCTTGCCAACAACTTCTCCAATTATATCTAAAAACAGTTATATTTATACAATAATAGTGAACATAATAAATTTCTAATCCATTCTGTGTTAACCCTGAAAAAATAAGACAACAAATATTTAAAATAACCATTACCAATCAACTTGTTTTCATCTGTTTCGGAAGCCGACAACAGATCACCAAACGGAATAAAATCATAGATTTTTTCTGGAAAGCTACTATCCTGAACTTCCTTAACATATGTCTTCATCATAAAATGCAGCCTGTAATTGTGATTTGAAGCTTTGTACTTCGAATTATTGTAACCAATGACAAAGTCACGCATCAAATATAAGAGACCCTCGCGGATCTTAGGCTTGAATGTGTTGATCAAGTTACGTTTGACAGATGCATGAATTCTAGTGCCCTAGTTATACACAGTTCACATCAATAAAATTATCAAATTACGACAACACAATTAATATGAAATAAATAGATAGACTAATATTTGATTCAACTAAATGTATTTCGTGTGTTGTTAATAGTACCATTACCCAGCCAAAAATTTTGTTACTTCAATGCATTCCTATTAGAAGTCATATATATATCATGAATATTATCATTACTCTTCTCAACACACTCCAAATCAATCAAATTGGGACAACACAGTTAACATGAAATAAATAAATGGACTAATTTTTTTAACAGTACCATTACCCAACTAATTTCATGGCCACTGTCATAACTCGTCTCAAATATTGCCACCTCACTGCTTGTTGAATATAGTTTAGGATGAATCATCACGTAGTTATGGGCATTTGCAGTTTAAATGTAACATTAGTTTTGCATTTATTTCTGTTATTTTATAGTGTAGGTCAATGGTGATTGCATTTATTTTGCACTGTATTTTTTGCACTTTAAATGTAACCATTACAGTAGCAATAAAAGAAGAGTGATAATTTTTAAATACGTAACCTTATGATAAGCTCTTATGAATGGTTTTATTGAAGCATGGCTCTAAAATATGGTACAAAGCAGTTATTTTTGTTTTTCAAATCGTAACGTTGATTATCTGAGTTGTAAATGAACGAAGGTTTTTCGGATTTACTTGGAACAAATGTTTGTAGCATATGCGAGACACCGAAATAAATCAATATAAGAAAGTTACACAGTAGACAACTTACATCTATGTCAATTAGTATCAGCTCCAAGCTATAAATGTCATCAGGCTTTCCAAATGTAGGGTTTTCCCAAAGACGAACCACACGAACACGGAACGCCCAGTCGGTCTTTGTAGGGACGATGTCTGCAAGCTTATCTATGATGGGAGCCATCTACTGCAAGAAACGAACTCTTATTTTAAAATCTTCTTCAAAATGCATTCACTACTCATCAGATTACCAAACAAATAAGAAACAAATAAGTTTACTATTGGCTTATTTTTCATCATTTCGATCTTCTCAGATTTCTAATGTATACTATTTACTGTGCATTGAGGGTTATGTTACGCAACAGTGAAGAACACAGATTCCTAATGATGATCATGGTTCAACATCGCAAAATACCTAGTGGTGATCATGGACATCGCAAAAAGGTAATATAATTTTTTCTCTATCTCCATAATTCTTGAATTTATTTTGATAAATCTACACCCTGCCCATGACTTTCATGACAATTATTTTGACCTTTAATCGAAACTGATTTGATGCTTTCTTAAAAAAATTATGGGATTTCTTAGTTTGATTTGCAATCTGTTTTACAATTTTAAACATAGTTGATTACTATATGCATCATTTACATAATTTTATTTATTTAATACATATTTTAATGATACAAATTTTTTTAAGAAAATTATAAGTAAAAATTTTATTTAATATACAGGGACAAAATCAAGGTTTATTCTTTAGAGGTTCAACTCAGCATTTTGACACTAAAATATTTCACTTTGTTGGATTATTTTTCTTCATTTCAATCTACTCAGATTACTAATACTTACTATTTGTTGTGCATTGACGTTTTTGTTACGCGACAATAAAGAACATAACAATGGTTGAACATCGCAAATGGTAATTTCTTTTCACCCCTATCTCCATAACATAACAATGGTTGATGAATGCTTGCATAACATAATCACACTTCTAGTTAATATTATCAGAAAGTAACAGGTTTTTTTATCAGCAACTATTGATTTTCTGATCTTTGTTTTATGATGGATGATGAATGCTTAAAATCATCATGCTTCGAAGTTATAAATAAGAAACAAAGCTAAATTTTCAAATCTTCTTGAATATGCTTTCATTTACCTAGATTTTGAAAAAAAAATATTAATAAATGAAGAATAAGAAAAATAAGAGGGTGTGTTCGCTAACCTGAGAGCTGAGCGTTGAAATGGTAATATGCAACTGCTGAACGAAAATAGAGTGAGCTGAAATGCTGATAAATAAGAAACGAAACAAATTTTTAAATATTCTTGAATATGCTTTTACTGAGATTGCTAAAACAAAAAATGATGGTAAAAAAATATGGACAGTGTGTTCACTAACCTGAGAGCTGAGAGTTGAAACGTTGACATATACAATTGATGAACGAAAATATAAAGAAGAGTGAGAGCTGAAATTTTTATTTTTATTATATACACACAATATATATATAAGAAAAACGTGCAGAGTAGGTAAAAATTTTGGATTCAAAATATGTGTATTGTCTTGCTTTTTCATTATGTCAATCAAATCACTGCAGGCTTATTATAATATATATATATATATATTATTATTTTTCGTGGCCCAATGTTAAAGTGAAAATACAAAAAGCAAATCACTGCAGGCTTTTTGTCAATCAAAGTCAACCTTTTTCAAATTGGCAAAAAAAAAAAAAAAAAATGGTTGTTTTTGGTGAGGAAACCAGAGCGGGAATTTTCTTACTGTAGCGGCGAGAACTTTTTTTACTGTAGCTAGTCTCCTTTTATATAGTAGGAGATTTCCAATTTTCGAAGCAAGTAGTCTACACCTATCTCAATCCAATCCAACTATTAACGCTCTTTTCAATACCCTTGGCAGACGACAAATATCAAATAAACCCTCGGCCCTAACTCTTCTTCACCTACCATTCTCAACTTTCCCCATCTACGTCGTCTACTGCCTCTTGCCCTGGAGACGAAACCACATACCATCGGTGACAAGGCTGCAAGTGAGGCTAGCGCACCCATACCCGTGACCAAGACACCCGCTACAGAAAATGGAAGACTGGACCAACTTTCAGGTGTATTTGGTTCTGTATTCAGTTGACCCCTTTTCGACATTTTTTACCTTCTTCGCATATGCAATTAACATTGTACTTTTTACAGTAGCATGGTGGAAGGGCCTCCCGTGTAACACCATTCTTCCCCCTAAAAGTCACAAAAGGGGAAGGAAAAAAAACTACGATGAGTTACAAATGGGACGCGGATAGGGGAGCCTTATTCTACACCCCCTTATTCTACACCTCTGCGTCGAAGTGCATGGCCATGGAAAGATGGCGGGTGCAGGCTTGAAGACGGAGGCCTACAAGAGGATTGCAGCACAACTACAGAAAGCTTTCAGCGACCCCTGCTTTGATGGGCAAGTGTGGAATTCCTGGCTTTCTCAGAAGCAATCGTGGCTCAACGGTAACAAACTTCGATCATCTATCGGGGATGACTGCCTGCAGCTATGCCGAATGCGTCCACCTGCATTTCGTAGAATGGTCTCTCACTTGAAAACACAGTACGGGTTCAAGGATTCGAGGCACATATCTACTGAACAAAGGCTGGAAATTACCCTTTTTATTCTCGAGTAGGCGATTAGTGTCAAGAAAGGTATGATTTTCATATATTCTTCTCAATCACTACAGCCATTTATATACAGAAAATAATGAATCAAATACTAAAACTAACTTAGGCTAATTCTCTGGTTTCCTTAACCAGAAGATTCTCCTATTACTGAATTGGTAATTACCCATCAAGCTTAATATGGTAACCCTTGTTATTGACAACTCACGCCAACACTCCCCCTCAAGTTGGTGCATAGATATCGCTGATGCCTAACTTGTGAAGTGAGTTATGAAAGACCTTGCTCCGAACAGCTTTTGTAAGTATGTCTGCTAATTGGTCTTCAGACTTAACAAATGGAAACCGAACTATCTTGGACTCGAGATTCTGCTTGATGAAATGTCGATCCACTTCAATGTGTTTTGTCCTGTCATGTTGAATTGGATTGTGAGAGATGTCAATGGCTGCCTTATTGTCACAGAATAAGTTCATAGCAGACTTGGGTGCAAAACCAATCTCAGTCAATAACATCTTGAGCCACAGAAGTTCACAAAGTCCCTTGGCCATACCTCTGAACTCAGCTTCAGCGCTTGATAGTGCCACCACTTTCTGTTTCTTGCTTCTCCATGTGACAAGATTGCCTCCTACAAATGTGAAGTAGCCTGAGGTAGACTTTCTGTCAGAGATGCTTCCTGCCCAGTCTGCATCTATATAGCCATCAACATTTAGATGATTATTTTTTGAGAACAAAAGTCCCTTGCCTGGAGCATATTTTAAGTACCGAACAATTCTAATCACTGCTTCCATATGCTCTTCGCTTGGTGAGTGCATAAACTGGCTCACTACACTCACTGCATAGGCAATATCAGGTCGAGTGTGGGATAAATAAATTAGCTTGCCAACCAATCTTTGATATCTTTCCTTATTCGTTGGCACTTGATTTGGATGTTCTCCAAGCTTATGGTTCTGAACCATCGGGGTATCGACTGGCTTGCAGTCAAGCATACCAATTTCAGAAAGTAAGTCTAACACATATTTTCTTTGCGAAAGAAATATACCTTTACTTGATCTGGCTACTTCAATCCCTAAGAAATATTTTAAATCACCAAGATTCTTCATCTCAAATTCAGTTGCTAGATTTTCTTTAAGCCTGTTGATTTCTTCTTTGTCATTTCCTGTGATGATCATATCATCCACATAGATTATTAACGCAGTTATTCTTCCTTGTTGGTGTTTCAAAAATAAAGTATGGTCCGAGTTGCTTTGTTGAAAACCATACTTCTTCACAGCCAAGCTAAAACGACCAAACCATGCACGGGGAGATTGTTTTAGTCCATACAATGAGCGGTGCAATTTACATACCACGTCTGCCTTTGAAGGAGCACTAAATCCGAGCGGGAAATCCATATAAACCTCTTCTTCAAGATCGCCATGAAGAAACGCGTTCTTTACATCGAACTGGTGCAATGGCCAATCCATGTTTGCTGCAAGAGACAATAAAACTCTAATAGTGTTTAGCTTTGCCACTGGGGAGAATGTCTCCTGATAGTCTATGCCATATGTTTGTGTATATCCCTTCGCCACAAGTCTTGCCTTATATCTTTCAATGGATCAATCAGCCTTATGTTTGATGGAGAAAACCCACCTGCACCCAACGGTCTTCTTCCCTTCTGGTGATGGAACAAGACTCCATGTTTTATTTTTCTGTAGTTCATCCATCTCTTCTTTTATTGCTTGAGTCCACTTCGGATCTTCCAAGGCCTGTTGTACTCCATTAGAAACATGGAATGCAGATAAGTTGTGTACAAATGCCCTGAGAGGAGTTGCTAATCCATCAGTCGACACATAGTTGGCAATTGGATACTTTGATCCTCTTTTTTCTCCATCTGGTGAATATCGATTTGGGGGCTTTCCTCGATTATGTCTGAAAGGCAGGTCATAACCAACAGTGATATCTAATGAATTGTTGTCAGGAGATAGTATAGGGCAATGGCTTACCTCAGGAATATTCTCAAGAGACGTGGCGCATGGTACTAAGGAGGGCATTTCAGTCTCCACACTTTGCATATTTTCGAGGTCAATTGCTCCTGTAGTTTCTGCCTCACCTTGTGTTATATCATTATTCATCTCGTCCCTTGACGTGTCTTCATTTGATACTGGAGTATGAGTGTCTTCAAATATCTCACCATTCCACCAATTCTGCTCTTCATATCGTGTCTCCCCCTGAAGTGTGGAATTGGATGCTGGTGAGGAGTAAAAATTTTCAGACTCTACGAAAGTAACATCCATGGTGACATAGGTACATCGAGTAGTAGGGTTGTAGCAATGATAGCCCTTTTTCAATGTACCATACCCCAAGAAAATACAACGAACTGCACAAGGATCAAGTTTAGTGCGCTGGTTTTTATGGAGATGAACAAAGCAACACATCCAAATACTCGAGGTGGAATCAACAAGGTAGAAGGTAGGGGCACGTGGTTGGAGAGAGCTTGCAATGAATTCTTGAAATTCAAAACCTTTGAAGGCATACGGTTTAATAAGTGTACTGCTGTGACTACTGCAGAATCCCAATATCTAGTCGGCATGTGTGCTCCAATCAATAGGGCACGAGCAGTTTCTAGAATGTGCCTATTTTTTCGTTCAGCTACTCCGTTCTGTTGTGGTGTTTGTGCACAAGAGGTTTCATGAAGAAGGCCATCATTCTGAAAGTAAGTTTGAAATTCCTAATTAACATACTCTCCACCATTGTCAGAACGAAGGATTTGAAGTTTTCCATTAAATTGAGTCTTGATCATTGCATGAAAGGACTTAAACACTCTAAAAACATCATCTTTATTTTTCAGCAAATATAACCATGGCATGCGAGTACAATCATCAATAAACGTCACAAACCAACGAGTTCCAGAAAGAGTAGAAATCGGGGAGGGTCCCCAAACATCAGAATGGATTAAGGAAAATGGAATATCTTTTCTATTCAAGCTTAATGGAAATGCTACACGATGACTTTTAGCTAACGTGCACGTTTCACATTTCAAGTCTGAATTATTCAAAGTTGAAAACAAGTCTGGACATAAATACTTCATATAGCTGAAAGACGGATGTCCTAAGCGACGATGCCAAAGCCAAATATCTCCTGTGTGAAAATATCCTGAAATAAGCAAAAAGCAGGATATATAAGAGCAACACAATTTAGTTCCTCAGTGACTTAGGCTACGGATAATAGCTTATTTGATAGAGATGGAACAAGCAAAGTATTAGATAAGGAGAGAGATGGTGATAGGGAAACGGTTCCAGCTCCAGTAACAGGGTATGTGACCCCATTAGCATTAGCAATGCTACGCCTCCTTGGTTGTGTAATTGTATCCAGGTCATTAACATCAAAAGTCATGTGATCGGTTGCTCCCGAATCAACAACCCAACCATGTTCATGGCCCTGACTAGAACCAATCAGTGCACAACCATAGTTACCTTCGAGAGAGTTAGTCTCTTCTGTTGAGTTCACCAAAGAAGTATAAGACAATGAAGGTTCTCCATTAGCTAAGGTAGCCCGTCCCTGTTCTCCATTAGCGCTAGCCTCACGCTCGCGTTGTTTTCGTGCCTTAAGTTCATTCCACCATTCTGGGTACCCGTGTATTTTAAAACAGGTATCACGGCTATGTTTCTTGCTCCCACAATGTGTACATCCTCCCTCATCTTGCGTCTTATTTTTTGAACTTGTATTAAACTTCCCAGATGAGAAGGAACCCGCCCTGGATATCTGAAGCATTGTTGGTTGTTGAGCTTCAGTTTTGACCACTTTAGAAGCCATTGCAACAGCCTGTGAATGTTCCATGCTTGGTTTCATAACAAATTGTCTTGTAGCTTCTCTGCGAACATGAGCATAGGCCTGCTCAACTGAAGGAAATGGTCGAATTTGAAGCACATCAGCCCGGATTTTGTCTAAGTTATCATCCAGTCCATCTAAGAAAAGATAAACTCTATCTTCCTGCACAGCCAAATTGTATTTGTTTATATCAGCTTCGCACTCCATCGGGTTAGGCCTACGGAAATCAATTTCTCTCCACAAGCCTTGTAAACCATTGTAATACTCTTCAACAGATCCTTCAGCTTGTCTCATCCTCGTTACATGTCTCTTCAAACCATATACTTGGGAGGTGTCTGAGCCATCAAAGTAGGTAGTAGAAATCGCATCCCATACCTGTTTTGCTGTGGGAAATCGAATAAAATTTCCAATTAGAGATGGTTCCATTGAGTTAATTAACCAACCTTTCACAATTGCATTCTCTGTTTGCCACTTTCGAAACATCGGATCAGTTGATTCAGGTTGTGGAATGTCTCCATTGATGTATCCCAATTTGTCTTTGCCGGATATATACATCTCGACAACTTGGGACCATAAACCATAGTTAGAGCAGTCTAGCTTGATGCCAATTGGTGCAGCAGAAGGTTCAGGGGCTAGTGTTTGATTCTGGGTCAAGACTTGTGTCATTCGGGTCATTAGGTCATTGAGGATTGCAGCAGTTGAGGACTCCTCCTGTATCTGGTCTGCCATCAAGCCTTTTTGGATTGTAGTCTGGTCTGCCATATTTTCCGATCAATATGACAAAGTCGGGGGTTGTAGCAGGAAACCCTAGGATCTCCGCTCTGATACCATGTCAAGAAAGGTATGATTTTCATATATTCTTCTCAATCACTACAGCCATATATATACAGAAAATAATGAATCAAATACTACAGCTAACTTAGGCTAATTCTCTGGTTTCCTTAACCAGAAGATTCTCCTATTACTGAATTGGTAATTACCCATCAAGCTTAATATGGTAACCCTTGTTATTGACAACTCACGCCAAAAATTAGCCCATATATTTTTTGGGCACTCAATCTCTACAATACATGCTCATTTTCCCTACGTCCTCGACAAACTGTTTGCTTTCTCGAATGAGATGATTAAACCACATCTGAACTACATGTACGGCGTCGATGACCATGGACCAACAAACCCACGGCACGCACCGTTCATAGTAAGTGCATGTTCATAGTCGAATGTCTTTTTCGTCTTATTTCCCACGTGTTGGCAATGGTGTGAATTTTACCAATTGATACTCTATTATTTGATGATTTTTTGTATTTGTGTAGGACTGCATAGGAGTAATCGATGGTATTCATGTACCGTGTGTACCACCACAAGGTTCTACGGAGCATTATCGAAACAGGAAAGGAGTTATGACACAGAATGTGTTGGCTGTAGTAGATTTTAACATGTGCTTCACGTTTGCAACCGCTGGTTGGGAAGGTTCTACACACGATAGTAGAATGTTGAATATCGCAATGGAGGAGCCAAACAGTGCATTTCCATTACCATATGACAACAAGTATTATCTCATTCGCTCGGGCTTCGCTAACAAGAAGGGATTTTTTTTTAAAAACATATTTGATATATTGTTAATTCATTGCCACGAATGAGAACATTACATTTTTCTTCGCGTTTGGAGACACTCCTGGAGATGGCAAGTGGAGACGGTGAGGCTCGAGAGGAATGGTTACTCTTCTGCAATCTAGAGTGAGCGAAAATGGGTAAGTTTTTGCATAGGTTTCTGATTTGGATTTTTGGCAGTGTGTAATTATACGATGTTTAAAAGTGTTTAATTAATAAAAGGGTATTTTTGAAATTCTTTTATTTTGAGGGGTATTTGGTGTAATTTCCCCAAATATAAAAGTATGAATGTGCACAATTTGCCCAAATTGAAATAACTTGGGCTCAATTTAGGAATTACCCCCCATAATACATGAATTCAAGCTCAAAACCTTTAACCAAAAACCCTTATCCCTTGACCATAAGTTCATTACAAAATACAAAAGCCAGGTAACACGACTTGTGGAATTCATTTTCTCTCAATTTGATTTTGTCCTAAAATTCAAAGTTACATCCCTAAACCTGCAAATGAGCAACCTAGATATACCATCTTCATCCCTCATTCATATTAAGAAACATTTGTGCATATTGAGAGGGGTGTATTAGACAAGATTGACAACTATATAATTATATAACGTTATTACTTGTAATGAACGCTTGTAATAAAATATTAAAAAAATGTCATCGTTATTATGTTTTAACTTTTTTTTTTGTATGTTAAACAGTGTTCGAAAACGCGCAAAAAACGCGCGCTTACGCGCGCATTATGCGCGATGCGCGCTACCCACGCGAAGTTTTGGCCGGAAGCGCGAAAAACGCGTTTTTGAAAATTTTGTTCTAAAAAGTGCACGCTTAAGCGCACGCGCATTGTGCGCGCAGCTGCCATTTTTTTTTTTTTTTTTTAACTTGTTCAAGTATGGGTAAAATTTAAATTAAATATTTAGGAATTAAAAAACGCTTTTTAATATTTAGGAATTAAAAAATTTAAATTAAATATTTAAAAAACACATCGTCACGCTTCACGCTTTTTAGAACACTGATGTTAAATCAAAAACCCATATTCAAAATGTTTGGTCACGTCCCTGGCTGAGGATCCATCTCGTGGACCCAATTGTGATTGGATCCTCATGGATCTCGAGTTCGCTGGATTTTTTTGCTATTTATTACTATTGATTCGTGACAAATGGGGCATCTTTACAAAATAAAATAAAAAAATGAAGTATTATATTGTTAGTGGCAGGCTCATAGCAAATTTAATTATTTCTTATTATGGCCTCTGAATGTCCGTATTGAGATTTATTTTGAAATTAGAATGCTATTCTTAAATTTCGGATCAAAAGTCAAAAGAACTATAAATATGAACATATCATAAAATTTTCCATAAGCCCAAAATTGTACATTGGAGAAATTGGCCTCTTTGAAGTTATTGACGCTTGTACTAATGCCATAATAAACTAGCGGAGAAGGTGAGCAATAGAATTTTCAAACGTCTCATTGGAGAATTTATGACGTTGTGCCTCTAATATGAGTTCCACGTGATTCAACTTTTCATACATTATAAACATATAAAAAAAAAAAAAGGATCAGAAGCTGCCTCTCTATTTCGTTTCAGAAATGCGATTTTTTTTTCTTTTTTTTCAAACACAAATTATTTAAAAATATCAATTTTCGCAAAATCTATTATTAAAAAAAATCCTTTTCAAATGGGATATTAATGAATACTACATTTCTAATTACCCCTTCCAAAACGAGAGAAAGAAATATAGAAATATTACTACCGAATTCCTTCCTCATCATACTTGTATATAAATAAATTTAGACGAGATAATTAAGCCCTGAAAATTAAATTTATTCAACACTTAATCTCAATTATCTATCTTAGTCATATCTACCAATTTTTACTTTTCAAACATATTTTAATATATAACCCATTCTCCCATATATAAATAATATTCAAAACCACATTATTCCTGAAAAAATGGGGGCTCCGTTTGTTAAAAGTTATTATAAACAGTCACATGACATGACGACATCTCACTTCATAATTTTTTTTGAAAAGTCAACAATTTTCGATGGTCAAATATTTCTGCCCGCCATTTTTAATTTTTCAAAAAAAAAAATAAAAAAATCAACGAAATATAGTCAAGTAGTTATTTATAAAAAATATTTATAAACGATTTACAGAAATTTAATTACAATTATCCATTAATTTTTACGTTTTTGTTCGGTGGATATTAAAATTAAGTTTTTAATAAATATTGATAAAAATTGATGAAATGTGTTGTTGAAAACTTATGGGTCTTATGAAATATGTAGTTAGAAATTAGGGGCGAACCCACCGTACGCCGGTGCTGCGGGAGCCTCACCTGAACTTTTGGATCTCGATAAAAATCTGAATTTTTATTTCTTTTATATATATTTACTATTAAATATTGAAACTTAAGATTATGACTGATGCGAACCCCTTCGGTATATTGACCGAAAATTTTCACAACTATTTTAATACCATTCCAAGAAAGTTAAAGTGGTAAATAAAGCGATAAACACATTAACCCAAGTTTAAATCTAACCCAAAATTCAAGGATTAAACTAACCCTAGCCCAATGGGCATCCACTAAACAAATTTCAAGGTGGCGAAAAATAAATAACAAGACAAGAATAATAATACTCAAATAAAGTTGATTAACTTCCAAGAATAATACAAGATAAAAGGAGGCTTTTACCTTACCTCAAAATGAGTCTTTCAAGATCAAGCTCTCAAGAGCATTTCATATGAACAACCAACCAAGTTTTTTTTTTTGAATGAAAAATGTGTATATAATGTACAAAATTGGGCAAAAGATATAATTTCGGAATTTGAAAGAAAAATCCCGTTTTTCTAAAACGGGGTGTTTCGGTCGACCGAACTGGTCGACCGAAATTATTTTGGTCGATCACATGGTCGACCGAAATGGCACTTTCGGTCGACCAACGCTCAGCCGAACCCGACTGAGGCTAGCTCCAAAAATCCTGTAGAGTTTTGGTCGACCGGAATGACTTTCGGTCGACCGAAATTGGCTGAGTCCAATTTCTTCTCATTTTTGGCTCCAACTTGATTCTTGGCTTCTTTTCTTGACTTATTCACATTATTTAGCCTCGAATCTTGAACCTCTTCGACGTCGGATCTCGTCATAGGTCCCACGGGCACCCGTATCGAGGTTTGACTTTATAGGTTCTCATCATCCCCTCCCTCTTGAAAAAGATTCGACATCGAATCTTGCTTGAATGCACCGTCTGAGATGTGGAGATGTTTTGGTTGATGATGGTAGAATGGAAAGGGAGAATAGGAAAATAAAAGAGAATTCAATTGAGAAAAATTGAAGAAAGCAAAAATGAGAGCATGAGAGTAGATGATGGTAGAATGGGAAGGGAGAATAGGAAAATAAAAGAAAATTCAATTGAGAAAATTGAAGAAAGCAAAAATGAGAGCATGAGAGTAAGGATAAAAACCTCCTTTTATCTTGTATTATTCTTGGAAGTTAATCAACTTTACTTGAGTATTATTATTTTTGTCTCGTTGTTTATTTTCCTCCACCTTGGAATTTGTTTAGTTGATACCCATTGTGCTAGGTTAGTTTAATCCTTGAATTTTGAGCTAGATTTAAACTTAGGTTAAGGTGTTTATCGCTTTATTTACCATTTTAGCTTTCTTGGGATGGTATTAAAATATTTGTGGGAATTTTCGGTCAATATACCGAAGGGGTTCGCATCATTTGGTATCAGAGCTTGGCACTAATTTGGTAAATCTATCCTTTACATTATTGTTGTTGTTGTTCCAAAAAAAAAAAAAACAAAAATCGAAAGGAAGAAAAATTGGAGGATATTTCATATGCCCATGAGTAATTCTTGATTCTACATATTGGGTATATTATTGCATTTGTTAGGAGTTTCCATTAGCCAAACACTTACATTTCTACATTTTCCAAAGTATATTCACAAAGTGTTTGATAAATTATCCCAAAGAAAAATACTTCATTAGTACTTTGTTGTTCAATGCCCATATATTGCTAATTACTTGGGGCTATCCAATTCCCATCATTGAGATTGTGTTATCAACATTTTATTATCTCATATTTCACTTGTTCCATACATTGGGTAATTGTTGTTCATTCATTCCTTACCACATTTGTGTTGTTAGGGGTTTTCATATATCCACATTATACACATTCAAGGTCATTCAAAAATTGAGTATAAGGTGTTTGATAAATTGTCTCATTGAAAATTTATATTATTGTGCTTATTTGCTCTACATCTATGTCTTGTCCAATATTTGTGGCTTATCAATCTCATTGCTAAATTGGGTTCCTATCATCTTATCCCACATAATATTGTTCCTTTTTTTTTTAGTATAGCAAGCACATAAATTCCACTTGCTATTGTGTCTACGTGTTATAAATTCCTTCTTCCTTGTTTATGATTTTTTTGACTCTACAAGAATTATATAGTTTGTGGTTTAGTTGATTACCTTCCTTGAAGAACTTGAGAAATGAGATTTTGAGCGGAAAAAAAAAAAAAAAAAAAAGCAAGAGTGGTGAGCTCATTAGAGGGTAAAAGCCTAAATGGAGTGAAACACGAGTGAAAATTATTCTTGTGAGAACACTTTCACACTTGCAAATCATGTCAAATTCCAATGCTCAAATTCAAGATTCGAAGTACTTAGTACAAAATCTTTCAACCACCATGCTAGACAAATGGAGAAGATTGGGGATGAGTTGGAAAATTTAGGAACAAGAGGGGAGAGTACATCAAATAATGGAGGTGAAGAAATGATGTGTAGTAGAAGAAGGGTGAGGGATAATTTTAGGGACATTGTGTATAGGGATGGAGTTAGAAAACAAAATGGAAATTTGAATAGGAAAATTAGAATAAATGTTTGGGATGACGAAGGGGATGGTGAACAAAATGGGAGTATGAATAGAAAAAGAAGAGAGTGGTTAGATGATAGGAGAAATGAAGTTGATGAAAATATTGACAGTGTGAGAATACAAAATTCATCACTCCATGGATGGAGTAAAAGTGGAGAAGTAGTGAAGGAGATGAATGCTAGGCCACCACAATCTTTGACCCATACTAATGAGATGGAGGAACATGTGGAGGATAATTTCTACACTAGGTGCCTAGTGAGTGATAAACCATGTAATCGCATGATAGATGGGAAGATTGACACTTATTTGGTGAGTACTAATAGAGTTGAGAAATTGGGGTTACCGGTTATGAGACATCCTAATCCTTATGTATTGCAAGGTTTGAGTGACGATGGGGGAGTGAGAGTAAGTGAACAAGTTCTTCTTACCTTCAACATTGGAACCTATAGTGATCAAGTGGTATGTGATGTAGTTCCTATACACACTACTCACATAATTTTGGGAAGGTCTTGGCAATGTGAGCGAAATATGAATCATGATAGGAGGGGGAACCGATGTAGCTTCAAGATGAATGGAAAAAAGATTGTGACCCTATCTTTGAGCTCAGAAGAAGTATGCAAAGACCAAATGAAGCTCTAGAAGGAATTTGAGGAAGAAAAGGAGAAGGAGAAAGAAAAAGAAAAGGAAAAAGAAAAAGAAGAGAAGAAAGAAAAAGAACATTCAATTGAAAAATTTGTTGAAGAGGCAAAAGTGAAGGAAAATGAAAAAGACATGAGAGTTTGGGCCACATCCCTGGAAAAAGGAGAGGCACTGAGGGTTGGAGCCACGACTCCAGAAAAAGGAGAGGTAAGAGAAGAACTGAGAGTTGAGGTTCTTACCTCAAAAAAAGGTGAAGGAATGATGAGTGTCACCAATAAATTTGAGAGAAAAGATCACCCAAAAATGTTCTTTACTCTTGAATATTCTAACAATTCCCTTCATAACTTGGTTACTTCTTTGTTGCACGAGGTCGTGAGGCCAACTTATCAAGGTAACAAGGAACTTCAAAGTCATGTCTTGTGGAAGAAATTCAATGAAATATTTTCCTACAACGACAAATGCAACCGAGGTAAAGAAAATGAAATAACCAATGCAACATCTAGGAGGTATACTCCTAACACTTCTTTGAATGCAAGGTTACTATGTTTCGAATATATTAGAGGGTTGTATAATGTTGATGTGGATTTGACAAGTGTGTTGTTGACTTGTGAGAATGTAACATGTGATAAGGACCATTGGCATGATAAATTCTTATTTTGTGAAAATATGCTTGATGTGCCTATTTGCCCTCTAAATAAATTACTAGTTAGTGGAGTCCATGGGAGAGATTTATTGGAATGTCTTGATGATAATTGATGATAAAAGGACTTCACTTCTAACATCTCTAGATGCTCCCTCATTTCATATTGAACATGTTAAGAGCATGCATATTAATAATCCGAATTTGTTAAACATTTATGAATCATGTTGTGAGTCATATCTTGATGGATTCTACGGGCATGATAACTATTTGTTTTGGAAAATTGGGTTGTTTTTTTTTTTAAATGTGTCATGCGCGAATTGCTAGTGGGGAAGGCATGTGATAATTGTTTAATGGGGCGATTTAAAATCAACGGGGTCTTAGGGGTATTATGTGATCAATTTTATTGGCCTAATTCGAAACTTGGTGTTGAACATGTTTGCACTTGTAGTAAATGCCGAATTTGCAAAATGGCTAAACTCAAGTTTTTGCCCCAAGAATTCCATGCATATTTTTCCATCATGAGTAAACCTTAGACTACTACTTCTATGAATTTTATAGTGGGTTTACTTAGAATAAAAAAACATGATGCTATTTTTGTGATTGTTGGTAGGAGTATTAAAGTGTCACACTTGATTGCATGTCCTGAAATCAACAAGGTTATCAACATAGCTAATTTTGTGGTTGTTAAATTTGCTTGCAATGAAAGTGTTCATCCTATTAGCAAGTTTTCTCCACGTAAAGTTGTTTGTGACTTTATCCTATTAACTCTGTTGAATTTTATGCATATGTTTATTGAAGAAATAGTTGGTTTAGGTGGGCACGAGAATGCACCTTTGGTCAAGCCCCTTTGCAGGAGGCTCGAGCTTCAATTTGAAGGAATTGGTATACAATGTATTTCCAATGCCAACCATGGTAGGAAGCATATTCTATTTGATCCGGGCTACCAAATATGTTCCCATTCGTGGAAGGAGCGACCACCCGATCAAATAAAATTCAAATTGCTATTCTGCGGTGTTGGCTCAATTCAAGCTCTTGGCAACACTTACAAATTGATTTTGCAGGTGAGTATGAAATTTCAGTTACATTTATTGTGCCTGAATTTTCTCTTTTTATTGTAGGTGTCGATTCGTGTTCGAATCTCTTTCAAGATGGAGGAGATGATGAGAATCGCGAAGGTCCAACTTCATTGAATGAACCCGTGACCCACAATTTTGCAAGATCAAAGTTCAAGGAGTTTCAGACAGTGCATTCAAGCAAGATTCGAGGTCGAATTCTTTTTAAGAGGGAGGGGATGATGAGAACCGAGAAAGTCAAACATCGATGCGCGTGCCCGTGAGACCCATGACGAGATCCGATGTCGAAGAGGTTCAATATTCGAGGCTAAAAAAAGTAATTAAAGTCAAGAAAAACAAGCCAAGAATCAAGTTGGAGCCAAAAATGAGGAGAAATTGGACTCAACCAATTTCGGTCGATCGAAAGTCTTTAGAGAATTCTAAAGGCAGCCTCAGTCGCATTCGGCTGAGGGTTGGTCGACCGAAAGTGCCATTTCAGTCGACCATGTGATCGACCGAAATAATTTTGGTCGACCGGTTCGGTTGACCGAAACATCCGGTTTCAGAAAAAACGGGATTTTTTTGTGCAATTTTTGTATTTACATATTTTACCCACATTTTGTACATTAAGTACTATTTTCATTTCAAACCCTCATAACTTGGTTGTTCATTGTGAAATGCTCTCTTGAGAGGCTCCTTGAGATAAGGATAAAAACCTCCTTTTATCTTATATTATTCTTGGAAGTTAATCAACTTTACTTGAGTATTATTATTCTTGTCTTATTGTTTATTTTTCACCACCTTTGAATTTGTTTAGTTGATACACATTGGGTTATGGTTAGTTTAATTCTTGAATTTTGGGTTAGATTTAAACTTGAGTTAATGTGTTTATCACTTTTAGCTTTTTTGAGATGATATTAAAATAGTTGTGGAAATTTTCGGTCAATATACCGAAAGGGTTCGCATCAATGACACAAATAGTAATGTAGTTAAAGTAGTCTTGGTTTATATGGTAATTACAATGTATATTGGTTCGAGTCTCAACTCAATTATTTTAATCGTCATTTTCTTCTACTTTTTTTTGTAAAAAATTGCACAATTAGTCTTAAACTCTAGAATTAATTGTATAGTTTGTCATTTTTTCATAATGTGTTTGATTTTAGTTAAAATGAATTTTTTAAATGAATAATGATTTTTAGGAGAATTGATAGTTGAAATTTGGTTGAAAAATCAAATATTTTGGGATTGATTTTTAGTAGATGGTTGAGATCGAGTACTGAAGAAAAATGAGAAAATTTTAATGAAAATCAAAAAATGACTATCTTAACAACTTTTATATGAATTAGCTAATACATTATCCCACTTTCTTAGTTGAAATTAAAAAAGTAGCCCCGTCCCCAAAAAAGAAAAATATTTTCTACCCGCAATGAAAAAAATTCCTGGTCTGTTAGATATAAGTTGTTGAATTTGACTAATATTAAAATCGGGATTATAATCATTATTCATTACCAATACTCTTATATAATAACGCTATATATCTCAAAGTTGAGATAAATATCAATCCAATTGACACTCTTACATTGAAAATTGAAGAGGTGGTTTGTGCATGTGCACATGAGCACCTCCTCATTCTCCAATGAATATGTGTCAATTGAGTTGAGATTGATATCAACCTTGAGATAAATAATACTAGTCTTACCAATATTTTCTTTTTAGAGCAGGCTGCATTAATTTCAGATAATTTTTTCAAAACTCTGAGTTGTTCCCATTAATGGCATGTTTTCTTTCTGTATCACTTTTGACTCTTTGCACGAGAAGGAAAAAGAGAAGAAGCCTTGCTTGCATGTGCCGAATTCACTATTACAGAATTTTAAGGGTGGGGGTATATATATATGCTTCAAAAGTCTACTTATTGCATTAACGATTTCGACGCGGTTTACAGATGAGAAGATGGAGTTATTTAAGAGACTATTCACCGGTCCATTTCAATAAACAGGGAATTCTACATTTATATAAACCCTAATTTCGAGTCGTGGAACCTCATCGAGAGTTAGTTTTTACTGTCATTAGTCATTTATATATATTTGAAAAGATGAGTGCAAATAAGTTTGTTCTCCTTGTCCTTGTTGGTGTTCTTGTTTGCGCCGCCACTGGGAGGAAGCTTGCTGGCTCAGAGGGTTCTTTCGAGGATGAAAAAACACTAGGTGGTGGAGGAGCTGGATTTGGTGGGGGTGCTGGCGGTGGGGTTGGAGCTGGAGCTGGAGCTGGTGGAGGTGTTGGAGGAGGAGGAGGTTTTGGTGGTGGTGGAGGAGGTGGAGGCGGATTGGGTGGAGGAGCTGGTGGCGGATTCGGCGGTGGAGCTGGTGGTGGATTAGGTGGAGGAGCTGGTGGTGGTGCAGGAGGTGGAGGTGGATTGGGTGGAGGAGCTGGTGGTGGATTAGGTGGTGGAGCTGGAGGAGGAGCTGGTGGTGGGGCAGGAGGTGGAGGTGGATTGGGTGGAGGAGCTGGTGGTGGATTAGGTGGTGGTGCAGGAGGTGGAGGTGGATTGGGTGGTGGAGCTGGTGGAGGAGCTGGTGGTGGTGCAGGAGGTGGAGGTGGATTGGGTGGAGGAGCTGGAGGCGGAGCTGGTGGTGGATTTGGCGGTGGGGCTGGAGGTGGAGGTGGATATCCTGGGAAAAAGAATTAATTGAGTTCTGTTTAATTATTCCAATTGCAACCTTGGAGTCAGGCTAAATAAAATTGTTATAATTCAAAATTTGCATGATCGTCAATTGTATCAAGTGTGAGTCCAGCTTTATTTGTTTTCTGAACTTTTAAAGTGAAGTCAGTAGCTCTTCAAATAAATATAAGCAGAGTGATAAATATTCAAATCTATCTTTTTCTCATGCATGCATGTTTATGCGTAGACGGCGATACGCTATTACGCCTCCAACAAATATCTTAAAAGTTGGAAAGGAGCAGTTTATACTGCCAAGAAGCAAAACAATTTTGGCTTTTAGCCGTTTAAGCGAAATCAAACATGCTCATAGCTAGAATGGACCGCAATAACTGAAAAATAGAACCATCAGGTGCCATAAATCACTTTCGTCTTTGTTTACGAGAGGTAAAAAGCTGATTTTTATAAAAAGTAATACCGAATCCCGCAAAATTAAGCTAAAAAATGAATACTAATTGTGAATTTATGTACATGTCATTAAGAGCTTGTTTGTCAATGTTAAAAATTTTGATTTTTGTGGTTTTTTTTTTTTTTTCTTTGATTATGAATGTGTGATTTAAAAAAGTTTTAAAAGTCAAATTGTGGATTTAACTAAAAATTGATTGTTGAGATTGAATTTGAAAAATTGTGGTAAATTTTTTCCCGTTACAAACGAGCTCTCTAAGTCCCTGGTTTTAATCAATATTTTAATCTAAATCAAAGTCAACATTTAATTTTAACCACATATTTTATGAAACCTACAACTTTGCAACCAATAAGGGGCTAAAATTAAGCTTCTGTTTAGTAGAAGTTTATTTGCTCTTGTTTTGTTTTTATTAAAATTTTCTCATTTTACTACATTATTTAATCTCAATCATCCGTTAAAAGTCAAGTCCACAATATTTGACTTTTTAACCATTCATTCTCTTAAAAATCACTATTTATTTAAAAAAAAAAACACATTTTAACCAAAATTAAACACTCTTTATAAAATTTGTTTATAAATAACGACGTGATAACATTTCGTTGGTCAATTTTTATGAAAAGTCAAAAATCATGGACGAGAATATTTGATCAATGGAAATGGTTGGCTTTTCAAGGAATCAAATTCTTTTTAAAAATAAATAAATAAATTACCAAATAGAGGCTTATGCTTTAAATTGAACTGAAAATTTGTAGGTGATAAATATTTTTTTAAAAATAGTAAAAATTTATATATTGATATTGTAATCATATTGAAGCTCTCGTTAAATCGTATAATGTGAAATCAACAAAAATATTATTTTTAATATCGATTTTAAAATATTTAAGAAAAAGAAAATAAGGAAAAAGTGATAATAAATGGTATGTGATAATAAATCTGTTCATTCATGATGGTATTCGTCCAATTTTTTTTTATTATTATTATCCCGCTTTAAAACAATGAACAAGTATTCAATTAATTTTTTTATTTTTTTACTTATTAAGTGTATAAGCGATAAATAAATTATTTTAATCCCTCTTAATAAATTTTTTTGACAAAAATTGATAAAAGATGCAAGATATATTAATTAATGAAATAATGAAAATAAGAATACAATAAAAAAAAGTTAGGGAACATAATTATAATATTGACTAAAAGTTATGAATATTTTTTGCAGTTAAAATATAGTGCACGTATAAAAAGACGTAAGGCAATATATTTTGCCTACTGATGAATGCAAGCGTCTTTTAACTTTGCGAGTACCGTGCCCTAAAATTAGCTATCATTTTCTTTACTCTCACTATCCCAATTTAAGAATAATGCATTAGCAGAAAAACAAATATTATTTGGTGGAGGTCCTGGTGGAGGCTGCTGTGGAGGACCTCCTAGCTACGGATTTGGTGGAGGACCTTGTTGATCGAGGACCTGGAAGCAGATATGATGGCCACATTGGCCAGCCTGGTGGTGAATTTCCTAGATAATTAAATGATTGATATTTCCAATTCCAATTAAATCTTGGTATTCTTTTCTTTATTAATGAACAAATATATATATAATTATTTTTCTTTCTATTTTGTTCACAGAAATCTGATTAATGAGTAAAAAACTTCACTAAAATCTCGAACCTTTATATATTCTTTTTTAATTAAATACTGTGATTTAGAAATGACGAGCACTAATAAATGCTCATCTTGAGCATGGCCGCTTACCTTACCCGCGAACGCTAACAAAACACCAAGAGTGATACTCCATCCTCGAGGAATAAAGTTATCCCCGAACATCATCCTCAACACTGAGGATGATGTCTCATATAATTAATCTATACCATGCTTGGGCCAATATATCCTCAAGGTTCAACCTCATGACTAGTCGGGATGCCTCGATCTAAATAGGGAATATCCATCTCCTAATCTCAATAGGACTTATGTCATTTTACAATAACTAACAACCTTATCCCTAATAAATAAGATGCCTCCCAATAAGACTAGTGCCTAAATTCAGGTATCCTAATCCTAATCCTAATCCTATCAGGATCTTCCTGCACGCCTCTATAAATACTCACTTCTCAATCACAATTAAGGTTACACAAATATTATTCCAGTTCATAGCCTCTTGCAATAATATTTTCTCTATCTTCACTGACTTAAGCATCGGAGGGCACGACGAGGTCAAATCTCACCGCCTTTGTTTCAAGTATTCAGAGATCTATATCATACTTGTTTGCTGTTCAAGTTCGAAATATTTCAGGTACAAATTTTCAGCATCATCAAGAAACATTGTATCTTCATAAAATTATATAAACTTCTTGGAGAAAAAATCTGAAACATCAGTAGTTTGATCAAATGTCAAATATGAATAGTAAAAGACGAAAATAGTATTTTTCATGTCGATTTTTTGTTTTTGAAGGTGAGAAATATCCTTAAAATGTTGCTAAGTAAAACATTAGAACCATTAGATGTGATCAGCATTCTAAA
This sequence comes from Ligustrum vulgare, assembly GCA_963555705.1. Lineage (NCBI taxonomy): Eukaryota > Viridiplantae > Streptophyta > Magnoliopsida > Lamiales > Oleaceae > Ligustrum > Ligustrum vulgare. The sequence continues at coordinate 61,056,623 of OY743175.1, read as the reverse complement.
AAGAGTAAAGCGTGACGAAACAACGGAACCAAGCATCAAGCGAAAAGCGCGATAGCGTGCGAGCGAAGCGTGACGAAGTGGCAATGTCAAGTTTCAAGTATAAGCGCGCCTAAACATAAACGTAAGCGAGCTTTTTTATAACATTGGGTGTGATACATAGACTAGTTCCCCAGGTTTCCACATCGTATGAATGTCTCAAGTGTACAGTGTACATAAGATATAAATCTAAGAGCATCTCCAATAGGTTCTTTAAACTTAAAATACTCTTTGTTTAAGAGAGTTAATACTTAAAATATCACTCTAATAGATTCTCTAATTTAACATTTTAATTTAGAGAGTACTCTATTATTAAATACATTCAAAAAGTTTCAATCTCAATGTTCATACATTAACTTTCTTATTATATATTTGATATCATTGGTAATTCACTTTCAAAAAATAAATATTAACTAAAAATAAAGAAAAACAATAAATATTTTTATGAAAAAAGTAAAATAAAGAGCCTAAAATAAAGATTTTGTTGAAACTTGTAAAAAATTTTGTTCTTTAAATATAAAAATACTTTTTATAATGTAAAATATGCTCTTTAAATATAAAGAGTCTATTAGAAATGATCTAATGTCTATTGGAATTATCAAAAACTATTGTGGTTTGGTCAGCTCAGAACAAAGTACAACTAGATTTTTTCTGTGTTTTATGTTAATTGCAACAACTCTTTTATTGTCAGTTTAATTACTTAGTTCGGAATGAATTATAATTTTTTTAATCAGACTCATAAGAAGATGAAATATTTGTCGCATGGAAAAGAAATAAAAACAGATATATCGGACATCCGGTCAATAAAAATATGAAATTAAATTAGATCACACTATATTTTTATGAGTTCGCATCATAATGCGCATCATGCGTTATTAGTTATTATAGGTCAAGTCAGATATTTCGTTGGCTTTTCATAAATGTCATGGGTTATCGTCGTACTTGTCTTTGTATGCTACATACACATGCAATCCTTGAAATATCGTATCACTCTTCAATATCTTTTATGTACATACTACCCAATTGCATCCCACCACATATAGATCTTTGTGTTGCTCTAAAGACGGGTCGTCCTTTAGATTCTCATGCCATGATATATTTTCTAAAGCATGATTTACTTGCATCTCTGTTCACTCGTGTTCTCTAGCTTGTTTCCTTTTTTCCCTTGAATTTCTCATATATCTTATCAATTTCATTTCATACTTGAAACGATTCTAGGATTGAGAAGTTTGAATTTAGGGTCTGTTTGATAGGCTTTAATTTTCCATGGAAAAAGAAAAAAATTTCCAGCTTTTCTACTTTACTCCGTTTGATTGAGAAAATTTTTCGCTGAAAATATTTTTCGCGGACCCCACAAACGCGCCAATTTTCCTTATTTTGGTGGAAAATATTTTCTTTGGGTTTTGGTGGATTTTTATTTTCCATGGTAGATGGAAAATCATTTTCGACACGTTTAATCAATTTTGTTGTTGTTAATTGACTTATTTTCTTTTCAAAAAATAATATTATCATCATCAAGTACAAATATATTTAAAAAGTAAAAAAAAAATTGATTAAAATAGCAAAAAATTATCTTATTTTTCATGAAAAATAATGTCAATCAAACAACAAAAGTTGGAAAATTCTCCACTTTTTTCACCTAAAAAATTAAATCAATGAAACACTCTCAATTGATTTTCCAGGAAAATTATTTCCAAGCAAAATTATTTCCTTAGAAAATATTTTCTTCCACCCATTTTCCACTTTCGCAATCAAACACATTGTTTTCTGATATTGATTGGTCTTGATTTGACATTGTTTACGCATTTCTATTTTTGGGAGAGTTAATATCCCCATTAGCAAAAAGGTGTAGCCCACACCTTGAGAGGTCTAACCGACATTGTCCTAAGTCATTGATTAAAAAGGTAAATCACGGTTATACCTCCTGGAGTCAGGGTGGAGATGTGGTAAGTAATGACTCCCGCTTGCCACAGAGCACAAATTCATTATTTCGGGATTTGAACTCTGTACCTGACTGCGCTGAGTACTTTTCGATCCCTCCCCTTTACCATTGGGAGATGTGCCATGGGGGCGTTAATATCCCCATTAGATATATCTTTTCTTGTAGATCTACCATTTCCTCCACAATTTTTTTTTTATAAGATTTCTTCTAGCTAGACTATACATTTGGAAAATCATTTGTTCAAAGGCAACTTCTTATCCTCTGTTTGGTAAAAAGAATATAGTTTATAAATTCAAATTGATTTATTTATGTTCAAAGTGTTGCATGATTTGGCTCTACACCATTTTGTTCCCAACTCTTCATCGTCTATAAATAGGACATAGGGACATCCTATTCCATACACCAATGTCATGCAAACATAAATAAATATCATTCTCTCTTCTTCTCTTGTGAACTAAATTTTTGCATTCTTGTTGCATAATTCTGGTTTTTCTTTTCATATTCATTTTGGAGTACAATGCCATTATTCTGATGCTTTGTACTTGTGTTTTGAAATGCTGAAAACATATGTGGTAGCCGTTGTATTCAGGGACGTAGGTAAGGGGGTCTGCTGGCCCAAGCCCACCCAATTTTGAGAAAATTCATTTAGGAAAGGTTTAAAATTAATAGGAAAAATATATAACTACAAAGTACAAACCTAAAATTATCACTTTTTAAAACTAACAAACTTAGGATTTTTATTTTTATTTTTTATTTATTTTATTTTTAAATCAGGTGCTAATTATAATAATAAATATAATATTGTCTAATATAAAAATTATTATCAATTATATATTAAATTAAAACTAATATAATATTTAAATAAAAAAAGTCACCAACCCCACCCCACCCCGAATTTCTTTTTCTTTTGCTTTTCCCCACCCCACGAAAATGATTTTTTTCTTCTCCATCTCTCTCTCGACGTTTTCCCACCCTACCCTGCCACCCCATCCCATCTCACCTCACCTCATCCACAAAGTAACAATTGATCACATAAAATCACAAATCACAATTACAAATTTAATCGTAAATTTCACCCTAATTCCACCCCAACCCATACCACAACATCCACCCCCCAAAAATTATTTTTCTTCTATTCCCTCGCCTCGCCCCGCCCAATCCTTCCTTGCCCACTCCACCCCACTCAAATCCATGCCACAAAGTCACAATTGGTCACAAAAAGTCACATTTTGGTCAAAATTACAAATTTACTCACAAATTTCACCCCACCCACCAACCTACCTCATCCCCACTCTCAAAGTCACAATTGGTCATATGAAGTTACAATTATGAAATAAAAAATTTCACTACGACCTCAGCTCAGCTCAGCTCGCCCTACCCCATCCCATCCCATCCCATCCCATCCCACCTCACCCACACAAAGTTACAATTGATCATACAAAGTCACAATTCAGTCATAATTACAAATTTAGTCACTCGCCCTACCCAAAGTCACAATTAGTCATACAAAGTAACAATTACAAATTTAATAGAAAAATTCACCCAGGCCCGGCAGTCCCCAAACCCGGCCGACCCCTACCCCACCCGCCTTCACCCCATCCAAAATGTCATAGTTGGTCACACAAAGTAATAGTACTGTCACAATTAAATTTTTAATAGCAAATTTAAATACGTCACGTACCTCACTCAACAATGTCATAATTGGTCACACGAAATTACATTTCGGTCACAATTACAAATTTAGTCACAAATTTCTACCCACCCTACCCCTAACCCGCACAAAATCATAGTTCGTTCGCACAAAGTCGTAGTTTCGTCAAACGAGGTCACAGTTAGGTCACAACTCTATTACAATTACAAATTTAATTGGAAAATTCACCCCACCCTACCCCACATGCAAAGTCACAATTGATTACACAAAATCACAGGTAGTCACACTATCACTATTGACCACAAAATTCGGCTGGACCTTGAACCAATACGTCTCAGCTCCTCCCTCTTTAATGCGTGAATCTCCTGCGCACTGTAACAAACGATCAGTTTGCAAAGGGGGCCGAGGTGGCTCCCGTTTGCACTCTGATGCGTCAGTACTCATTTTCAGCAAATATAACTTGGGTGCTGGAAATATGAGTGTGTAAAAGAGAGAAAGGGGAGTGAGAGTAAAATATTTAGTTAAGAGAACGAAATTGCTAACCCCGTTTGGATGAAAGGAGTGTCTTATTTATAGAAGAAGTTCTTATTTCGGATTGCGACACATGGCGGACTTTACACGTGTATTTACCCTAGCTGTTTGAGAAGCGGATCTTACTTTTTGGCAGTAATCATTGCTACGTCTGGTAGGGGATGGGCTCCTGTCACTTTTTGATAAAGACAATGTCATATCTCTGACTCCATCCATAGTCCTATCACTCATCCTAGGTGTTACCATGGAGCCCCAGGCAAAACGTAAAACACCTCAGCTATCATAAAACCAGTTCGGCTAAAGAAGTTCATGTGCTGTTCCACCTCGGCAGTTGACCCAAGGAGATATCCTAAGCTTTAGCCATGGGCCAAGGTCCATTGGACCTCTATTGGGCCCTCGCTGGTGGTTCACTGTATTCCTTTTTGGGCTTGGTCTCAACACTAGTCCCTCAAATCCGATGTGGTCATTCATGGGCGGATAGGATTTGTCATAGGTTCGAATCACTAATCTTGTTCTGATAACGTTCTGTAATTAGACAGCTATAGGATGGCAGTTTTGCCCAAACTTCGTTATCTTGTTACATCCAATATTTTATAATTATTCCGCCATCCGTTAGCTGGGAATTATCATATGACGCTGCAAGCTTGGGGCTCTGAATGACATTCCTTAGAGGGAGCTGGGATTCAAAGTAGAGCCGACCTCCTGCTCCCTTTTACCTCCCAGGCGAAAGTCGGGATTATACTAGCATGTCTCTTAGGCGACGCATTTAATATAAGGGGCTACTGATATCGGTTCCCAAGAAATAAGGGAGGGGAGGTGACATCCTGCCGCGCGTGGCACACACTGTGGTAACTGAATGATTTTCTCCCTTCTTCTGATAGTTGGCGCTTTGATTAGCCCATCCCCCAAGAGACGCGGGTTACCCGTGTTAATCATGCGGCTCAAAGATCAAGGGTTTTGGTTTATTGGGTTCCCTATAAAGCCTCATTCTTCTCATTGTTTCTCCTTTATTGTATCCTTAGAAATTTCGTAGTAGCACTTTCGCAAGAAGTTGTAGCGCCTCTTCCTTTCTTGTAAGTCTTTCAGCTTCTCTTCAAGGGTTTTCCACCCAGCAAGCCGTTTCTACCGCTCAACACCTTCCATTTGCGAGTTCTTCACTTCGACTATACAATCTTGGACGCCCGTTTTTTAAGGTAAATTTCTTTTCCTTTGTATGTGCAAAGCTTTTTCAGTTCTAATCTTCGAGTATGGGTTTGAAAATTCAGTTTTGCATTTTGTTTTCCTTTTGGTGAGTCTAGCCCATTTTAAGGGCTGGGCGTTTATCGGTTCGGTTTTGGTTCTTTCAAACACAAGAACCGAACGGTTTTGGTTTCGGTTCGGTTTTCGGTTATTTTTCGATTTTTGTTCGGTTCCAATTAAAAAAATCTAATTGTTTGTAAAAATTAAAAGTAAATACAACCAAATAAAGTTTTCAATTAAAATTAAAGTCCAAATTCATATATTACCACGAATATGAATCTCAGAATCTTGATAGTTAAAATATTTTTTTACTCTAAAACCATTTTTATTTGAAAAGAAAATCACGTCGAGGAAGTAAGAACATTTGAATCTCATTAAAAGTAAATTCCACAAAATAATAATACTAACTAAATTATTAAATTTCATAATAATAGTGTATCAAACAGACAATATTTTATACACTGTCTAAGTGTCTATACATTAAAGTGTAGTTCTACTTGGATAATATTGTGAGTAATGGATTTTCAATTAAAATACTACACATCTAAACAACATTTCTCAAAGGGAAAAATTGTGAGTAAATTTATACTCCTCTGACCCATTGTCTACACATTAAAACGTGAACATAAATATATTTTGTTGTATAATTCAATGAAAAATTCAAAAAAAAAAAAAAAAATTCTATCGGTTTTTATTTTGGTTTTCGGTTTTGATTTTAAGAACCGATCGGTGTCGGTTTTTTTAAAAAGAAAAAAAATCGGTTTTGGTTTCGGTTTTGAATTTTTTTTTCAAGAACCGATATATTTCGGTTTTTTTGGTTCGGTTTACTCGGTTCCGGTTTTTTTGTCCACCTCTACCCATTTTTAAGAACAAAAAATGGAAAGAGTTGGGGGAACGGGTTCACAGGAACTGTTGGCAATGGTGATTCCTGTCAGAGGTTTCTGCCCATTGTCTTTATCGGTTTTTAGTTCTCGCTTCTTTAGGGAGTAGATTAAGAGGAGGAATAGGAAATGCAGTGGTATAATTTATTTGGATGATTCTGACAGCGAAGAAGAAAGGAACCAGACCTACATGGCTCATTTGTCATCCGACGAGGAGGCCTCTTTGCGGGAGCTTCGGAGCAAGCGAGATAGAGATTTGAAAAGAGGAGAGGCAGTGGGCTCTTCTTCCGATCATCAGAACATCGGCTTAAGTATTAGGCCCCATTTAGAGCACATAGGGAAGAATTAAGGCTATCTGAGGAGGAAATAGTCCAGGTTGAAGGTTGGGTGGACCTGATGAATAAAGTGTCAGGGTATCATGTGGACACTGATCCGAACCCAGAATTTTGCTGGAGCATCGGCGAAATTCAGGATGGCAGAAGGGGTTCGATTACTGCACCCTACACCTTCTTGCCGACCCTGTAGCCCTCCCCCAGGTCAGGTGGCCGTATGCTATGATGCTTTATCCTGTGGGATGAGGCTGCCCCTGCATCCCTTTTTCAGGGCCCTGCTTAGGAGTTACAACTTATGCTCTTATCAGTTGGCCCCTAATTTCTGGACGCAGGCGGTGTGATGAGATCCCGGTCGGGGAATCTCGTCGAACACGCGGAATAACGATATTTAAAACCCTAGGATAGATCTAGATCAGATCGACACAAGACAAACAACGAAAAATAAGGATAGAACGACAGTAAAGCCTTGACCCGACAATCACGACGCAATTTATGGCGATGCGGATTGAAGAACCAAGATTGGTGAACGCCACAAGGACTTGTCAATTTCCTTAATAAGTATCGAATTTGGAAACGCCACAAATATTTTGGCGAATATTTGATAAGTTTGCTGGAAGAACGCCACAAAGATCGGATCTTTGATAAGTTCAAGAAAAAAGGAATAAACTCAACCTCTCAATTTTGGAGAATCCTCTCACAAATTTTATTAATCAACTCAAACTTCTCTTACAATGAATTGAAAAAGCGTATAAATAAGCAAAATAACCTAGCATCTAATTTACTCAAAATAGAATTCTAATTAGACTAAAATTCTAAAATAGGAAAATAACCTAAAATAATAAAAGGAAACGAAATAATTGTAAAATCCGGAATCCTGAATTACGGCCGTGAATATATAGCTTACGGCCGTAACGAACATTCTGTCTCAAATTTCAATCAGGTGTTACGGCCGTGATCAACATGTTACGACCGTAAAATATTTCAATTTCAGTTTTACGGACGTGATAAACTTCTTACGGCCGTAATCAGCGTTCTGCCTGTTTCTGCCTTAAGGATGTTACGGCCGTAAAAATGAAGGTTACGGCCGTGAATCAAGTTCTGCCTTATTGTTTGATTTCCTGCCTCGGCTCGATCCTTTCGCCTTCTCGGCTCGACCCCAACAAGGAACTTGCTCCGTTTTGCACGTAGATCACTATCATATTGCCGATGGCTCGACTTCGCCCTTCGATGCCTGGTCCGGATCACATCACGGTGGGTACTTGGTTGGTGTGGCAGGAGGTCAACCTCGACTACCCCATCTCGTTGCACATCATCCACACCTTATATACCCTGAAGAAGTCCGTTAGAAGGGATAAGGATGTGAGGTCGGATGTCAAGGACTGGTACTACTTGTCCCCCAAAGGCTCATATCCCCCCTATTATTACTGGTCATCCCACTTCGATAAAGAACTGGAGGAACCAATGGTTATGGTTTGCGGGGGAGTGGCAGAGCTCGCCTGTGGACCCTAGTCCGGAAATCACCGTTCCTTGAACTCTTTCCCCACCTAGTGAGTCTTGTATTTGCTTTCGCGTCCATAAGTGTCGTGTGGCATTCACTTTTTATTTTCTGTTCGTCTTCCTTTATCTGTTTTTCACACATTATTGGTTTATGGCAGGGGACACTTTTTCCTGCCTCCTCTCTAAAGCGGATTTAGCGGCAGTGAGGCGCTTGTTTTTGCCTACAAGGGCACTTTTCAGGGGGGTCATTCAACAAAACAAACTCTTTGTTAAGCACGGCCTTATGAAAGCCATGAGTGAGTAAAACTTTCTTATTGCCTTCATGGCTTTTGCCTCAATCATTCATTGCCTTATTCTTCTCTCTTTCTTGCTAGGTTCCAAAGACTTCCCGAAGATCTCCTTGAAGGGCCTTATGGCAAAAAAGGTCCCTCCTGCCCTTCGCCACGGTAACAAGATCGAAAGGAGGCAGAAAGCAGTACTTGCTAATCTATAAGTATGGGTGGCAAAGGAGGTATCTGAAGCGTCCACTGCCCAACTTGAAGGTCCTCTTCCTGCATTGCTGCCACCACCGAGTCTGCTACCGGTGGGCCCCCAACAGCCTAGCTTGAAAAAAGGGGCTGAACCCAAGAGGATCACAACAACGGGGAAGGGAAAGAGGTCGGATAGGGGTGGCTCTAAGAGGGAAAAGGAGTCTGAGAATGTCTCGGTGCCATTTCCCCTATCCGAGGATATTTTCGAACCTATATCCGAGGAGGAGCCCGCCCCTTTGAAGAGGCTCAGGAGGGGGAAGGATATCACCTCTGCTCCTCTGCCACCAGAGACCCAAGACTTGGAGGATGAGCCTTCCTGCCTATCCCAGGCCTGGCTTTTGAAGTGACACCTGAGGGGGCAAAAGAGCTCAAACAGATTAAAGCCAGTGTCCTCCTTAAGGACATCACCTTCAGTCCCACTTTATTCGACTCCCCCAGTTCTCCTCCTGCCAGGGCTGCCTTGGTCACCGAGCAATTTTGGATAGAGGGCTGGTCCACCTTCTCTTCCAGTGCCACTCCATCCCGGAAGCTGCTTGCCACAAAAGCTATGAATGCTAGAGTACTGGCCCTTATTGATGAGGTGGAGTCTTCAGTGGAGGAGGCGCAGCGGGACAAAAAAGATGCTGAGACTGCACTCTGTCACGCGGACAACATGCTGAAGGAGATTAATGATCTTAAAACTCAGCTGTCCATAGCTCGCAAATCTTCCTCAGAGGAGAGGGCTCACGCGAAGCACCTCCAGGAAGATAATGATAAACTGAAGCATGATCTCCAGGCCTCTGAGTCAGATGTGGCGGCTCTGTGCAAGAAGCTTGACGAGTCCAACCGTGCGCAGTCCATCACAGCTGAAGCCCTAGCAGAAGCAAACTCCACGAAGGCCAAGCTGGCAGCTGAGGTTGCAGAAGTCACCTCTAAGCTACAAGGGGAGGTAGAGGCTAGGAAGAAGGCTGAGGAGGATTATGCCTCCCTGGAGAAACATATTGACTCTAGAATTGCTGAGGCCTTGGAACGTACTATTGCGGCTAGGGTGAAGGAGGTTTTGGGGGCCGAAAAGTCGAAAGCAGTTCAGGACTTCAAGGATACTTTTGAAGAGACCCCTGAGTATAAAGCTATGCAGAGGATTTTTGGGAACATTGTGGTTAGGATGGCCTTGGGAGATGTAAAAGAGACTTTCCCAGATTTGGACATTTCCCAGATCGAGGCCTTATATCCTGAGCCACAAGATTTAGGGAAAAATCCTCCTACTGATGTTCCCTCTGACTCCTGGCAAATCGTACCAGGCGGAGATTCTGCCAAATATCCCCCCCCCCCCCCAATGAATGTGGCAATAAGGTGTGGCTGCGGCTAGTTGACTTTTAGTTTATTTTTCGAATTTTTAATTGTAAATGTAATGACACTTTGATTTGTAAATACATCAAATTATAAACGTAATGATTTATTTAGCTCAATGTTTTGATCATTTTGCGAAGTTGAACAGTTGTGTACACAAGTTTTTGGTTGGTACAACGTCATTTGTTTAAGTGTGAAGGCTTCTTAAACGTAAACGCCTTCTAAACGCATTCAACGAAGATAGTCTCTCAGATCTGAGTAGCTTAAGACATTCATGTTTACTGGTTAGATCTGATTTTGACAAACATTTGAACACATTTGATTTGTATTTCGTAACACCTGTGATCCTTCTTCCCTACGATTTATTAGTTTGGACAAGCTCCTATTGATGGTGTTAATACGTTCAACTAATACGCAGTGATCGTAGTACGGGTTTATAAGAGTCCCTTGTTTAACAAAGTTCAAGTATGACAGAGTTGTGCTCTCCTATAAACAAAAATAATATAGGCATTTTTATTATCCGCTGTGTTTACCGAGTAGCACTTGGTGCATTCCTTAACGTAACTCACTTCAAATTTTTCATTCAATTACATGGAGACGCTGTAATCATCGAAGAGGAATTTTATTTTATTGAAAATAGCGATGAAGGTGATCCGTGTTCTAAGGATTACAAAAACGTACCCCGGATAGGTCTTCGATCATGTACGTACCGGGTACCACCTCGGCGGTGACTTTGTAAAGGCCTTCCCAATTAGGGCCTAAAGACCCTACTCCTGGTTCTTGAGTAGAGGGAAGGACCTTTTTAAGGACTAAATCTCCAATGTTAAAGTGCCGACCCTTTACTCTTTTGTTGTAGTAGCGGGCCATTTTTCCCTGGTACTTGGCCATTACTATTTGAGAGTCACTCCGTTTTTCCAGGAGGAAATCCAAGTTTGTCCTTTGTACTTCTTCGTTTCCCGCCTTGTCATAATGAATTTGACGAAGAGAAGGCAACCCAATTTCAACTGGACACATCGCCTCGGATCCATATGCCAGGGAGAAAGGCGTTTCACCGGTGGCAGTTTGCGAGGTGGTCCGAAGTGCCCATAATACTTGTGAGAGTTCATCTACCCATGCGCCTTTTTTGGATTCCAACTTCCTTTTTAGGGTGTTCTTTATTGTCTTGTTCACGGGTTCTACCTACCCATTAGCTTGTGGATGATGCGGAGACGAGAACAATTTCTTAATTCCCAAATCGTCACACAATTCATCAACGCTTCTGTTTTTGAACTGCTTTGCATTATCACTAACCAACGAGTGCGGTATTCCAAATCTGCATATAATATTCTTCCAGATGAACTTGGTGGTATTGGCCTCTGTAATCATCATCAGGGGCTCTGCTTCGACCCACTTGGTGAAGTAGGCAATTGCCACTATTGCAAAAAAATTGTTACCAGCACCTCTGGGCATAGGGCCAATAATATCAATCCCCCACTTCGCGAAAAGCTAAGGGCTAGTTACCACAGTCAATTTGTGATGCGTCTGATGTGGTATGGTCGCATGCCTCTGGCATTTATTGCACTTTTGAACGAAGTCATGAAAGTCCTTTCGCATAGTTGACCAAAAATATCCCTGTTGGAGGGCTTCCGAGCCAGCGATAACGCCCCAGCGTGGTTGCCACATATACCTTCATGGATTTCTCTCATTATATACTGTCCTTGTTTCGGCCCAACACATCGCAACAAGGGAGAGGTGTAGCTCCGTTTATAAAGAAGATCATCCAAGAGTACAAAATTTGCGGCATATCTTTGCAACCTCCGAGCTGCTTCCGGCTCGTTTGGTATTGTTTGATGCTTTAAGTACGCCAGTATAGGACTCATCCAAGACCATTCTTCTTCTATTGCCAAAATTTATGTTCCCGACTCAATGGAAGAAACCGAAAAATGCTCGATTGGAACCATATTGTGGAGTTCAGAATCATTACTGCTTGCTGGTTTAGATAAAGCATCCGCATTGGAATTCTCAGTTCTGGGAACATGATGTAACTCCATTTTTCCGAAGTGCACGGCTAAATCTTTTACTTTCTTCAAGTAAGCAACCATGGCTGGCTCTCTGGTAGAAAACTGTCCGTTAAACTGGCTCAAAACAAGCTGCGAGTCACTATTTGCCACTACAGACTTAATCTTTAGAGCTTTCGCAAGTCTTAGTCCAGCTAATAGCGTCTCGTATTCTGCAACATTGTTTGAGGCTTTAAAGCCAAAACGGATCGCGCTGTGCAGTTTGTATCCTTCTGGACTTATTAATAGTATCTCAGCCCCGGATCTTCCTTCAGCCGAGGACCCGTCAACGAACAATTTCCACTCACGGCTATCCTCTGAATTATCAGTCATTTCCACCTCGGGCAGATGCGTGAACTCAACTATGAAATCTGCTAATGCTTGACCCTTTATGGCTGTCCGATGCTCATAATGCAGGTCGTACTGGCTGATTTCTAACACACACTTCATTAACCTCCCAGATATGTCTTGTTTCTTCAGTACTTGCCTCATAGGAAAGTTTGTGAGAACATGTATGGAGTGCGACTGAAAGTAGGGGCGGAGTTTGCGAGCTGCTGTGATCAATGAGAGAGCAAGTTTTTCTATATCTAGGTAACGTGTTTCTACATCCAGCATGGCTTTGCTTACATAATACACTGGGATTTGATTCCCATCTTCCTCTCTGATCAATACTAAGCTAACAGCCTCTTTTGATATGGCTAAGTACAGATAGAGTGGTTCGCCAGCCTTTGGTTTTGATAACAATGGGGCCTGTCCCAAGAATGATTTCAGGTCGGAAAAATCTTGTTCACATTCCGACGTCCATTGGAATCGCTTCCTTCCCTTCAAGATCTTAAAAATGGCAAGCATTTATCAGTGGACTTGGAAACGAATCGATTTAAAGTCGCAATTCTTCCCGTAAGCTTCACACTTCTTTAGGGCTTCGAGGAGATCGCATGTTCAGCAAAGCTTTGATTTTATCGGGATTGGCTTCAATCCCTCTTCTGTTCACCATGAATCCCAGAAATTTTTCGGACGCTACTCCAAAAGCGCATTTCGCTGGGTTGAGCTTCATTCGATATTTTCTCAAAACATCGAAGGCCTTTGACAAATGGCGGATATGCTCTGTGGAGACCATACTTTTGACCAGCATGTCATCGACATACACTTCCATGGTGTTTTCCAATTGTTTCGAAAACATATGATTTACCAACCTTTGGTAGGTGGCTTCAGCATTTTTTAAGCCAAACGGCATGGCTTTGTAACAACAGAGTCCCCTATCCGTAATAAACGAGGTGTGCTCCTCATCCGATTCGTGCATGGGGATTTGATTGTATCCGGAGTATGCATCCATAAAGCTCAGCATCTCATGTCCCGCTGTTGAGTCGACTAATTGATCAATCCAAGGCAGGGGAAAACTATCTTTAGGGCATGCCTGGTTTAAATTCGAGAAATCAATACACACTCTCAGTTTCCCATTCTGTTTTGGGACCAACACAGGGTTTGATACCCATTTCGGGTACCGGGACTCTCTGATGAATCCATTTTTCAATAGCTTCGTCACCTCTTCTTTCAAGGCCTCGTATTTATCAGGACTCATCGGTCTTCTCTTTTGCCTGTGTCCAGGGGTCCTTGGATCAAGCTAAAGTCTATGACAGGCCACTTTAGGATCAATTCCAATCATGTCATCATGCTTCCATGCAAATACGTCGAGATTTTTGAGTAAGAAGCCTTTTAGTTGACCTTTGTATTCAATCGGCGAATCTAGTCCAATCTACAACTCCTTGATTGGATCAAGTGGGTCAACACCAAAGCATTCCAGCCTTTCAGGCCATTCTTGGATCTAGATCTGCTAGATCCTCTTCCGGCATCATCGTAACATCTTCATTTTCTGAGGGTCCTCCACCCAATCTTTCAGGGTCTAGAGCAGCCTCGGCCATTGCCACATCGCTGATCATGTTCAAGCTTCGATCTTGAAATTTCCGAATAGCGTTTGTGTAACATGCCCATGATTCAGTTTGGCTCCCCCTCACAGTTGCAACACCATGCTCCGTGGGGAACTTCATGCAAATGTATTTCGTATGGGTTGCAGCCCCCAAGTCAATGAGACCTGGCCTTCCAATTGAGCCATGATAAGAGGAGATTTTGTCTACAATCAAGAATTCTATGGGGATTCTAGAGAAAGTTGGTGCTTGCCCTACCTCAGTCATAAGGGTTATGGACCCTCTGAGAGTTATGATGTCCCCATTGAATCCATATATTGGATCTGGGACTGGAATGAGTGAGGTGCTAATCCACATTTTATCAAAAGTTACTCTATAAATCACGTTTATCGAGGCACCATCATCCACAATCATTCGTGACAACCCATTCCGAGCCACCACTACCCTGATAACCAACGCGTCATTATGCGAAAAATGCACCCCAATAGCGTCATCTTGGGTGAATGTGATAGATTATGTCCAATGTATCCCAACAAGATGTAAATGGATGTGATAATTCACGTTGGCGGGCTGCTTGGCCTTTCTGATATACCTATTCTGGGAGTTATTTTTGCTTCCATCTGGGTGGGGGCCTCCCAATATTGTGTCGATTTCACGAATCGGCGGGTCATTTGCTGGCATAGGAGGCTCCCTCGTGTCTTTAGCATTAGCCGAGGAGTTATCAGACCTTTGCTCCTGTCTCTTTGACGACTGTCAATCCTTTCCTTGGTTGGGTTCTTCCATGGAGCTCGCCTGTCAGCTCGGTTAAACTTTTGGTTCCTTGGTTTTTGTGTTTTTCCTTTGTCGGGAGAGAAATCACTTCCCCTTCTTTCATGTATCTTTTGGTCCGCTAACATGTGGATTTCCCTACAATCTTCCGTTGCGTGGCCATAATCTCTGTGGTAGGCCCCAACCATAGGTTGCTTCCCACTCCGGCTAGCCCCCATTCTCCCCTGATCTGTGGTGGGATTCGGCGAGGGGGCGTTTGAGTGCAATTTGGGGATAGCCTCCGTGATCTCCGCTGCATAGCTGGACCCGATTCCCGGAAATGGGCTTTGCGCCCCACTTTGGCTACTGCCGAACCTATCCTTATTTCCTCATTTCCTAGGGTTCGCTTCATTGGGGTACCCAAGATTGTATATCCCTTGGGGAAGATTGTCTCTGGCCCTAGCCATCTCTTCTGAGACGATATCTTCCTTCATCAAATCTACCAGGGCATTGTAATCCCTCAGTTTTCTGCTTCGGACATCCCTCTAAAACATGCTCGTCATGTCTAACCCCCCTTTTAATGCGGAAAACATCTCTGCCTCGGCGATGTTCTCACAAACGTGCATCTCTTCAGTATACCGGGCTAGGTAATTCTTTAAAGACTCCTCCCTTCCTTGCCTTAAGTCCTGAAGGCGTTGGAGTGGGAGCTGGCCAGGACTGGAGGAAACAAAGCCATTTTTTAAGGCTGCCTTCAAATCTC
This sequence comes from Ligustrum vulgare, assembly GCA_963555705.1. NCBI lineage: Eukaryota > Viridiplantae > Streptophyta > Magnoliopsida > Lamiales > Oleaceae > Ligustrum > Ligustrum vulgare. The sequence goes on along the minus strand of OY743175.1, from coordinate 61,041,190 downwards.
TCCGGCTGTGGATGCTACCAGGACGGAGTTTTTTGTACCATCGTATCGCACTTCCCTCAAGGGTGAAAGCAAAGGCTTTGCACTTCAGTGCCGGAATAGCTTCCGCTATTTCCGTGCTTGCGTGGTAGTTTAACAGGTGATCATCAGGGTCACATCGACCAGAATACTTCGTTATTTATGGCATTTCAAAGTCATGGGGCACTGGGCACCTTCGGATGCCATCCGTGAAGGGACTTATTTCCTCTTCATCATCCAGCTCGTATGACGGTAATTCGTTGTTCTCATCATGCCCGGAGTGCATCAGGTCATGGTGCTAGTCGTAATGCTGCTGAGCGTAATCCTGCCCTCGTGGTGGCAAAACTTGGCCATAGTTTGGCCTTTCAAAGGTCGGAGGACCATTAGGAGATTTGGTATGAGCTGCTTCTGCCCTTCTTTCACGCCTATTCCTAAGCTCACAAGCGGGGCTCAATTTCTATGCCCCTGTGTCATACCTGTCTCTACGCATTTGGCTCCGCGACAAGGCTTCTTCAGCCGGTCGCTCCCTCCTATTTCTAGGTTCAGCAGCATGGTGCCAATCTTGATTAGTCCGACCTCCTCATTTGCCCCGGAATAATCCCCCTATTCGGCTAAAAACGCTACTAGACTTCGAAGGCGAAGCCTCCCTGCAGCTAATAGGGGGTTGATCTTGTGCTCTTGGTGCTTCATGCACCGGGTCCTCTTCTTTGAAAGGAACAGAGTCCACCTCGGCATATGCCTGCGGATCTTGATAATAATAGGAGGCAGTAGCTGCATCAGATGGTGAGTAATGTGGCTGTGAATATTACGGGGGCATCATGGGCGTTTATAACATACCCCCAGCCATATAGGCATTCATCGCAGCAGTTTGTTCTATCTGATGTTTCTGCATTTCCAACATCTGGGCTTCCATACAAGTCATATCTCGCAGCATGCGGCGATTTCGGTGCCGGGGCGGAGGGTTTGGTTGGGCCACCCCCTCGTTTGTGTTCTCATGAGGCCTCTGGGGAGCCTCTTCCTCACTGTGCTGGTCATTTCTACTCCTACGAGGGTTAATATCATCGTCACTTTCATTCATGTTCAAAGCAATTTTTTTTGGTTTTATCTTTTCTTTCAAAGATAGGTGAACTTTTATCTCAAAGTTCTAAGCCTTTTTCAAGGTTGTTAAACTTATATTTCAAAGTTTCGTACCTTTTTCAAGGTTATTAAACTTATATTCCAAAGTTTTCAAGCTTTTTTCAAGGTTGTTAAACTTATATTCCAAAGTTTCCAAGCCTTTTTCAAGGTTTTTAAACTTATATTCCAAAGTTCTTGTAGTTCTCCGCTCTTTTGCAAGAGGTTATTCGCCATTTTTCAAGGTTTCCTTTCCATGGGTGGCTTTTTTTCATGCGTTTTCGTGGTTAGCAGTATAGCTTCCAATAGGCGGCGCCAAAATGTTGACCACAAAATCCGACTGGACCTTGGACCAACACGTCTCAGCTCCTCCCTCTTTAACGGGTGGATCTCCTGCGCACTGTGACAAACGATCAGTTTGCAAAGGGGGCCGAGGTGGCTCCCATTTGCACTCCGATGCCTAAGTCAGTACTCATTTTCAACAAATATAGTTTGGGTGCGTGAAATATGAGTGTGTAAAAGAGAGAAAGGGGAGTGAGAGTAAAATATTTAGTTAAGAGAACGAAATTGCAAACCCCGTTTGGATGAAAGGAGTGTCTTATTTATAGAAGAAGTTGTTATTTCGGATTGCGACACGTGGCGGACTTTATACGTGTATTTACCCTAACTGTTGGAGAAGCGGATCTTACTTTTTGGAAATAATCATTGTTACATTTGATAGGGGATGGGTGCCTGTCACTTTTTGATAAAGGCAGTGTCACGTCTCTGACTCCATCCATAGTCCCATCACTCATCCGAGGTGTTACCATGGAGCCCCCGGCAAAACGTAAAACACCTCGGCTATCATAAAGCCAGTTCGACTAAATAAGTTCATGTGATGTTCCACCTCGACAGTTGACCCAAGGAGATATCCTAAGCTTTAGACATGGGCCAAGGTTCATTGGGCCTCTATTGGGCCCTTGCTGGTGGTTCACTGTATTCCTTTTTGGACTTGGTCTCAACAATCACAATTCAGTCAAAATTACAAATTTAGTTGCAAAACCCCACCCACCCCACTCCCTAAAGTCACAGTTGATCACACAAGGTCATACTTCGGTCACACAAAGCCGCAGTTAGGTCAAACGAGGTCACAGTTGGTCACACAAAGTCACAATTCGATCACAAATACAAATTTAGTTGCAAAATTCACCCCACCCCACCTCACCCACCCCACATGCAAAATCACAGTTGGTCACACAATTTTACAATTCAGTCACAATTAGAAATTTAGTTGTGAAACCCCACCCACCCATCTCACACCCAAAGTCACAGTTGGGCACATAAGGTCATAATTTTGTCACACAAAGTCATAGTTAGGTAAAACGAGGTCACAATTAGGTCACACGAGGTCACAAGTAGGTTATAATTGATCACACAACGTCACAATTCGATCAAAATTACAAATTTAGTTGCAAAATTCACCCACCCCACTCACCCTACATGCAAAGTCACACAAGGTCACAATTACAAATTTAGTTGCAAAATCCCGTCCACTGCACCCCAAAGTCACAGTTGGTCACATTCTGTATTTATCAAGTAACACAAAGTTACAATTAGTTATTATTTTGGTCACATTTAATTAATAATTTAGTCACATTTACTTAATAATTGGCACAATTTCCATGATTGGTCACAATCACTTTTCAAGACACCAAACCCCCACCCCATCCAACTGCCAAACCCAAACCCAAAATCGTTTAGCTTCCTGCAATATCGTTGTCAACCAATGCAGCTGCTGCCGCCGTCGATGGCCACCACCACCATAACCTACCCAGTCACCTTCACCACCACTAACACCTTCAACAACACAATCATCAATTTAAAAAACACAATCACTGTAAACATAGCACACTGCGAGCTCACCACCACCATCACATAACCACTGCAAAACCATCGACACTTAAACCTAACCACCATCACAACCTCCATATGACAAATGTACACAGTGTCGTCCACCACAAATAGAAAAATTACACACATCGAGATCAAACAAACCAGCCGTGCGAGAGAAGACAACATTTGAATCAAAACTCAAATTACGTCGATCTCGTCTTTGATTGCCGCTGCTTCATCGTAGCAGCGGCGGAGCTGCTTCTATTGCTCCTGAAGCTTCGACTGGAACCTCTTGCGGAGCCAAGTGTGAGATCACCGCTACGTTGTCGTGGCCTTAGTGGATAGATAGGGGTCGCCGCCTAGTGGCCTAGGTGGGTAGATAGTGGTCGCCGCCACTGGAGAGAGAGAGAGAGAGCCCCTCAATTTTGTATTTGCAGCGACCAAGAATTTTTACACATTAAATAATTATTTTTAAACTATGAAACGTGCCACTGCGATCTCACCCATTATTAAATTAAAGTCGTGACGTATTCGTCTAGTCGAGTCGAGAAATATCGAGTCCAATTCTATTTTAATTGAATTCCGAATTTCTAAAATTTTTTATTTTATTTTATTTATTTATTTAAATTATTCTTTTCAAAATCGTTTTAAACATTCCAAATTTTGTCAAGCTCATTTTTATCAGATTCAATTTTTCGACTCAGTTGATTCACGCGTATTATTTTTCTCGAATTTCGTGTATTACTTGTCAAGGTTTCCAAACTACCCTAATCAACCCATACCTCCCACCAACTACATCAATCCCATACCCTATCAAACTCTCATACTCACTACCCAACCCACACCTCAACAATTTCAGGCTCCCTCTCTCAACACAACCACAGCCTCAGACTCTGATTTCCAGCATCTCAATTCACGACATTGGAGACTCAGCAAGCCTCAAACTCATTTCCTCAACTCCATTCCAGCCTCCTCCCGTAGCCAGGTAACCTCGAGCTTCAACCTCACCATTTGCAACATCACCACATCCGCCACCTCCTTCATCCCCATCAAACAACCACCACCACCTTACCATTTGAATCTATAACCGAACCACTATACGACCATTATACACCACCGGACCAACTGCCAAAAACACAGCCACCACCTCCATCAAGCCATAACCACGTCATGAATCATCATCATCACCACCACAACCCAGTCATCACCTCCACTGCCTAAAAAAATGTAGCACATCACCACTGCCCCGCCACGACCAACCACCGGAAACCAACCCCAAACCATCACCACCGCCATCTCCTTCATCATCATCATCATCACCTCGACCGCGCCACCACCACCGCACGCAGCCAACAACCACCATGGCCAACCCACTTCCAAACTCAAAATCAAACCCAAAATTTTACAAAGAAACCAAAATACTTACCTTGACCAAGAAATTTCCGGCAATAGCAGCCCCAGGTTCCGAACTCAACCTCGGTTACACCGATTATACACCAAATCGCAACCCAAAAATCTTAGAATCCTAACCTTAGGCTCGGCCAAGCTACTCGCCGCCTGCGATGGCGGCGTTCCGTCGGTGGTTCACCGGCTGTGGCACCGGGTTGGGAAGAGGGGCCTCGTCGCCCCTTTCCTCCCCTCCTCTCTCTCAGAGAGAGAGAGAGAGAGAGAGAGAGACGTGTATATGTATTTATTATGTTTATATATTTTTAGTTTCGAAAATTATATTTTAGTCCCCAATTTTTAAAATTATTTATTTTAGTACCTGTTAGTTTAAAATGATTTATTTTAGCACCTGAAATTTTAAATTATTTTAAGACAGTCCCTACAGTTTTAAATGTTTTAAATCTTACTTTAAGTTTCAAAGTTATTATTTTAGTCCCAAGATTTATGAACCATTTAATTCAGTCCTTTCGATTTTAAACTAATCATTTCAGCTTCTTAAGTTTTTAAATGATTTTAATCAGTCATTTCATTCTGAAAATCAATTATTTCAATCCCTACAGTTTAATATCCGTTTTGAGCTTCAACCCAAGTTTTGAAAATTTACATTTTAGTCCCCCAAGTTTAAAAGTATTTATTTTAGTCCCCCAAACTTTCAAACCATCAATTTCAGTCCCCTAAACTTTAATTTATCATTTTAAACTATAAATTTCAAAAGACTAATTTAACTTATTTTTCTAATTGGCTAGACGAGGCGTATGAAGATTTAAAGGATTGAAATCATTTCCCGCTCGACTTTGCACTCGTTAAGTTTAAGGTAGACTCGCCCCTATTAATTGATTTAAATTATGATTGCATGTGAATGTGTATGTTATGTGACTTATATGAAAGTCATTTTTATGAAAGGAGACGAGAATATATTTCTTCAGAAATATTTATGTTGTTATACTTGTCATAACTTATATGCTTTTATGCATGAGAAAGAAAGAAGATAATATCTTGCAAGATAAATGATGATGTTACACATAACTTATGTGTCTTATGTGCACGAGAAGAAAAAGCAACCCACACCCTATGATTTTAAAGAGCTTATGATTTTTCAAAGAGAAGCCATGTGCTTTAATGTACGAGAAGAGCAATCCACACCCTATGATTTCTAAAGAGCCTGCATTTATGTGTTCAATTATAATGTAGATTTATTAATTGGCAATGAGTCTACTGAGTATTTCTATGAAATGCTCATTTCTATTTTAACAATATTTGCAAATTTTGAAGAGGGTGGCATACGATGGATGATTGTGGTAATAGTCGTTAAATAATTGAGAATCTTATTTTGATAATCCATATTTCTAAATTTTGGTTCTTTTTGAGATTTTCAATTATTTGAGAAATTATGACATTGCCGAACGTTTTGTATTATTAATGGCTTGATTCGTTATTTTGAATTGTTTCATAAATGTTTTCATTTTTTATCGACCATTACAGTTTATTTAATGTTGTCAAAAATGAATTTCAGTTATTTCTTTCGCTAGAATATTATTTTAAAGTTTAGACCAGGAAATGACGTGGTGAACCGAGTATTTAGAACTCGGGGTGCTACAGTGTTCGTGTATAGTAGTTGTAATTTGATTTTTAATTTTTAATGATAAAACATCTGATTAATAATTGTTAATTGGATAATTAATACCTGATTTTTAAACAAGTAAACTTCATCACCTTGTGTTTAAAATGTGATCTTTAAACCTATGCGTTTATGTAATTTTTCCTAAAAAAAATTCTTTCAGACAGGCCCAGCCGATCGGCTCCGCCATCGGTTGTATCTTGGGAGTTGATTGTCATAAATCATAGATATCATTGCAAGGCAAATTCGACTTAAAGACAAAGTGTCCAACACTTGCCTCGACTTTGCATTTTTTCCATCTCTTTTTTTTTTTTTTTTTTTTTTATTTCCTTGCCATTATTCTAACCATTTGTGGGCATGAATTTTCATATAAATTTTTATTCTTTGACATCACTATACACAAAAATCAGTTTACCAGGCACTCTCTACGAGTGGATGCCCAGGCCGGGGTTACGATAACTATTTTATTATGCCCTTACGTGGTTTTAATTTATTTTTTCTCATTTTTCTGCAATATTCAATATCAATCATCTATTATAAATCAAATTCACAATATTTGATTTTTCAATCAAATTTCAATCATCAATTCTTCTAAAAAAATCACTATTTATTTTTATCCCTGGAATTCATTATTATTTTTACATTTCCTTTTTTAAAGTCACACAAAAAAAGGAGGAAGAAAATCAGCAATAAATTTAAATTAATAAAAGAAGCTACAAGATCTTCGCTGGCGGCCATCTCTCGCGTTCTCGACCAGCCACCGTCAAGCCCTCTCTCTCTATTATTTCAATCCAAGGTCGGTTTTTGGTATAACTCTCATCGAGATCTGTTTTAGTTGCATTCTTCATTTTCCACTCTGCACATTATTTTTCATTTTATTTATTTATTTATATTTTGCAGAGATAATAAGCTATTAATAGCAAGATGCTGGGTGTTTTAAGGCGCAAAGCTGCATGTGGCGCCGCCTCCTCTGCTTCGGTATTTTTCCTATATATATTTGCTTGTACTGTTTCTGTATTTGTGAATATGATATGGACTTCGACTGATGAATATGTAAACTGAATTATGCACTTGGAACAGGTTTTAGGAAAATCATTGCATAAGATTAGGCCTGTTACGCCAAGAGTGTGCTCTTCTCTGCCAGAAGAGGTAAAATGGATGTTTCTTTCTAGTCAAAACATGTTTGCAAGCATTGCCACGCTTCATTGAAGGATATTAATAACTACAACCGGGTTAAAGTCTTAAAGATTGGAATAGTTTGTTTCATAATAGCTATTGAACTTTAAGTTTAGACGTGGATTTTATATCTAGTTGATATTTTGAGTTGTTAAACATCGTCAAAATTTATTTGAGTCCCTGTAATGGATATGATTACACTGGCCGAGTAATTTTTTAGTATTTTGTTCTATTTGCACACCGATTTCTTATTCCACAGAAGTTCAACCTGCGGACAAGATAATGTTTTACCAATATTAAAAGCTACGGTTGAAGCTTGCCAAACTTTACTTCGTGAAAGGCACAGTTGTATTAGATTCATCCACCAAATCATTTGCAGACCTAGTTGAGGTGGAAGCATTAATAGTCACCATAGTGTTTGTTTAGAATTATATAATGGGACAATAATGAAAAGAAGTAGTGGGTCCAACAAAATGTGTGGATAATAAGTGGGTAGTAGTTGTGAATGTAATGTTTGACTACGACTTAAAATTATAATGAGAGTAAATTTTTTATTCGAACAAGCACATATGCTTCTAATACATTTGCGTCATCATAGTTTATGTTTTGAGCATGTGAACAGATTATACATCTTCCAAGGGGATTTGATCATGCCCGAACTTTCTGCCACCTACCTTTAGTTGGTATGGCTAATTTGTTGTGCTTGTGATTAACATTAATCTGTACACTTGCTCTCATTAAGGCTGAGATTGATCTTCAAATTTGTCATTTTGTTCCAGATTGCTCAATGAGTTTGAGGCAATCAAGGTTAGTATACAATACCTACCTATTATTGTTTTCCGCACAAGTATGGCTTTGTTGACAGTATTGGATGTTATTAATGAAAATTAAATCCAAGGTTAGTCAAAGAATTTTCAAATTATAAAAGGAGCTCTAGAATGACAGCAGATTAAGACTTGGGACGAGTTGATGTTTCTTTTATAGATGCACTTTGCAACCCAACTCATGTATGGTGCGAAGTTGGGAGGACGCCCCATTCAATTTTCTGAGGATGTAATCACTAGATAGTTAATTTTAAGGGAAACATGATTCAGGACGCTCCTTGAATTCACATCTCTGTATTTATATTACATTCTCACTTCTGTTGAGGCAGGCCAAAATTTGTCTTCTACAGTTCTACTCCAAAAACATGTCAAAACTCAAGTCATGTCTGAGGGGATGTTGGTTTTTTCCCACCAGGGGTGCCGCGATACTCATGTACATCAAAGAATTAGGTGCAAAGAGAGTAAAATTTTTCTTATGCATGAGGTGCTGTACAAATTATTCGTCCAATGGTGGATCAAAATTTAAGGGGATATACTTGCACTCATGAGGGATAGGATGAGTTTTATTAGAGAGTGGTATATAGTTTTTTATGTAAAATGGAGAGTCTTTGAATTACTTCCCTTATCATCTTCTCATTAATTCTAGTGCTTTGTTGAAGTCCAATTGCTAAAGGATTATTGGATATGCTTTATAAGAAACCTTGCATCAATAGACTTTATATTTGATAGAGTAGGGATTTCTATTTTACCTAGGCTTATATCTATCATCAAGAGACGCGTCCATCTTTCAAGGTGTGCAGTGGGTAGATTGTGCCTTAAGAAATCGTATATTTATGGTTTGCAGTTGAGAGATTATATTATTTTGCAGTTGCTCAACATGTTCATTACCCACTAGGTTTTTTTGGAGGCCCTATAATTAATAATTATCGTAGGGAAAGTAGCACACGAGGTCCCTGATCTTTACATAAATCAGCATTTGCTTTCAACCTTCAATTTTGTATTTTGAGGCCCCAACACTGACAAATGCATCCAGAAAACCAGTTAAAAGTCAGGCGTCCGGTGTATGTCATACTTGTTTTAAGTATACAACGGTAACTTAGAACATAGTCACATTATTTTTTTCTGAAAACATATAAAAAAAATAATAATAAAGAATAAATATTATCATTGTATTCTTCTTCCCATACCATTACGCACTCTTTCTTAGAAATCTCAGCTTCATCGACATTGGAACCCAGGTCTTAAATCCTGAGATTGGTACTTGACCCGCCCAGACAGATGACCCGTAGTATGAGGTGTTGTACAAGTAATGTGTAGAATAGCATATCATAGTTGAATTAATCTAGCTGCTCCAGGAGGCATTTAGCCTCCGTTTGGCAAACATGTTTTTTCCTACACAATTCCCCAAATCACTTTTTAACCACACATATTTTCTCTCTTCATTTTTCAACCACACATTTTATCTAGAAAACATAAAAAAACATGTTTTTAAACAAAAAAATTTTAACAAACATATTGTAATATATTCTTCTGTTATAACTGAGAGATTTGTATTGCTTGACTTAGTAGTGTTGGACATGCTTTAGAAGAAGCCTCTCTGGTAAAATTCTATAATGGATGACTTATAAGGTTCCTCTTCGAACACCATCATTTAACGTGCATTCCTCTCCTATTTACCTGTTACTGATATCATTTTATTCGATGCTAATGCTTGGATCTGTTTGATCTTAAAAAAAAAAAGAAAAAGAAAATGTGTCTAATCAAAACAGCTGTTGCAACTTGTAACTCTGAGGGTTACAGGTGAAGAAAAATGTCTCTCAATAAATTGGACTCTTTGCAATTGCATTATATGCAGGGGAGTTGTAGCCATTCTTTCTCGAGATATTAACATGCAGATATGGAGCAAGTCATTCTCTTCCAACAGTGGTATTAGCTTGAAACCTAAATTGAATTTTTTTTTTTTTTTGGTTATAAGCTGAACATTGCACTGAAATATTCTTGCACTATTATTGTCTGGTCTACTTCTTTCCGCGTTTTTGGGTAAATCTCGATCTCCATCCATATCATATTATAAATTTGTCTTTCCTCTAAAGATTGCAACAGAAATCTCAGTAGTATGATGTTGTATTGAATTAAATCACACTAATTGTAGTCACTCCCTTTGTCATTGTTTTTGGAGGAAAGGGATAAGAGGATTGATAGGCATCCGTTAGTTAGGGGAGGGGTAGTGATTGCTAGTTGATTAACTAAAACAGCGGCAAAGCAGGAATAGAGAACTGCAGGGACTAGAGTGCAACCACTTCACATGCAAGTCACACATGCAGTTATGGAAGCTTCTGGAGGATCATCACATGGTTTATAAATAAAGGAGAGGATGGAGAAAGAGCCATGCAGAATATGTTAGAATTGGGGAAACCCTTGGTAGAGAGATGAACCTATTGAAAGTTTATCAACCTATTGTAATTCAATTTTATCATTTCATTAAATAATACAACAATTTATACATCAATTGTTTAGAGTTCTATCAAGGATGCATTTGTTAATTGTTCTGTTATGTTCTGTTAATTGTTTTATTTTCAACCATATATTTTACCTCGAAAATATAAAAAAACATGTTTTTAATCATAATATTTTACAGAGCCTATATTGTAGTTTTTTATTTCGAGACTGTGCAGTGCTTCAAAATGTAGTATTTGGCTATTTGCAATTTCATAGGGATGCGATCGCTTATTGGTCTCTCTTGCAACTTTTCTCTGTTGTCTATGTGTGTAGCAGGTGATCTTGTTGACGCTGTCGTCCCTCATATGGGTGAATCTATAACTGATGGCACACTGGCAGCTTTCTTAAAGAGTATGTATTTCTTTATTTATATCTAATCCGTATTCCCTTTTCACATAAACCATAATTTTCTGAGCTTATGCCCTTTCTTTTGTTTTTGGGTGTGAGCAGAACCCGGTGACAGGGTGGCAGCTGACGAGCCAATTGCTCAGGTTGAAACAGACAAGGTACTCATTCTTCATAGCAGATAAAAATGAGTATATCCTATCCATCATTTTTTGACAGGAGGGAGGTACTATTAGCATGGATGGGATAGGGACAAATTTTAGACCCACTTGTAGTTTTTGCGGTGATATATATGATATAACTAGTCATGAACATTGAAGCTTTGCTAATGGGACAACTGTCTTCTCTTGGGTTGTTTATCATCCATCAGGTCACAATCGATGTCAATAGTCCTGAAGCAGGTGTAATCCAGGAGGTAAGCTATCATCAATAATATTGAACTAATACTGTTTGCTTCTTTCCGATTTCCCTGTAATTTTTGTATTTTAAACTGATGTCATTTGGAACATTTTTAGTTTGTAGCCAAGGAGGGAGACACTGTAGAACCTGGCACTAAAATTGCTGTCATATCAAAATCTGCTGAAGGTGTAACTCATGTTGCACCATCTGATGAGAAGTCCTCTGAAAAAGCTGCTCCACTGCCATCTCCTGCTGAAGAGAAAAAGGAGAAGCCTAAGCCTAAAGTGGAAACCGCTCCTGTCCTAGAAAAGCCTAAAGAAACTTCACCTCCTAAACCCTCTGCGACAGAACCCCAACTGCCCCCTAAAGACAGAGAAAGACGAGTGAGTATCATATTCTTCTTTTTGTATTACATATTGACGCTTAAAAGAAATGATATCATTATTGCTTTATGTTTGAGCAATTGATTTCTTAATTTTTCTTGCTTCAAAAACTTTAGAATCTGTCAATATGACAGGTGCCTATGACAAGGCTCAGAAAACGAGTTGCCACCCGATTAAAAGATTCTCAAAATACGTTTGCGTTGTTGACAACATTCAATGAAGTTGATATGTAAACCTCTCTCTCTCTCTCTCTCCCCCCTAGTGTGTGTGTGTGTTTCTTTTGGTTTTAAGATTAGTACAGCTGATCTATATCAAGTTTCTCTGATTAGTTATCTTTGACATTAGAGAGCTAACTCTGCATTAGTGCATGATTTTTGATCTGTGGACTTGTAGCAAAGTTGTATTATTACTTTAATTGTTGGTTCTTGGTTCTTGGTTTTGGTTTTGGAGTTCGGAGGCCCTGAAACATATTTTCTCAAACAAATCATACAACTTTCCTTGATTAGTTATTTAAGTTTCAAGCTAATTAACTAGATGACATTAATGTTATTTTACAATGTGAGCACCTGCGCGATCTATTTAAGATTTTGTGATGTTCATTAGCTAATGTGTAAATAGATTTTTGGGTTTTAAAGTAATCTACCCCATGTTACTGATTGGAATTAAGTTTATTTCCGCCACATAATTTTATTGAAGAACTTGACAAACTGTGGAGATACCTGAAATTGTCGATTCGGGTTCCCAACCAATGTTCTTCCTCTTATGAATGTAAAAAAAATCAGTTGGCAAAATTAGGCATTTTGTCCATGTATTTTCTTTGGGTTATAAAATTCTGATACTTGTACATTTGTGACTTTATTACAGGACTAATTTAATGAAACTTCGTTCAGACTATAAGGACGCATTTGTTGAAAAACACGGTGTGAAGCTGGGTCTTATGTCTGGATTTGTGAAAGTATGTAGATATCCTATTTCATGTATTCTCTTCAAATATATCCTCAAGTCTAATGGCTAACTTAGTCTCCCTAAATTTCAGGCAGCTGTTAGTGCACTCCAAAATCAGCCTATAGTTAACGCTGTCATTGACGGTGACGATATCATTTACAGAGACTACGTAGATATTAGTATAGCCGTTGGCACCCCGAAGGCAAGTCTAATGGCTTACTTTGATTGTATAAGAAACTAAGCGAGTCTCTTATGTTCAAAGACAATCATATGCTGGTGGTATTTGTGCTATATGATGAACCAAATATTCTTCATAAGTAGCATAGTGCATTTGATTCTCCTGATCTGTAACTGTTTGATAAATCTTCTATAGCCCTATGAAATAGGAAAAAATTATTTGCCTCTTAATTCTAATTAACCTTTCATTTTTAATAGGGCCTCGTGGTTCCTGTTCTCCGCGATGCTGGTAGAATGAATTTTGCTGAAGTTGAGAAAGAGATTAACACCCTTGCTAAGAAGGCAACTGATGGCACAATATCAATTGATGAGATGGCTGGAGGTACATTTACCATATCCAATGGAGGTGTCTATGGAAGTCTTTTGAGCACACCCATTATAAATCCCCCTCAGGTTTGACCCTCCTACTTTTCTATTGGTTGGTTCTTCTGTTCAGCTTGTACCTTTTACTCTACTGTGATTAATATTTGTTTACTCGATATTGTAGTCTGCAATTCTTGGAATGCACTCGATAGTGAACCGTCCAATGGTTGTTGGAGGTAACATAGTTCCAAGACCGATGATGTACATTGCATTGACATATGACCATAGGCTGATTGATGGAAGAGAGGCGGTCTTCTTTTTGAGAAGAATCAAAGATGTTGTGGAAGATCCTCGTCGACTGCTCTTGGATATTTGAAGCTGCATCCACTAATGGTGTAGTTTCATATTCGAGTTTCTCCAAGCTTCGCTGGGTCGGAATAAAATGCATCACATTGGAAGTTTTGTGTTACTGTCATTTTTTTCCTTGCAACCAAGTCATTTTCAGTTTGCGACAAGCCGTGTCTAGGCTTGACTCCTTATTTTGAGAGTTATTTTTGTTTAATGTTCTTGTACTTGTGCTTGATTTGAATTATTTGATTTTCTGAGTATGTGATACTTCAATGTAGGACTGCACACGATGGAGAGTAGATCTGTTACTGGTGTCTATTGCTTCAATGGCTACAATTGATAGCATGGGAAATGCTATCAATAAATAAAACGAATATGCATCTTCTGCAATGATCTATTTGACTGTTATTTTGCTATCTTAACTAAAACTTTAATAATTAGCTTTGTTACTAGATGGCAAAAAAACTTGATTCAATCCGAAAAAATTCCAATACGTGGATCGGGGGTGATTCGATTCGATTCGCGATCCGATTTCTTTTTTAAAAAATTTGTAAAAAAATTAATTATTAAATATATAATATATAATATTTTATTGAATTTGACACTATCTCTAATTCTCTTTATTATAGAGTATTGTTTTGTTGTATAAATTGAATATTAATATTAGTTGTTTTATGAATTATGTACTGATTTGTTTGTCGCTAACGAAAATAAATAATAAAAATTTCTTAATGTTTATTTCAACTTGATCCAAGATTTTCGCTATTTGCTTTGATTCAAAATCGAGCCAGGCAAATTTCGATCGTCATCGATCCATCTTGTTGCCATTGTTATTTGTTTCATCTGTAACTATTGTGTTGTGTTGGCAAATATTAAAAGAAGCATGTATGAGTAATGTTTATAAATAGATTATAAACAAATAGTTCGGTAAAAGTTTGTTTTATAAATTTTGTTTATAAACGTTCATGTAATGTTGGATTATTTTTTGAAAAATCAACAATATTGACTTGTCAAAAATTTTGTCCAACATTTTTCAATTTTGCAAAAATAGATCAAGATATTGTCACGTCGTCATTAATAATAAACCGTGTCAAAAAAGGACCTTAAAAATATGCAGATAAAAAGTGAATTAAGGGTTTATAAACAATTTATAAGTATGAATCAATCATATATCACGTGGAAAATAATGTATCGCAAATAAAAGAGAGCTAGACAATAATAAGTAAACAATCATTCAAAGGTCCCCAAAAAGTTGGTAGAATATTTGAATAATTCTTCAATGTGTATAATACATTAATTATTAATACTCTTCAAAGACGAAAAGATTCAAGATGACTGAAACATGCAAAACCACTAACAGTAATGTCAATAGTACACAATAATGGCAGAAACGGTTACAGTACAATTTATTATAAATAAATAGCTAAATACCATTGGCTAGAATGGAGAAACAAAGTTTAAAGATATGCCGAGACACTATAACGTGAGGTCGAATTCATCACATAACAAACAAAACTGTGGTGGTCTTCTAGACGAATATGGAGACAGAGCATTGAGAAGGGAATATACCCAATTACATTCTAACTTCTATGCCTTTCTTTAACAAGTTCTCTTTCACAGATTTGATAGGCACCTGCAACTCATGAAATGATAAACAGAGATCAGTATTGCTCTCACGATATAGGTTAGCTCGTAGTTTAGATAAATAAAGGTATACCACGTCATGGATGTAACTGACAGACGTGGCCAAAGAGGTATGTTTGGCAGTGCTTTCAGAGTACACCAAACTTATTTTTTTTGTTTTGTTTTGCCAAACATGATTTCAAAGTTAATTTCTAAAGTTAATTCTTTTTCTTAATTAAACTTACTTTTCTAGAAAGTAAATCTTACTTGATTTTGTAAAAGTCTGGAAAAGTTTTGTTCAACTTAATACCTAAGCTAAAAATAGAAACTTTTTACTTCTGAACAAAATACAATAGAATAAAAAGTTCTGGTGTTTTGTACAAAATACCTCCTTCCGATGGAAAATGCCAGCAGCAAGGGCAGCAGATGCATTTGTTTCCAGGAAAACTTCTGAGAAGTGTTCAACAGCTCCAGCACCACTACTTGCAATTACAGGAATGCTCACAGCATCTGAGATCAGCTTTATTAGATCTATATCAAATCCCTTTCCTTGACCTGAAAGGATCAAGTAGGCAATTAAAATATTTATTACGTATTGCTGAGAACACATAACCGAATGGCATGTGTCCCTTAACATAACCATACTTTAGAAAGACATCCACAACATCCTCTAAAATGAATCATAGACACATATATGTTTCAATGACAAAAGAGCCCATGGTAGTTCTATGGAAGATTGCAAAAGATATGTATACCATCACAGTCTATGCAATTTAGGAGTATTTCTCCAGCTCCCAATTCTTCCACTGCTTTCGCAAGCTCGTATGCTCCAATTGGTCGATCTTCTCTTCCGCCATTCACCTTAAGAATGGTCAAGTTAATTGAGCAAAAAGGATATCAAGTTAGCAATATGAAAAGCATGACATACAAATGAATACTGAATAGAAATCTCATTTTTTCACATTTCAGATAGTTTTGAAGTTGAGAGACCGGAAACCATCACAACGGAACATATATGGGAGCTTTTAAATCCCAACGAAATTCAACAAAAGAGTGATCTACATACTGTAATCATGGTAAAAAATATACTGTTGAATGACTACAAAGTTTGCAGAATAGAACCATTAATAATGCAGGGGACCTATCAGTCACAATAATTTGCACTAGTCAATCTATGACACTGCAGGGCTAAATTTCCAACACATAGCATTCAGATCTAAGATCAACTGGCAAAGTACTTCATATGTGATGATAGCCAGAACATACCATATACCAAAGTTAGTCTTAATCATTTGCAACCTTCATTCAATTTCTCTCTCTCTCTCTCTCTCTCACTAGTTTCAAACAAAAGAGGTCATTCTTGAAAATACAGGAGTTCAGTTAGACTGGCATGAGACACAAAGCAATCAAAATGTAGATTTAACTTTGCTGTGATGCAAGACAAAAGAAAAAGGAAGGAATACATACTGTGCATTGGTACCACACGTATTCTTCTACATTTGGACCTGAAATGAACACGAGCAAATTACACACTTCATCTACTTTTTTTTATTTCTTTTAACCAGATTTCTCCATTTACAATTTTTGTTAAGAAGCTGGACTGTAGCACAGAGAGTTTCAACATGTACAGCTATAAGTAATAACCGGAAGATTAGTGTGCTGCTGAACAATGAACAATTACTGATGGCCAGTTCTAAACAAGATCCCCTTGCACAGCAATATATTGAATCTGCAAACCAAAGAACTCTAAAGCAATTATATATGGTTCAGACTCATCAATAGTAGCTCACCTGGATTTTTTATTCTTATAGCCTTGAATTCTACATCATTGGGGTTCTTCAAGTACACTCTACGAGGATCAATGCTTACAACCACCGCCTGATATTAAAGCAGACAAATTCATTAAAATTGGCAAAGTCATTTTGCAAAGGGCAACGGAAGCAAGTTGGTGCATGTCATTTTGATTTCAGGAACAAGAAAAGTGAAAAATTAGAATTGGCAATGAACTCTACCTGATTTCCATAAACTTTGGAGATCTGCTCCAGGCTGCTCTTCCCAGTTTTTACCTTAAAAGTATAAAGAGAAACATTAACTCAAAATAGAAAAAAATAAAAATAAAAATGTGCGTATATATATATTAAAAAACAAAAATGAGGATAAGCGGATAAGTACTCCAGTTTTCAAGTATTCTTCAGCTGCATAAACTGCATCACTTCCAATGGAAACCTTATCTGCACCAGATCGGAAATATTCTGAAGCAACTTCCAAACTAGAGTAGTACCTGAGAAAAGTTAACCAGATCTACACAATAAAATTCTTTTGTTGTTGAAGTTCTGTGACCAGTTACTTAATCTTTGAATTCTAGTTTTCTACAATCACAGTGAAAAGAAAGCTAAGGAAATACGAACATTGCAGACAAGATTAAAGTCTTTATATTAAATAATGAACAGCTATACCTGCCAGTTCCATCAGTAAAATCACGAATACCTCCTCCAACGGTCAATGGGACAAAAACATTCTCAGATGTATACCTCAATACCTACAACGGAACACAAATAGAGGCCATCTTTAATGCTTTTCTACATGCAAAAGTTCGATGCCAAGGGGGTACCAATCCATGTACATAGTTAAAAATTCATGTGAAATCTACCAACAGCGATTATTCACAAAATTGTAATAAGTTTTACATTACAATATTTTGCTACAAGTGCTAAAGCAAGAACAGAGCTAAGAGCCGAAGAGAAAATGTAAACTAGAAAAACATAAGTTACCAAAATAGATATGATATATCTATTCATGGGATTTATCAAGTTGAATGATCATATAGGGGAAGAAAATTGAGCAGTACATCAGATTACAATCGTTGAAAAAATAAACCTGCAACATAGGCAAATCTCCAAGAGGGAAGTCACGGTAGCCGGTAATATTCAAAAAACTAACCTGAAACGCAATATGTAATCAATTTGAGTTTCTGCATTGGATTGCATTTATGTGTGCTCTGTGAGGGATAAGTAATAATGTCTCTATGTAACAAAAACCGCTGCTAATTTTCCTAGGCTAAGGTATACCTCATCAGCCCCATCCAGGTAATATTGTCCGGCAAGATCAACTGGCTTGCCAAGGTTTCTCACCTACAAGGGAAATATAACATAGAAGCACATGTTGCAGATCTTATATCGAATTAATTTGTATTGAACTCATCAAATAAAATGATAGTTACAATCTTTAAATGAACATTATCAAAAGCTCCAACATTCAGTGACTTCATACATCAATCAAGACAAAGACAATTTTACATGTATCTGAACAAACGAGAATCTGTGTTCATAGAGCTAACTACAAGTCTACAAGGAACAATTAAAAGAGTTTGAACTATAATGTAAGGTCCAAGATAAGTCACTTAGAGGATGCTGGAAGAGAGAATTTCAGTTCAGATCTTAGCATACGGGGACAATGCAAGAGCACTGGATGCAAACAAACACAAATGTCAAAAATAATTCCAAGGTAGGAAACTAAAAGAAGGTCTACAAAGTAGATTCCACATAGTCCAGCATCGAATTTGAGGAAGGAGGCAGAAAGGAATAGAGGACAGAAGGGTTGGGGGGTGGGGGGAGAGAGCATATCAACAATCTAGCAAGTCTTGCATATATTTATAGATCAGTCTCTCTTGGATGCATAAATTCATGCCCTGTAAATCTCAAAATGCATACCCCAACCTAAAGCATACAAAAAAAAGAAACATTGCAAGAGGAACGCTGATAGTTCGCCAAAAATCCAAATATTATAAATTGCACCAGGTTATACCTCATTCTCTTTGGTGTGCTCTCTGACGTCATATTGGTCTCCTTTGGTTACAACAAGATCTCCTTTGTCGTTTGTTCTCACATCAAGACAAGCAATGACCTGAACAGTTGTTAAATCAAGCATTAGTTGGTAAATGAAAGTAGTTTCTTTTCACTGGAACAGCAGAAAAAATGAAGTGAAAAGAATCTTACTTCTTGGGACTACATCATATGCTAGATTAGACTATTGACAAGAAATTGCTATGTAACAAGTTAGAAAAGCAATATATCAATCTAACTAGGGAACTCACCCTTTTCGCAAGTTTAGAAGCCTTCCTTGGGACTGGTGGCTTCTGTCTTTACACGAGGATTCAGATTGTTAGATGCTTTAATGAAATGAGTCAAGAAACATAACAAAATTTACAGGCCTCAAGGCTACCTTTGTTATTTCACACTTTGGATACAAGAACCTTCTCAAAATAGAAAGACCAACATCTGCATTCATTTCCAAAAAAAATAGTAAACCTCTAGGATAATATATTTGGTCTCAACAAAAAGTTAAGAACTGAAAGATTCATATTTGCAACGAAATACAATGTTCAGTGCTGCAGCAAAGGAAACATTATTTAACAGAGTCAATTTTCCTTTTGTTCACCGAAAAGCTAATATATGAGAATCTAAACTTCTTTCTTCAAATCAATACTAGCATGAAAGCGAAGCTTACCTCCACTCTTCTCTGGGTGGAACTGAACAGCATGGACATTTCCCCTTCTAACAGAGGCTATGAAGTTCTCACCATAGTTGCAAGTAGATGATATCCATTCTATATTGTCATCTGACTATTTTGAAAAACAATAAGGAAATGGTGGCTTTAAATACAATGTAAATAAGACAAGAAAATTTGGATTCATAAACAGGGGAGGCTCAAAGTGATATAGAAATAGAAAAGAAAGTTTACTGGCATAGCGCGGTAAGAATGAACAAAATAGACATGACCACTTCCAATATCATCCAAAATCTGAGAATCCTTAGTTATTTGGAGAGCATTCCAACCGATATGAGGTACTTGGAAACCATTTGATGAGTCAAAACGTCCAACTACTCCAGGTATTAAACCAAGTCCCTTTACTGAAAACAATGAAATTCAACTTCAACGTGAAGATATGGGAATTACTAAGAAAATATAGTCTATCTAAATGTACCAATACAGAAAGTAATTATCATGGCAGATATTAAATTTGAAAAGGTCGATATGCCACTAAAATGAGTGATGCATGTATTAGTACGAAAGTATATCAATACTAGTGATTCTTGTAAAACTACAGTCATATCTAAAATAAACTAGTGTCATCCAGAAATCTTTACAATTGATAACCATTGTCCAGAAAAAATGAAGATCTTCTATTAAAAGTATGTGTGAGTGTGTGAAAGTGCCTGTGTATGTGGAAAACATAATACAAGAATACAAGCATCAATTTGGGAGTAAATATGAAAACATGTTCTTTTCCCTTTTTGTATGCACCAACACGGACACGTGTATCCGACACGTATCGTGTCGGACACATCGACGCCCAATTTTTCAAAAAAGTACTGACACGACATATTGTCGACACACACATTAATTAAAATATTTAAAATTCTTCATTTATATAGTATAAACTTAGTTTTATACTTGTTATTAGTTTCGTTTGTTGAAATCTTTTAAGTACCTAATTGTTATGCTATAATAATTTTGGGTTAAAAAATGATATGATTTCTCTTATAAAGAAATAAGAATGACCATAATAGAGTGTCGGAGGAGTGTTGTATCTAACGACTGACACGAGTTCGACACTGACACGTTACCTTAGTTGAAGTGTCTGTGCTACAGAGATGTAGGTATCGATACATTTTCCCGAGGAGTTCATTTCTGTCTTTTTAGGAAACAAAAGGATATCACCATCTTGCCCAGGTTTCTACCATAACCAAGGCACAACTTTGTCCACCAGTGGCGCACTCCATTGTGCCAATATTCTAAAATGCGTAATGCGTTGAGATCAAGAATCACAAACTTAGGCGTCTCAATGCAAAGAATAAACGTTATAATGCATTTCGTATTTTTAATTTAATTTTAATTACTGTTAAGATGTTAAATAAATTGTATATGAAAAATAGATTTTTTACATAAAAATTAATATGAAATATATAACAACAATATTCTTTAATTTCAAAATTACTAATTCCAAAAAAATATAGATTTATGATTGTTAATTTTATTTATTATACTACAATTTGTTTCAAAATTTCAAAATATTTAACTCATAAAAATAAGATAAAAATAATATTTAAATAACATATTTGAAAGAGGAAAGTTTAACAAACAAAATAAAAGACAAACAAAAACAATTTAAAAGATGAAACAAAACAAAACAATTTAAAAAGAAAGAAAAGAAAAAAAAATATTATTCCCATCCCACATCGGAAGTTGATGTGGGATGGGAATTACAACAGTCCTTATAAAAGGGTTGTTGCTTGCTGGGAACCAATTTGAAACCACCCTTTAGTACTTTTTTAAATTAAATTATTAATTAATAATAAATAAAACCGGTTTGATCGATAATCGATGGACCGTTTAGAGTAACGGTTTTCACTGGTTCATTGCCGGTTTTTTCCCATTCATAATAGGTCTTTTTTCCCGATTTTGACCTGTCAGGCGCATTATTGCGCGCATGGCCTTGTGCGAGGGGTTTTGCAACCGCATCGCACCTAGGCACGCCTAAGCAACTTATTTTGGTACCTTTTATAACACTGCATTGTGCTCATACGATCTTTTGCTTTTGTTGCCATCAAGCCCCTTACAGCATCAACAACTCTCCTCTCTAGCCCTCACTCTCACCCCCTTCCCCATTGGAGGATGAATCATAGCATTGTTTGAGCCCCATTTTTTCCAAAACTTATTTTCAACCAACCACACTCCTATAATAATTTCACATGTAAATCAGAACTTTTTCCTACTTTTTAACCACGTTTTTCCTAAAATGCGCTATTACAAAATTCATTTCCCCCCAAAAATTGGACTCAAACAAGGGCATAGTTGGAACTTAAGTTTCCATCTCTTATTATCAACATTAGACTCAAATTTGGTAATTTTAGGTTTCGAAATTTCACCTGCAATCCAAGAACTTCCAAAGTGAATTTCACAACACTTATAAATTCAACCAACATCTATGTTGGCTAATTAGAATAACCATAAAATATTTTTGATGTAAGAATATATTCTAAAAACCAAATCCTATTGTCAAACCAATTCTCATAAACCAAAAAAAAATGAGAACAAAGTTTAGGAAATTCAGCATAAGAAATCCTGGAGTGGAATGATTTCAAGACATAGTCGAAGAAATTCTGACCCACAATTGGAATGGTGTCTTGGTTCCGAACAGCTAATACTTATGGGACCTCTCCAACGCTCTCTAGCAAAAGTTAGACGTATTATAGTCATTACAGGAACACGCATGCGCAAAGTTTTTTTAGGCACATACACCACTCTTAAAGGGACTACAACCAACTTAAGGGTAACGAAAGCCTAATGACATTAGGCTTAGGACAATTAATAAAAAGTACAGTTCGTGCTTGATTTGATACCCATGTCTCAAATTGAGTTAAAAAAAAAAAAAAAAAAAAAGTAACGAAGGCTGCTTTGACTCAATTACAATTATTAGAAAATTTTAGTTTTAGCATTACAATACTCCAACTAGCAAAAGGCTCTCTTCTCGGCTTGTATTTTATACCCCAAAAGTCCAGTAGGGGCTGGAAATTTTGTTAAATGGACCCTAATCTCAATGGAAGTTTAAAATGCAATGAATTCTAGCTAGGGGAAAAAATGCCAAGTGATTACCTGGTCCATTTTCCTCACTTGATTCAAATAATAATTGCAGTCCAAGACAAATTCCTAAAAATGGGCGATCTTGCTCGATGTACGCACAAAGCACCTCAGCCATCCTACAGAATACTTAAAGTTAAATTTATGGAGATCTTAACTTATATGAAGAAAGGAATGTGTGACGTGTCATGGTGATTTGAGAAAATTAATCTCTATGCTTGCCACAGTAATGGTAAAATGAAATTTTGAAGATGGGACTGAATCAGTGAGAAGTGTTACAGATGACAAGGTAAAAAAAAACAAACATAATTTTTAAAATTAAATGCAAAGACTGATTGAATATCTCTAAGGACATGCCTGAATTATCTTCTTGAAATGCATATTCCATGATATTAGATGATATCATATACGAAAGCTTACCCCTTCTTGTTTAGCACTTCCATGGCTGCAGCAAATGCACCTACACCTGGAAAAATGAGGCGTTTGGCATTCATTATGTCCTCAGGTGTTTGTACCTTTAACAAAATACAGATTGTGCTTTAATTTCTCATTTTAATAAATTCTACTATCTCATATTTTTACAAAAAAATAAAAAATACGGAGAAAGATTTAAAAAAAAAAAAAAAAAAAAGAGTCAATTTTCATTTAATTCTAACACCTTTAACGATCCTTCCCCACCCCTCATGATGTAGCAATTTATATGGGTAATACACTTGTCATAACGAGAATTATCAAAAAATCAGAATTAAAAAAGAAAGTACATAGAGGGAAAATAAATAAAAAAAATTACATCTTTGATATCAAAGCCAAGAAACCGAATTGCGTTTCTGACACTTCGCACATTCCCAGCCCCGTAATCAAGCAGCGTCACCACTGTCAACATTTTTAATCAGAAAGTTCAAAACAAACAAAGACAATTGAAAATTACCACCAAAAGCATGAAATCCCACATCTTAACACATAAACAAAGCCTTTTCTTCCGTGCATTTATACATATCAATCATACATTGCATGTATTTACATATTTCAACATTTATACCAGAGTCATCGTCAACAGAAGAAGAGGCGCGAATTGAGAAGCCTTTTGAAGGTTTCAATTTGTAAGAACTACGCCGTGAAAACTGTAGGGAGTGAGAGCCGGAGGCACTGAGTGAGGAAAGTGTAGAATAAGAGGATCCTGCTGTTGGAATCTTTGTAGCTGAAGTGAATGTCGCCGCCTCCATTTTCGTTCGTGCAAGTTTCTGGCTGAAGCTCTGAATCTGTACGGCGGCGTTTTGAGTCCGATTGAAAGTAATGGACGGTTTTGTTACTTGTTAGTCTCATTTACTGCCGATATAGAAAATGGGCCAGAATAGAACTATAAATCTATAATAGCCCAAGTTCTTCTTTTGAAGACCCAAATCAACTTCACTCAAGAGATTTGAAATTGACAAATTTAACACTAAAGCCTATTATAAATTGTAAGAACTTCTTTGTGCTTCACTTATACATTATTATTATTATTATTCCTTTGAGAGAGTCCAATAGTTATAAACGAATATTATATTCAACACAAGATAAAGTTGATTTTCAAATTTTAATACTTAGCTCATGTTTGTAAAGATTATAATCTAGATTTTAATCTAAATCAATGTCAATAATTAATATCAATCATGAATATGTTTGATAAGCCAAATAAGCTAGCTTGTAGCTTATTTGAAGAGCTTATAAGCTTTATCTACTAAAATAAGTTATGTTTGGTTGATAAGTTTATTTGAGAAGGTAGAGTTTATATCAAATGCTACTTTTACAAGTTTTTCAAATAAACTATATAAGCCCCTGTTCTCTTTGCTGTTTTGAGGTCGTTTTCTGTTTTTATTTTCGAAAACGCTAAAAATGCGTTCTCTTTACCATTTTCGAAAGCGCATTTTGGAAAACAAAAAAAAAAATTTGTACACAAAACGGAAAACGCCCAAAACCTCGTTTTGGGTGTATTTCGACAAAAAAATGTCCAAAACGCGGAAAACGCGTTTTGGGATTTTTTTTTTTTTTTTTTTAAGAATTATCTTAACTTATAACTAAGATTAATATAAAGTTTTTATTTTTTTTATTATTTTTTTTAGAATTATCCTAACTTGAAATTAAGCCTAAATAAAGAATTTTTTTTTTTTTTGGAGAATTATCCTAACTTGGAACTAAGTTTAAATAAAGTTTTATTGAATTCAATATCAACATTACAAAAAAAAATTAAGTGAGAATTTTTATTGTTATATTTCAAAAAATGCACTGATAAATGGACTCTGGTGGTTTTGAAAGAACTTGGATTTTCTGGATTTTAATAGAAGTAGAGCGTTCTCAAATCCCAAACCTGACCAAGCTGTGTTAATATAGACTCTTAATGCTCACATTAGTGTGTTGCACGTAACCATATTTTTAGTGTATTGTGAAATGAAATTTGAGTTTGAGTTAGTAGTATTCTGCAAGCAAATTAATTAAAAATAGTTTAACTAGTATTCTGCAAAATTTCAAACAGAACGTGTTTTCCAGCTTTTCATTTTCAAAAACAGTTTTCAGAAATGACAAACCAAATGCGTTTTCAGCAAATTTGAAAACAAAAATGAAAATAGGAAACACAAAACATTTTCGAAAATGAAAATACAAAATAAAATACAAACAGAACGCCCCCGCTTTTCATTTTTTATTCTATTTTTAGCCTCTTTATTTTTTTAAAAATTACATTCCTATGCCATTATGATATTTAAAATATATTTTCTTCTTATATCATTTTGTATTTCTGAGCTAGCTATTCAGCTAATTTTGTCGAACGCCTCTATTTTAATCAACTAGCTTATCAGATATCTGCTATCAGCTCACAATTAGCTTTTTAACTATAAGCTAACTTAGCTTATCAGCTTGATCCGCCAAATATAACCTATATATTTTATGGGATCTACAATTATTTAACAGCACATTTCATCAACTTTTACTAATACTGAAAATTTGATTTTTAAATATTAATTCCCTGCTTGGTATTAATTAAAATGAAGATTTTAATCTAAGTTAAAATCAACAATTAATATCAACCATCATTTCATGGACCCCCAATTTTTTCAACCATATATTTTATCTACTTTTATTGAAATCTATTAAAAATCTAATTTTAATCCTTCTCAAAAGGGACTTAACACTACAACAAAAGTGACCTTTTACGACATGAATTTACGGCGTGCATATAGGGCACGCCGTAAAATTTCATTTATTATCATCTTTAACGGCGTACATATTCGCACGCCGTAAAAATTTAAAAAAAAAAAAAAAAACACGGCGTGCATTTACGCACGCCGTGAAAAATGCCTAAAAATGAAAAAATAGGGCGCTATTTTTTTCCTTCCCGCTTTCTTAGTTCTTCTTTTCTTCTTCACACAAGCCAAAACCTGAAAACCTAAAACCTAAAAACGCTCCCAAGCCAAAGCCGCCAATCTATTTCTTCTTCAAACTAGATCTTCTTCAGGAAGCTGGAGCTATTGCACGGTGGTGACCCAATCAAGAATTTTCATTCTATGTTTTCGGGCTGAGAGGATAATACCCACCTCGAGTTTTTGCTGGAGGAGAGTTTTCAAGACATCAATAGCTTCCATTCTCGAGGGTAGTTGCTGAAATTTTAGGACAGTTGCTGAAATTTTGGTCTAAGGTCAGTCATCATCCTTCCCTTCTTAAGCGTACAATTTAGGGCTGAATCCGAACCTTCCCCTCCATTTATAAACTCTCTTTTCCCTTCCACAAGAAAATAGGCAATCCAGAGGAAAAATGGTGCAGCGGCTGACATACAGAAAGCGGCATAGCTATGCCACTAAATCCAACCAGCATAGGATCGTCAAAACCCCCGGTAAGTTTCTGTCAATGGTAATGGATTTGTCGAATTTATTAGACATTTTTGAGTTTTTCAATTTGTTGATAGATTTTTGGGTGTTTGTCTGTGAAAAATATAGGTGGAAAGCTAGTGTACCAGAGCACAAAAAAGAGGGCAAGTGGTCCCAAGTGCCCAGTAACTGGCAAGAGAATTCAAGGGGTATGCCTTTTTCTTTAATTAATTTGTTCAAGATTGGATGGTGGGAATGGCTTTGTTTTTCTATGCTTGGAAAGTATGCATTAATCTGTTGTTTAGAAGTGTTTAATTAAGTATGAGTTTTATTTACAAGTATTGTGTTTTTATAATAACGTGTTTGTTCTGCATTGTAATCATATTCAAACAATTTAGTTGAATGGAAGTGAAAAGATTATGTGGATCTTGTCTGGAGGAGTTTCATCTGTTACTGGAACACTTTATTACCAAAACTAAGGAAACTGATTCAACCTATAACCTTGTATTCACTGATGCGGCAATGCTTTATTCAACTACTGTCTAATTCAAATTGCAAACATGTCAATCTTTGTTTAGCTAGCAAAATAGAACAAACAAAAAAGTTGTGTTTTGCGTGTTTAAACTGTATAAATCTAACTGAACTTCAATGCGTGTGGATTAGTCTAATGAAATCTCTCAAGTCGTGCTAAACAAATGATTCCGTATATATTAGCAATCTCAATTTTTAATACATTTGAAGTTTTCATTTGCACTAATAGTGGGTACCTCTTTGCATCGAACAGTTTTTTCAATATTTAGTTATTTACTCAAGTCACTGAACATGACATAAGGCTCAAACATTGAGGTCGACCAGATACGGAGACAAAAAATGCAAACGTTATGTC
Source organism: Ligustrum vulgare (assembly GCA_963555705.1). NCBI lineage: Eukaryota > Viridiplantae > Streptophyta > Magnoliopsida > Lamiales > Oleaceae > Ligustrum > Ligustrum vulgare. The sequence continues at coordinate 61,013,678 of OY743175.1, read as the reverse complement.
TGTTCATTTAGAATTTAGTTCGGTAACGATTTTTTCCACAACCAATATTGGCGATTTTGTCCAAAGTTTGATTGTATTGAATTGAATTCTTCCAGCAAATCATCTACAGAAGGTCCTCTGTGGTGTAATTTTCCATACCTTTTATCTGTCAATTACTTGGTGTTTTGATTTTTCACCTGTTATACAGTGCACAATGATATTGAATTCAAAAGACTTGGCCTTTATTCGGGTAAAATTATTAGTAATATAAGGAGTAGTGGGTCATGTGAAATGCGAGGATAATAATGGGTTGTAGTTATAAATGTGTGGTTGAAACTAATGTTCTATTTTGATTGGAAATCAAAAATTACTACTAATTTTGCCCAAACAAAGACTTAATTTAGATGTCAGTAGCACAATGCACTCACCTGTTTATCTGTTCGTGTATTGGGTCACAATGTTGGGTATCAAGTGGATTTCAGGTTTTGAATTATTATTTGCGACTCCTAGAAAAAGTGGTAAATTATTAAATTGTTACCATCAAAAGAATTGCTCAAATTTTCCATATTTTCAGATTCCTCACTTGAGACCTGCTGAATACAAGAGGTCTAGATTATCTAGAAACCGGAGGACTGTAATGGTGGGAAGCACTGGAAAATATCCTATAATAAGTTCATTGGTAGATAGTTTGACCTTCAATGCAGAATGTATGTGGAGCGTAAATTTACTATACTCTTATTGGGTGAATAGGAAAAGCAGGTCATAAGATGGCTCTAATATCCCCTGAATAGAATGAATAGATGAAAACGGGTAGATGAAACAGTCAAGAAAGAACAGTACTAATATATCTTTTGGTTATATTTTTTCCTTGCTAAGTTTAGCTTGCTATTGTTCTGTGCAGGTAAAGTCTTCCGATACAAGTTATGGCCAGGATGTGTCAAAGGAAGCAGAGTCAATGGAATTCCATGTTAAAGCTTCGATATGGATACTTTTATTTTTTACGACATTTTAAGTTTATTTTGAAGTAGTTGTCTATAGACTTTTAACATTAATTCCTATCTAGATTTTTGAGTAGGTTATGTGATATCAAATTTTTTGTATATTGTGTTGAATCTTACTATGATATTGTTTGTTTATCGAAATCACGTTTATTGATTATATATACATTAATGTGTTTTTGTTTTATTATTATAGGATTTTTGGAATTATAATTTATAGAATTTTTTTTAAAAAAAATAAAATCCTAGTTTACGGCGTGCAAAATCGCATGCCGTAAAACTTTCACGGTGTACATTTATGCATGCCGTAACAGTTCACGGCGTGCAAAAATGCACACCGTAACTGTTAACGGCGTGCAAAAATGCACGCCGTAAAATATTTAACGGCGTTCAAAATGCACGCCGTGTAAATTTAATTTACGGCGTGTGGATTTGCACGTCGTAAATTTTTACGGCGTGACTTTTTACGGCGTGCGGCTGCACGCCGTAAAAGGCTAACTTTGTTGTAGTGTAAATTTGTAAGGGTATGATGTAAAATTGGGCATGGAAGTCAACGATGTGAGAGTCGAGACCTAACCCTCCACATCACTAGGGGATGAGGATCAACCCAGGACAGTGTGACGTGAACAGGTATTGGGGTGGGTAGAGCCAGGATAAAAAGATTGTGAAGACAAATTAGTAGAAAATCAAGCGGGAGCAAAACAATAAAAAATGAGAAGTTTAAGTGTCAAAAAAATAAAAAAATTGTACAAAAAACAAAAAGATTCAAAGTTGGGTGGGGACAGATGACCCCATTGCCTCCACTGTAAATTTGCCCTTGGCGGGGTGCGGGTGCGAATGAGAGTGGAAAAGAAGATATAGGTTTTTTTCTAATTTTTTTTCTCACTTAGATGTGTTACCACTGAAGTGGACGGTTCCTGGTCATTCGGGACCAATGTGCAACAAAAGAGTTAGTGTTGGCTCCGTAAGTGTACGGGTCACGCAAATAATAAAGTGGATGGGAGTCCAAGTATTGATCACACAGAGATTGTTATAAATTGTATTTTAGATTACGAATCCTTAACCGAAATAAGAAAAACTTTGAATTTAGGAATTTTGATTTTTAAACTAAATTAAAGATTATACTAAAGAAAACAATGAAATTGATTTAGCTAAACTTACGAAATAAACATGTTAGAATTGTAAATCCACTTTGTTCCATCATCCATATTTTGAATTAAACATTTAAAGACAATTTATGGAAAATTGAAAAACCATGTTCCTTAAGTCAAGGTTGCCTTGATGGTGCGTCCAACCACTAGCTAGCACCTGCCATCGGCACACATCACGTTTTGGGTCCAGTAGGGTGATTTGGGATGGGTCGTGTCACCTTATGTTTTTAAAACCCTTTTTCTAACGGTGAATTAAAACATTTTTCTATAAGAAATTTGACTATATTTCTATGACAAATCCAAATCTATAGAAAAACATTATCAATTTATGAACACTTTTTAGGATTACACAAAGTATATGAGTATATTTCTATCCCCTATCGAACCTTATGGCAATTAACTCAAGTCCAATAATTTCATACTCTTTCGAACATAGAAAATTATCACAAATATCAAATAATCATGCGTCCACAATTATAGATGAAAATAAATACACAATCAATTGCTCAAATCCATAAAAAGCTTAAATTAAATACTAAATCAAAACATGAAATCCGGTAAACAAAGTATCATGACAATCTTAACAATTAAAAATCTAGCCTAGATACATGATAGAAAATAAATAACAAGAAAAGCAAATGGATGTGATCCCGTTCATCTTCTTGGAATTATATCTTCAATCTTGATTTTGGCGTAGCTTGGAATCCCTAGCAATTGAACAGCGTTTTGGCATGAATTATGATGATTGGGAACTCTAAAAAACGTGCCTTATGTCATGTATTTTTAGATTCTCTCAGAGCCAAGGTCAGAAATAAGAGAAATCCGCTGAAAATCACGCAAAAAATCCAGCTGCGGCCCAGAATATAACTATGCGATTGCATGATACAAATCTATGTGATCGCGCAGGCTTCCGGAAAACCATTCTGACCATTTTTGAACAGGTCATGTGATCGCGCCGTTATAATTTCATGTGATAGCATGGTTATCCGGCTAGAGTGCAATTTTCATCTTTTGAAGTGCTTTAAGTTCGTCCTCATGGTTTTATTGCACATCAGGTCTTTCAACTTTTGATTGTTGTAATTTAGTCCCCGAACTTCTGATTTCTTCTGAATTTGGATTCTTCTTTGAGTATTCTTGCAATTGAGCCCTTGATTTACTTTATCAACTCTTGATTTGCATACTTCGACACTTTTATCATCCAATTGCTTGATTTTAGCTTTAATTCCATTATTTTCTCAACTTTGGGGTTATTCCTGAAATACAAACAAATACTAACTAAATATATAATAAATATTCTTAAACAAATACATAAATCCTACTTTTAGGATATAAATAAATGTATAAAATATACTTATCAGTTATTTTTGAAATTTTAAATGTCAAAAATTAAAAGTTAAGATCCAGTTATGCTAATTGAAGAGGATTAACACAGCCACAATGACAGTATGACATTGTTGAATAAGAGAATGGAGGAGAAAAACTTATACAAAATAAGACTAATAAGTTGGAAAGATCAAGAACACCAAAAAAATCGACAGAAAATGGCTTGAACGCAGGATCACCGTCCTCAACTATATTTCCCCTATCTAGATTGATTTAAGTGCTTAAAGAGGCTTTGGCAAGTGGTTTGCAGGATTGATCAAGCTTTGAAGAATAAAATAAATTAAGCACTTACTATTTCTTCTAAAAATTGACCAACGCTATAAAAGTTTGATTTTGAGAAAGAATTGAATCAAAGGCACTATGTTTGGACCTTTTTTTATTGTTTTTTTGTAGTGTTTTTAATTGATTACTGTCTTCTATCAGTGTATAAGGAACCATGGCTCGACCATTCACCACGTCACGGCTGCAATATTCTCTTACGAGTTGATTAATATTGCTTCAAATCAAAGCGTTCATTACTTTCCAGGTTCACGATAAATTAAATCAAAGTGTTCATAAAGCAAAAATTTGTACAGGAAGCAGACAAATTGTTTATTTTACATACTGGTCGAAAATCGAAAGAAAAAAAATCTAACAACAATGATGAGAAAATAGTCAAAATACACGTATTCTTAGCAAAAAAAGGTGCAGGCATGCGCAAATGTAACTCACTTCCCTGCCAAACTTACATTTCCCATGTTGCTGTCACTGCTATTTTTTTTACTGTCAATACCAATATTTGGGTTTAGATTGCCAATGATGGAGCTTAAGGCTTCCGCTATGGCTGCAGTAAAATTTGGGTCTGAGGCAATGGCAGCCGTAGCTGCGGAGCTTTCACTACTAGAAAATGTGGCACCAGAGACTCGTGGTGCGAATCTCGAATGGTTGTAAAGAGCATGGACAATTGCCTGTGGCCCGGTCGAGAAGTCTCGAGCGAATTGGCCATGTAGCATTTGCAAGTGTGAAAAGTTGGTAGGAGTGGTGGTGAGATCTAATGTAACGGTAGGGAAAGGTGATGAAGCTGAAATTGATGCTAAATTTGCTGAGCAAGGAAGAAGAGTTCTAGAGAGCATGTTAGGGTTCATGAATCCATCGGCACTTTGCATTGGCCCTGATAGCAACATTGATGCGGCTGCAGAGGTGGTGGAGGCCATTGACATGGCAGCCGGCGGTAGCGGGTGGTTGTGGTTGCCTTCATAAGTGGTTATAAGTACCGAACGATCTGATAAGCACCTTTGCACCTGTAACATCAATGTAACCTCATAAGAGCATCTCTAATAGTTTATACATATTTTGATCGATGTGATAATTGTTATGAAAATGTTGTTCAAATATATAAATAAAGTTGAAAAAGTGCGAGAATCAGTCCAAAATATAAGGAACCGGTCCAAAAAGTGCAAAAACCGGACCAAATACAACCGGACGGACCAAATGGTCCGACCAAAATGAAGAACCACGCGATCGCGTGGTTGATGGTCCGACGATCGTGTGGTTAAGTGATTTTAGTCACTGCATAATTTTTTGAGGCATCGAGCGATCGCGCGAGCCTCCTATCGCGCGATCGCGTGGTCTAAAAATTTGACCGTTGGAGAATTTTTTCAGAAATTCTCATACACATTTTCAACTATTTTTGACACTCTTTCGTGAAGAGTTGCATGAACAATGATTTGGGATGATAGAATTCTATAAATAGGTATAGAATTCATGATTTAAAAAAAACATTTTGATCAATATACTTTCAATAGTGATTATCATCCAAAAGTCTTGAATTTTATACTTAGAATCTTCAAATTTGCTCTTCTTGTTCCTATTCTCCAAGTTTATCAATTGTGCTATTTGATACTTGGTTTGAGGCTTGAAATCCGCTAAAGCAATTTGCTTGAAGGCCCTTTAGCATTCTCAAATCGAGAGGACGCAAATTTCGCTTTTAGGACAGCATTCTTTGCGATTCAAGTCATTTTTGCAATTTTGATTTCTTCTTGATTCTTTGTTTCCAGTTTTGTGTTAACTTCGTTATAGCACATATTTTATTTGAGAAAGGAAATTTCTCAACAGTAATTAAATAGATAAATATTTCACTTATTTCCATAAAATAGATAATGAAATTTAAATCTTGTCTTCAATAGTCTTTGTTTACAAACTTTTTATTTGTACACATGTCATTAAATTAACATCATTTTCTTATATTAAATAAATGAAAAATTAACATTTAATTTCATAGTCACTTTGTCTAACACAAGATAATATACATGCCACATTAACATTATATAGGCATAACTAATCATTGGAGATAAAATGTTTAAATTATTATTTGTTTTTCCTGTGGCAATGATTTTTTCACAATCAATAAACTATTAGAGATGCTCTAATATATACACTAAATATGAATGTCCTCTCTTACACAGCTTGTGTTTAGTTTTCCAAATATGACATTACATATGCACTAAATCTTAATCTTAATATATATAATAATTATATAACAGCCAAAAAAATCCTCACATAGTTTCCCGTCATTTTCCCTACTATTTTAGGAAACTTTGTAATTTTATTAATTATTTTAATAATTGAATTAGGAAACTTCAATTAATGTAAAATTAATTATAGGTGACATGTAATAAATGACTTATTGATTATAAAAAATAAAAAATCTATAAAAAGATCAAATTGTATATTATTTTTATTCTTTTGATAATTATTGTAATATTTTGAAGTCAAAAAATATGCAATATAGGTGTCAAATTCACGATCTTAACGAGAAGTTCAATACAAGTTAAAAAATGAGAGCAAATACTAAATATATCATTCTTAAATTGCCTCAAATAATAAAGGTAAAAGTTTTACTTATACTTTTTATTTTTTTCAATATCCAATCTTTTTAATTTATCTCATCTAAGTCATAAAATGATATTTATCATTTCTTACCTAACTTCAATTTGACATAAATGATTAATTTCAAATATTTTTTCTTATCAAATTAAAAGAAATAATGATATCTGATCTTTCTAAGTAAATTCAATTGAATCATTTTAATTTCTACAACTTCAGGTTTCGATAAATTCTTTGGTAATTTTGAAATTAATTTTATAAATTTACTCATTTTGTTCATTTATCTATTTTTTAATTTTTATAAATTTAAAATAACATCAATTTGTAAAATATATACTACAGACTTTAACGATTAATTCATTGAATTCTATAGAAAATAAAAATATAAGGTTTTATCAAACTTATTCTATCTAAAAATAAAATATAGTCCATACATTTATTTAACATGCACAAAAAATAGTTTTGTGTGTGTGTGGGTAACATGACAATTTTCAATACTTGGTGAAAAATAAAATGTTACATTGTATTTGAAACCATTGAATAGGAGTAAGTTTGATATAAACTATAGAAATGGTTTTAAATGTGTGATTGAAAGTGAAAGAAGGTAGTATAAAAAATAAAATAATTGTCAAATCAATCAATTGAGTGGTTAAAAATTGATTTTCTTTTTTTTAGAATGTGTGGTTAAAAAGTAGTATGTGCAATTGTTAAAAAATTAGTTTTTAAATAATATGTGTTTGTGAATGAATATTAAAAAAAAATTATTTTTGAATAATCAATTCTATATGAATAAATAAACTAAGGAAACTAGATAATGAACAATTAACTGTTAAAAAAAATGCAATTCATAACTTTTTTTTTTTTTTAAATATTTTGATTGTATATTGAATATACAATTTATGCATTAAAGTAAGAAATCTTATAGGGAGAAATGAAATTTCAAAATTATTCACAATTTGTGTATGCAAATTATTATTATTATTTTTTTATTGTGTTATTTTTATCGGGCATTACATTTTTACAACTTATTCAATAAATATTATTTATTTCGTGCATCGCACGGATACGATTACTAGTTAAAGTAAATATGAATGTTCTCTCTTACACAGGTTTTTTTTCCAAATATGACATTACATATGCGCCAAACGGCCCAAACTTAGTTCCTGTTAGGTCATTATTTCTTATAACTTATTTTTTTTTAAATTCATTAACACACATTTTATGGGATCCATGACTTTTATCAAAATTTCAATTACATATATCATCAATTTTTATCCACATTTACTAAAAAATTAGCTTTTGTTTGGTAATATTTATTTATAAATTTTGTTTATAAATGACCACGTACAAATATTTAAAAATAACCGTTTATAAACGATTTACCAAATCTTGCATTTGCATAAAGGACATGTTGAAAATATACATCTCATTGGACATTTCAAAAACTGTCATTTGGTATTTTTTACTTATTTTACAAAAATGGAATTCTATGATGAATAGTTTAACTAACGAAACATCATTTTATAACAAGTATGCACATGCTGTAACCTACTTGAAACAAGGTTTAAGTATGGTGACCATCTTATAACATAGTGAATAATCTAGTAACCAGTACACGAGCTAAAAGTTTAACGTCGACCCGTATTTAAAACCCTAAATAAATAAGTTGATCGCACTGAGACATTCTAAGCTGTTTAGACGAGTTGAATTCATATTATTACGAACCAAAATATGTAAATTAAATAAAATAAAACAAAATAATAATGAGGAGAGCATTAATAATAGTAGATCGATTGATTAACCCTTACTTGTTTGCGTACTGGACAACCAACTGCCATGGTACAGCGATAATAAGCTCGAGGGAAGGGATTCCCTTTTGCTAATTTTTGCCCATACTTTCTCCACTGGCATCCATCTGAGATCTGTACACAGGTCAATACAAATATTTGTTTCATTTTGGTATGGTGTATGCATTATCGAATAGAATCGAACAATAAAATCGACTTACTATAGATGCGTCCGATAGTGCTCGAACCGAGACTCGGGCCTTTTTCATTATGACTTCTGCAGCATGATCCGCATCCTTTGAAGAAGAATGAAGTTTTGGTACTTTATTTGGAATCCATTCTTGTAAATTCTTTTCTGGGCTCTTTTCTCTGTTTGAATCCTTCTGCAATTCTTTAGCCATTGACTTCTCCTCCATACACATGGGGACAAAAATTTGCTGTTTTTCTTCTTCTGCCACCCCATCATTGGTCTATGAAATATCACAAAAAATAAAAAAGGATGAAAATGAGGGCCCAATCTTTTCTCTTTTAGTTCGATATTTAGCCCCGTTTTGTATAAATTAAAATCAGATTTTTAAGTAGGTTTTGCAAAAAATGATGAGACTGTATTTAAAAGGCCGTGGGTCCATAAATTATGGATTATTGACTTTTGCTTCATAACCAAACACGGGCTTAATATACAATTAGAACGAACCTTTTGATCTCCTGTGGTAATTGCACCTTTTAGATTTTGTTGATGCTGTAAAAGTGTTCCAATTTGCATTTGTAAAGAATAATATTTACTGTTTATTTGATTTAATATAGCTCTTAATCTTTCGTTTTCCATGTTCACACGATCAAACTCAGATTTGAGAACTAAAAGCTGCACCAGAATCAATATTCAAGTCAAGAACAGCACGAAAAATAATAATAAACTCATCAAAGAGTACTATAGTTCGATGTTACGCACTTCGTCGGAAATTCCCTTATCCACAGTAGATTTGTCACCGGCTATCGCATTTGTCGTCAGAAGATTCAAGTCAGTCTATAACCATAAAAACATCGAAAAAAATAAAACATTGATTAATTTCCCAGAAAAAAATAATAATAATAAATGGGTTTTCATAAGAATACGTAATTAGCATACACTTAGGTTAAGATGAAGTTCTGGTTCAACGCCGTCAGTATTGCTCTCTTTCTTGAATTGAAACGTCGTTGATGCATCCTTAGAACAATTCTTATCAGCGAAGAAATCCATTTCATTGACAACCCTTTTCTCTCCATGATCATCAAGAGAGTTAATAATCACCGTTCGATCATGATGACGTGAGCCATCCATATTTGCATGCAAGATCAAAATGCAAAACAACCTGATCTTCAAATGGATTGGTGAGTCTCCCCTCTTTTTCTGTGTCCAAGAAAGATGAGTTTTTGAGAGTCTTGAGTGTGTGTTGTGTGTGTATATTTAGGTCTTGGAAGTCTTATTCGAAGTTTCTGCAATTGACTAGGCTTTAATATGGGGTAATATTAACCATAAGACTATTGACCAAATGGAATGATCCATAGGAAAGGGAAGAAAAACTGGTGTGAGGTAAGATGGTGCGTCAAGTGGTGTACAGATGGTGGAGAGAGAGTCTACTCAGTGTCAGAAACGAGTTTGACTCGTTCTCTCAAATTCACCTCCCAGATTCACCCGGCGCACTCCTCGAAGGGGGAAGAAGAGGAATTTTGACCCTGTATTGTTATTATAATAATTAATTAATTAATAATTAATAATCTACCACGGTTCACATAAAAATGAATAATATATAGAAAAATATATGTTCTTTCCTTTTCTTTTTTTTTTTTTTTGGGCCAGGTTTGGTGGAAAATAAAATCAGATGTTTATAAATTTTGGTAAAAGTTGAAGAAGTTGTAAGGGGGAACTCCAATTTAAGACGAATTGTGGTTAAAAAATTGTAGATCCAAAAAATATGTGATTGATTTTAATTTTGGCTTTAAAGTTTAAAATATAAATTATAATCCTTGCCAAACGTGGGACAAATGAAAATTCTCCCCTAAATGTTTGCGTCTTAATTGTTTTTCTTCATTCTGAAGAAAGTCTCAAAAATGAATATGAAAATAAGCCCGTTAGAGATCAAAATCATATTTTAAAAAAAAAATTTAATAAAAATTGATGAAATGTGTTATTAATTTTAATTTTAATTTGTACCTAAAGAGGCTAATTAAATAAACATAATAAAAATCAACTCATGGCTTAGTACGGCAAAGGCAAAAGAAATAATTTATATTTCTTCTTCATTTATTTCGCAATTAGTGCATTGACTATGAGGAACGTGAGTCTTGGCAATTAACTTCAACAATTAATTAAATACTTTTGAAGACGTGCAGATATTGTTTAATGATTTTTATTATTATACAATGGAAAATCATATCTTAGGAAATGCCGCGTAGTTCCTTGAATATGTATACTTAATTAACTTCTTCCCCTTTTTTATGTCACAATCACAATATGATTAATAATTATAAAATTATCACGCTTTTCAAATCAAAAAAAAAAAAAAAAAAACAAGCAGAAAGAATAAATAACCAATAAAATATTGTAACTTCTCTTGCACGAAACTCGTATTGTTATTTCATAAACAATTTAGTCAATGTCTGATGGGGATTAAAATCGAATTTTTAATAAATTTTGATAAAAATTGTATGAAATACGTGTAGTTAAAAAGTTGCGTGAACCATAAAATATGTGGTTGAAATTAATTTTTTATTTTGATTTAAATTAAAATCTATATTTTCATTTCTCCCAAACAGGGCTTAGTGTATGAGCATGTTTTGCTCCATTCGGTAACCGTACTTATTTGATTAATAAATTTGTTTATAAACTATACAATTTTTCAAATTACTTTTTAATCACACATATTTTCTCTCTTCAATTTTCAACTATTACTTGTTACCTCAAAATCATAAATAAATCAGTTTACAAACCAAACAGTGTTACCAAACAGAGGCGACTTGTGTACATATACAAGTAATGAAATAAAAAAATTATTAGTAATAATATATTATGAGTTTTGTGTCAAAATTAATAATTTGAATTAAAACAAATAAAAAATTATGATGGGGAGTATAATAATTAATTTGTAATTGCCCGTATATTTGTTGGAAAATTGTGTTATTTATAAATTTATTTATAAATTATAATCATTGCGTAAAAGAACGATATGTAAAAGAAGTATAAACTTAGGACAGTTACAATGTTGACATAGTGTGCGCGTGAGTTTTTTTATCTGCCTACATGTGTGCAAATTTGAAAAGTATTTTAACATAAATGAAAGAAGGATTTTAAATGCAAGTTGGTATTCATCCTTCTGCGTTCGATTTCTTTCAAAACAGGACAGAATCAGATTTCTTCCACTCCCAAATGTGTATTTTCAAAAGGAAAAAAAAAAAAATGACTAAAAATAGAAATTGTCAAGTAAAAAGTTCAAATTCATATACATATATATAAAATAAAATTTGACGTATTTAACCAATTAATATTTGAGGCATAAAGGATTTTAAATAAAGTTATCTTCTTATGCATTTTACGAGATTATATTGTGTACTCTAAATTAAGTGGGGATCACGAAATCTTATCTTATTATTTAAATGAGGTTATTTAGAGGTTTTACTAAACTAAATAATATTCAGTTAATCAAAAATTTCAAAATGAATAACGATTAACCTTTCAAGAATATCGTATAACTAGTATAAATAAATCTTTTAATGTGAACGCCCAATTTGAAAAATATTATTTCCTTACAAATACGACGTACAAACAGCATTGATTATTTGATGAAATATATATATGAAACGACAATTAAAGTAGCCCTTTCAATTATGGGATATGGTTTCCAAAGTCAATTTTTAACTAGAAGATAATAACATATAGTCCTTATTTTTGACAATTTCCCTTTCAGTTTGATCAACTTGGCTTAAACACCAATATATTAATATACTCATGGCTATGTTTTCACTCTAGTAAGTAGGGCTTACCTTACCTAAAAATGATATTTGATAACGATAAATAACAAGACGACAATTTACATAAGAAGTCATAAAATAACTGGTGTGGATTGTAATCACTTTAAGAATTTATGGTCCCTTTAGAATACAATGCTAAGATATTTTATAACTTAGGACATGTTCGGCAAGTGTAATAAATAGTCATGATTGGTGTTATTTGTATTTTCTAAATAAAATGTGTGATTAAAAATTGGATAGAAAAAAAACGTGTGGTTAAAAAATAGTATTGAAAATTGTGTATATTATAAACAAAGTTTACGGAACACATTGTTAGTGTTCTTTTGAACAATCATTACAATTTATAAATCAATTTATAAACAACATAATTTTTCAAATCACTTTTTAACCACACACATTTTGTCTCTCAAATTTTCAACCACACATTTTACCTTTAAAAAAAAAAAAAAAAACTGCCGACGAACAGATTGTAAAGTAGCTATCGTGATAACTTTTTATGACATCAGATGTTGTCATGTTTATCGCCGAACTTTGTTTTTTCCTTTGAAATTCTCTTATTTTCTACGGAGCAAAAAAATAGCAGGTCTTTTAATTGCGATACTTAATATTGTCTAAATTATGTGCAGAGTCTTAATATTAGGTTGTCTGCAAGTACTAGTGAAGTGGTTGTTTAATTTTTTTTAGAAAGACCCTCAAGAGTATTATAGTGGTTTTTAATCCTCCTCTGTGACTCTTTTTGGGGATGGGGGGGTGGGGTTTGAATACCCCTACCCTTTTATTAGGTCAAAAAATATTACACTTATAACAGGAGGACATATCTCTTGTCTTCGAGTAGTATGCCTAATACAAAATTCAAAGAGCTTCAAAAGTGATGCATGCAACAACGTACATATATGCCAACGAAAACACAATGCATAAAGCAGTAAACCAAGATTACTTACTTCCTATACAAATCAAATTTCTTTTTTTAAATGAAAAGGCTATTTATACATCATTCTAATCGATGGGATCCCAATTTTGTCAAGTCTAATGACCCCTTTGATGTTCCAAACCAATTCATGTTCTTAAAAAAAATTGGAGATTAGCTACTTCAATTCCATAATAATTAGCAAACCAGTGAGCAGCTTTATTTCTATCCGGCCCTCCAAATGTGAGAGATTTTCCACTCCTGCAGCTTGTCCAAATTGAGCCGAATGGATTCCAAGTTATACTGAATATGCATGCCAAGATCCTTTGTTATACTGATTGCAGAGATTACATGCTGCCTTTGAATCAATTTCAATCCAAACTCCCTTGAACCCCTTCTGCACACAGATCTTCAATTCCGTGTTTATGGCTTTTATTTCGGCTTCTATGATGGTGCATTGTCCATAATTTTCAAAGAATCTCCACACCATTTCTCCAAGACTGTTATTAGCAATCCCCCACCTGCAACAATACCGTTATGTTTTGAGTTTGATCCAGTCAGAATTTGGTTTCTCCCATTTCACAATAAAAGGATTCTGAATCTTCTCTTTAACAATGCTATCTATCTTTCCAGCATTAGTCATTATGGCAACCAAAGCATTACATTATTTAATAATTTTGTAGGGATTCGATCTGATCAAAGTGTGTTTAGCTCCATTTCTGTCAACCCGTAAAAACCAGATCACAATTAGGGGAATAGCTAAGCATATCTTTAGGATGCTTTGGATCATTGAACGTCAAATACAAATTTGTTCCCAAAGTAATTTCAGACAACTTTAGCAGTTTTTCCTTCCTGGAAGACATGATTAATGTCTTCTTCTTCATATTATTTACATAATACGCTTTTATTTGATCTTGAAGTTCATTTCACCGCACAACGCCTTTTCATATTGACAACTATGACACTAGTTAGATTAAAACCATTTTATCATAGTCTTTTTTTTTTTTTTTTTAATTGTTCCCCGTGAGGATTAAATAAATATTCTTTTGGGCAACTATAAGCAAGAAATTTATTATTAAATTGTTCCAATATGTTGGTAATTCTATGAATCAATTGAGCAGCTTGGCTGGGTTCAACCCATAAAGCTTGTTGATCATTTTCCTCCCATGTGTTTATTCTTGGCTTATTATCGTATGGTCAATTATGTTTACAAAGTCAAGTTTCATCCAAATAAAAAGTTTATAAAAGTCAAATTTAAATGCCTAGGATGGATTCTAAATCCACTTGAGGGACATGACTTGAAACGTCTGATCTTCAAATGAAAGACTTTTTGGAGTTTGGATTAACTTTATAATAATAATTGCTTATTTCGACTTAAAACAAAATTTCATTTATAATTATAGAGTAAGGCCGTGGACTACCCACTAACATAAATTCTACAATTTCAATAATGGATTCGGTGGCACATGCAGTTTCTTGAAAGTGGAACAAGCCTCAAGTCTTTTATTCTTGAATTCTAGCATACAACTTTTAATTTAGCAAACATTTCAACCAAAAGTTTGTTGGAAAATTGTGTTTCCAAATGGTTGTTCAAATATTTAAAGATGATAAGATGAAGTACACAATTGAATCAATACAAAGAGGTATTGATAAGGAAGACAAAAAAATGAGAAAAAATCGGACCAAATACAACTGGTCCGGACCGGACCTAAAGGTCCGGCCAGAATGAAGAACCACGCGATCGCGTGGTTGGTGGTCCGGCGATCGCGTGGTTGAACGAATTTAAATCTGTTCAAAATAAAGAGGCATCATGCGATCGCGTGAGCCTTGTACCGGTGATCGCGTGGTGGTTCCGAAAGGCACATTTTGGTGCCTAAGTTGATTTTTTGCACCAAAATGTGCCATTTTGTCTAAGAAGTGTGTACTTTCATAAAATGTGGATTAATCTCTATATAAAGGATGTTATATTGATAAATTCAATATATATGAAATATGAGGGAGAACATCCATAAAAAAAAATATAGAAGTCTTTTTCCACCAAAATCAAAACTCATTTTTCAATTGTTTTTTGTTTCTTCTCCATGGATTATTAGTGCTTAATAAATACATGGTTTGAAGGCTTGATTAATCCGTTAAAGCATTTGTTATCTAACCCTTTAAGCATCTCCAACGAGAGGGAGCAAATGTACTTTTAGGACAACGTGTAATCACGTGTTCAAGCCTCTCGTTTGATTCCATAATTCGGCGTTATTCAATTCATATCATGATTTCAAGTGGATGTTTCCATGTGTTTTGATTTGTGATTCTTCAAGTGGCATTCGATGATTTCGTCTCCAACCTCTCGAGGTAAGTTCATATTTTTGATAACAATCTAAAAGTACAATTTGACCAATGGAGTCGAAATTATTCTTGAAAGTTTTTCCATAAAAAAAAAAAAAAAATTGAATGTGGTCCGTGCATGAGAAATCACAATGTTTGATTCAATAATTATACTTTTGCATTTAGTAAGGATGTGTGCAAAATATGTGTAATTATATTTATTGCAAGATGGCACTAATCAGTGAAAGATTTGTGTTTAATCTTTCTTAACATTTACTTTGATTGCAAAATGATGTGCCTACTCATAAAATCAATGCACTATAACAGAGAATTTATGTCCTTTCAATTTAAAATTGATTCCAACGGTTTCTTGTCAACATTCATTTTATTTGAGTACAAGAATTTGAAACAATGCATATTTTGAATTGCCAACTTCCATGTTATTTGGGAAAAGCATGATAAAATGAAAAGGTGTGTCTATTCATCTCATGTTGACGGTTATCAAGTGAAAGAATGTAATGTTTCATTATGTTTACATTAATTGAAAAAGTGCCTATTCATGAAAGTCAAGGTACCATGACAGTTATATTTTGTGTCCTTTCAAGGTACCATGAAATTAGTATGCATAACGCTTTGTAAGTTATTAAATTGTTGATTCATAGATGCATAATATAATATTATGAATTATGCAATTTAATCATTATTTTATCATGAGATATGATGATATTTTATTGTGCAAGTTTTCATGAAAATTTTCCATGATAGTGGAAATTTGAAAGTATATGCTCTTTCAATAATATTTTTCCATTTGATTCATTTATGAGAAGTGTATTTCTCTTTTACATTATGCAAGTACATTAATTGATGTATGAATCAACCGGACTCTTGAAAATGGCATGAGAATTTTATAAATTGGTGAATAAAATTATGCTTATTTGTGATACCATTTTATTTTATGGAAAATAGAGTTCCTAAAATATTGAGACATGTAAGTATGAGTATTTGCACAAGTTTCTTTAACAATATTTAATCAAATATGTGGAGAAAGTAAATATGATAGTTTACTTCAATTATCTCATGACATGTTTGCTAATAATGTTATTAGTATTAATAAAGTGACCATTTTCAATGGTAAATTGGAGACTACCACTTGCATTAAAAATGCCCATTGTTGGCTTAAATGTGGTAGTGAAAATCTTGATACTTATTGTTGTATTAAGAAATGTGAAATGACTCTACATCGAATTATGGAGATGCCATATTTTGCTTGTGAAAGCAATGTTATTTTCCTAATTAAGGAATTATGGGGTGAGATCAAACTAAGATCAAGAAGATCATTGATGAATATTGAGATTTATCATATTATTTATCTCTTTTGAAATAAAATACTTATATGAAGTATTTTTATGAATGCATAGAGATGTATAACAATTATTGAAAATTTGTGAATTTTCATTGAGAATACATGAGATTGGATTTGTCTATACTTATTGTGATTATTACAATGGTCGTGTGAAAAGTGATAAATATTTACACATTTGGATGATGAGATCACAAATATGATTTTATCATGATCATTGATTAACATTGATATTTGTTTTGTAAAACAAATTTGGTCATATCTCGAAAAACGTAGTCTTTCAATGAGTGAAAGAATTACAAACTTGTTTCTTTCAAATGAAGTGAAAAAATTAAGAAACTTGTGCTTATTCCAAACATGTGGGGATAAGGCGTGTTACAAAAGAAAATTATATTGTGCTCATAGTGGAGACAATAATCTTTTGCAAATATCAATAAAACAATTGATGTTTTATTACAAATTGTTTCTTTCAAATTGAGTTGAAAGATTATACATAAAAGTTGAATTTAGCCTAAAATGTGGAGTGACATTTTGGCAAAAGATTCAAATTATAATTTTCGAAATTAATGAAATTATATTGTGATTATGATCAAATATCCTAGCAGAAACTTTGACAAGTTTAAAGGATATTAAAATGCAAATAAGTGATTAAGTTGGATCACATAAACAAAATTATCTATACTTTTAAAAGAGAGAAGTATAAATTAATAAAGTGATAGAGTCACTTTATGTATTTGACAATATTGTTGTCAATTGAAGAAGTGATTAAGTGTAATCACTAAAATACATTTGACAAAATGTATTGTAAATTCTTTCTTTTTGCGAAAAAGAATATTGAAATTAATTTTGTTATACCGCAAATGTGAGGGTAATATGATTAAGTCCTAAAAGAGATTTTTAAAAGTTGCGAAGGGATGGATACAAGCAGTGGAGGAAGAAAAAGCATGGAGTGCAGTGACAAAGGTAAGTAAGTTGTTATGCATTATAAATTTATATAATATATTCTATGCATGGAATGCATGTCAAATTTGCAATATAGAATACTAAATTGTTATACTATAACATATCATTGAAATTGGATTTAGTCATTAACTACCATATTTAATAATCTTGTTGGTGTATTGATTATGTGAGAATTTATCTTGATTATTGCATATCGCTTATTGAAAGTTATGAAATATATGATTTTCAAGCTTTAAATTATGAAATTAGAGTTTCATGAATGCATGAGATTTTAATAACCTTAGTGGTTTCCTTAAATTCCCATTTTTGATAAGTATGTTACTCTTTATAACAACATGATATAAATGTTGAATCATGTAAATTTCATTTCCTTGGACTCTTTGAGGAATAAATATATGCTACATTTATTCATAGTATAAATTGCAACGTGCTAAATTGATTTGGTATATGAGATAATTATAAGGCATTGATATGAGGCAAATGATAAACATTTATCACGCAACAATAAATTATTTTTGTCTTAAAACATGTGAATCATTTGCAAATACTTATGTGAAGTATTTATTGTCGATTTGTCTTGTTTGAGAAATTTGAACAAATAGAAGTTTATTTACTATACATAAATACATTTTATAAAATCTTTGTTCAAATTGTTATCATCTTATTTCATACTATTGTGTATAATCAAGTTTGATTATTATATAATTTGAGAAAGTATGCAAGATGATACGATAGAATGAGTCTATCTAATTGATATTGATATCAATGGTTAATATCATATATATGTGAAAAACATTATTACTAATGGAGAGTAATAATATGAAACATACAAGTGAATATGAATTATTTTTGAACATTGTAGTTCACAAAGAGAATCATTCACTTAAATGAAATTGAGAAATTTGAAGATTATCCCAAAGTGTGGGGGTAACACTCAAACAAATATTGTAAAATATTTATTGTACTCATTGAGGAGACAATAAAATTATTGGTAGAACAATTGTGTTCATGGAATTACGATTCTATTTCTTTCAATTGAGTGAAAGAATTATGAAGAACAATTTATTTTATGAAGTAAATAAATTGTAATCTAAAGTTAGATTCTTTCATTGAGTGAAAGAATAATTTTTTAGTCTACCCTATAAGTGTGGGGGTAGTACAACTAAACTTTAAATAAAGTTTAAAGTGATATTATTTTGAAGTCTATAAAGTGCACAAAATAGACTACAAAATATTGTGAAATATTTGACAAGTGTTGTCAAATAATTGAGAAGTGATCACATTTAAATATTCTAAAGAAGTCTAGACATAAATTGAATCAAAGAGTGATTCAATAACTTGTGAAAAAGTTAAGTTAAAACTTGACTTTATATCTTATGTAAAATCATAAGAACATAATCGAGTAGGATGAGGTGAAACTCCTTTATAAAAGATCCGCCAATGACGGCAACCCTACCTGTCATTACGAAATGAGTAATTCACGGGTTCAAAGGGTAACAACAAGTCATTCGATATGTGGATAGTTTCAACACTTTATCAAAACATACCTCATTCTAGATTAAAAGTGTTGGTTGTTACAGTTGGAGGGTTGAGTTTTAAAACTCTTAATGAAGTTCAGAATTACAAGTATCTCTAAATGTAACAAAGATACTGGAAGAACTTCACCTATATGAACTTAGAAGTGGTGCCGCTTCAAGGAAAGTTTGGAGTTACTTTCTGAAAAGTTCACGAATCGGATAGGCGCAAGGCCATTAACGCGCTAAAGCAAAAACTTCTGTGGAACAAAAGACTTTGAGTGTTGTGTGTGTGATGTTGCCGGTATTGTCACATGGAATAACGGGTTCAAAGCTAAGGCTACCCGGGATTTCGATAATACTTTGCGACGTTTACACTAAGGTAAGGTTTAAATCGAAAGATACCTTGCTTTATGCATAACACCGTTATAAAATGAGTTGGTGAAAATATTTGAACAAGTGGGGGATTGTTGGAAAATTGTGTTTCCAAATGATTGTTCAAATATTTAAAGATGATAAGATGAAGTACACAATTGAATCAATACAAAGAGGTATTGATAAGGAAGACAAAAGAATGAGAAAAAACCGGACCAAATACAACTGGTCCGGACCGGACCTAAAGGTCCGGCCAGAATGAAGAACCACGCGATCGCGTGGTTGGTGGTCCGGCGATCGCGTGGTTGAACGGATTTAAATCTGTTCAAAATAAAGAGGCATCACGCGATCGCGTGAGCCTTGTACCGGCGATCGCGTGGTGGCTCCGAAAGGCACCTTTTGGTGCCTAAGTTGGTTTTTTGCACCAAAAGGTGCCATTTTGTCTAAGAGGTGTGTACTTTCGTAAAAGGTGGATTAATCTCTATATAAAGGATGTTATATTGGTAAATTCAATATATATGAAATATGAGGGAGAACATCCATAAAAAAAATATATAGAAGCCTTTTTCCACCAAAATCAATACTCATTTTTCAATTGTTTTTTGTTCCTTCTCCATGGATTATTAGTGCTTAATAAATACATGGTTTGAAGGCTTGATTAATCCGCTAAAGCATTTGCTATCTAACCCTTTAAGCATCTCGAACGAGAGGGAGCAAATGTACTTTTAGGACAACGTGTAATCACGTGTTCAAGCCTCTCGTTTGATTCCATAATTCGGCGTTATTCAATTCATATCATGATTTCAAGTGGATGTTTCCATGTGTTTTGATTTGTGATTCTTCAAATGGCATTCGATGATTTCGTCTCCAACCTCTCGAGGTAAGTTCATATTTTTGATAACAAAGTTCTTTTAAGTACCTTTCTTTTCCAATCACATTATGTCATTATCTATACTTCGACATTTTGAAGTTACTTTATTAACAAACAAAGTTTACAAACATTTTTTAAAACATGAAATCTAAACTCAATTTTTCAAGAAGTAATTTTGAAATGAAATACCCTTTTTTCGAATTTAATTTATTTTTATTTTTATTATTTTATTTATTTATTTATTTTAAAAACACAACCAAGATTTATGGTCGAGGGAATTTCTCACAATATTATTCACTTTGGCAAGCTGTGCTCTTTAAAAATCTCTACTAAACCCCGATAAATGTTGCAAAGTATCCAATTCGACATTCAAAATGTCGATTTTACCCCTTGTCACGTTATAAATATATTTCACATATTTTACTCTGTTAACTTAGTAAAAGTTGGCATTTTCTATTTTTCTACAAATATGTAATTTAAGTAAAATTAATATAATTTCTACAAATGTGTATTTAGTAATATATTAATTTCAATTAAATTATGTAAATATTTCTTGAATATAATATCTCATATATGTTTGTGATAATCATTTTATTTTTGGAGATGATGATTATTTTGTTTGAACCAATAAATATTGATTTTTTATGATTAGAATCAAGATATGTTGATCTCAAAATATTGTGATAATCTTATTATTTGGCCAAGTATAATCTTGTGATTGGACCGAGTTTCTTGATATCCAAGTTTATCACTTAAGGTAAGATTTGCTAACATCCTTGATTATCATACCTTATCATTGCTTATGGTAAGATTATTGGATTTATAATTATCTTACCTTATTGTCAATTATGGTGAGATTCTTGATTTACCTTACCTTATCTTATTCTTGATATTATTGCAGAAAATCAAGATTGAGTGCAAGTAGGATTCTTGATGGACAAACAATCCGATTGCACATAAATAATTGAAACTTGAATTGTTTTCCTTGAGACGTGTAGAATTCAAGAAATCGGTGTGGTGCTCCAAAATACACGTCCACTACATTTTGTGTTGTTGGTTCTCCGGGAGGAGAGTATCAATCACTTAGAGAAGAAAAAGTCTTTCAGCCTAAAGATCGAACGGGAGGTTTGGATCGAGATCGAACGGGAGTTCGTGTAGCTGAAGATCGTTGCAGTATCAAATAAAGCTATTGAAGAGTGGTGAGACGTCAGCTCATATTACACGTCATAGAAGGATCAATGAGTGATTTATTTCTTAGGTGTTTGATAAGTCTATGCGTAGATTTATCCTGTAGCTTAGATTGATCTGTATAAACACTTTTCTTAAAATAGTGATTGATTTTTGTTCGCAGGGTGCGGGCGCGTGGGTTTTTCCTTTTAGGGTTTTTCCCACATTAAGCTCAAATATTGTGTTCTTGTCTCCTTACAATTCTGTATAGTTTATACTATCTATTTACGTTTTACAATCCAGAAGAATCTGCATCAGCAAGATTCGTCTGGGATTGTACTAAAACAAATCTTAACGATTCACTGTTAATTTGTTACTATCCAGACATATATGTGACAGTCTGTTCATTTAAACATAAAATTTAGACAACTTTAATTTTTCAATTGGTATCAGAGAGGGTTCACTTCTAGAAAGTGAGATCCGGTTGTCTAAAATGGAAAATTTTGCATCTCTTAGGCCACATTTGTTAACTGATAGTAACTATGCATATTGAAAGATTTATATGAAAATTTTTATTCAATCTATTGATGAACGTTGTTGGACATCTTTCCTTGAGGGTTACACAGCACCCACTGTCACTGCTGGAGGTGTTGTAATAGCTGTATCTAGAAGTGCATATATTGCAGATGAATTAGCAAATGCGAATTGGAATTCTAAAGCACTTAATGCTATTGTTTCTTTGGTTAATCCATGTCAATTCAGGCTGATCTCTTCCTTAAGAACCACCAAGGAAGCATGGGATGCTTTGAGGGTAGCTAACGAAGGAACCAATGCTGTCAAAACCTCCAAGCTGCAGATGATCACTCTTGAATTTGAACAACTATCTATGGATGAGCGAGAAAACTTCAAAAGCTTCTACGACAATTGATTTATCTCACCAACTCAGCTGAAGCTCTTGAGAAAACCTTCTCAAATGAGCAAATTATACAAAAATTCCTTAGATCTTTATCAGACAGGTTTCATGCAAAAGTGACATCTATTAAAGAAAGCAAGGATCTTTCAACCATGTAAGTTGAGGAACTTGTAGGGTCATTAATGACCTATGAGTTAAATCTGGCCCGAAGAAAGAAAGACAAAAAATCAGAGATTGCTTTCAAGGCAAGCAGTGAAGATCCAGACGAATATGGGGAGACAAATGAAGATGAAAGCTTCGCACTTCTCACCAGACAATTTAAAGAATTCCTTAAGGAGAAACAAAAAGAAAGATCCACAAATCTTCAAGGCCAGAATAAAAAACAACAAAAACAATGGAGGAAAAACAATTTATATCCCAAAAATAATGTTAACTCATCTGAAGGAAAGCCTAAGAATCGTATTCAATACATAGAATGTGAAGGATATGGACACATTGCGGCAGATTGTCCTAATACTCAAAAGAAGATCAAATGAAGGAAGGCCATGAATATTAACACGTTTGAACTAGCTTATACCGATGTTTTTTATCTTTACTAATATGTAGTACGAGGTTTAGTTGGGAACAATGTAAAAACCTAGACATCATCTTTAAAATAACCTGTCTATGTAAATTAAGCATGTTTCTATAAAAGTTATGGTTTATGTATCGATACTTGTTACTGTGTTTGGTCTAACCAACTAACTTTCAAAATTTAACGATTTTTCTTATAATTGTTATGTATCGATACTAGTATTGATACATACAAATAAATACTTAACAGCTTGCATGCCTGTCAGTGAATGATTTGAAATTCTTTCCGTTTAGGTCATACGTTTTGAAGTTAGTTAAGTTATTTATTATTTAAGAAGAAAAATAAAAAATCCTTTGGCCTCGATAAAATACCATTACCTTTAACTTCTTAAGTCGAATGATTTGAATAGTATTCATTTTTATATGTGGTAATATCTGATTCTAAATCAGACTCTCATACTAAGACCAGAAAAATAATGGTAACAATTCAGTTTCGCAATTTAACTGTCATTCTTATTAGTATCGATACCTGTATCAATACATGTATCGATACTCAAATAAAGCATAATATTTCTAGTTTTGCTAAAACCACGGCATGTGCGAAAAAATTTCTGCTGAAATTTTCTCTGAATTTTGTGTCCCACATCCCCCACCTAATTCGCTAACGCCCTTGTAGCCGACCATGAGTCCAACATCCTTGTGCAATTCTGCATTGATTATTCCTCTTCGCGTAATTCTGCCACGGTGTTAAGGACCGCAGCTAATACTTAACCCCTTGAACCTACTCACAGCCGCAGTTTACCCAACTGCGGCCGAACTTTGTAAAATATTGATGTAATTATTGTAATTCCCTTTTAATTGTAAAATTTATTATGATTCTTGAGTCTTTTGATGTCTACTCATGTCACTAGGGTTTTTTCTCAAAAGTCTATTATAGGAGGCATTAGAATTTAAAACTTTCAAGCTTTCGGTGTCCACCCCTTGCACCAACATTTGTAATTTACTGCTTTCATCAACCATTGTAATTTACCGCTTTCTGTAATCAATGAAATCTCATGTTTCAATGCATTCAAGTTTTCTCTTGTAAAATTTATTTCAATTTGTAATCACATCTTCTTTCGTCCCCAAAAAAGTGAGAAAAGGCAGAAGGTAGTCTACCGGAGCATACTACTGCTGCATGGTGCCCCTTTCTGTGCTAAGAGGAAAGGCACCCCATGAAAGTTGGTATCAGAGTCTCGGCTCACGTCCCTTGATAAGAAAGCAATGGATCTGAAGGCTTTGGATCCGAATGCATCTCAAACCACAGATATGACTGATGCTAAGAAAAGTGCTAAACAACGCGTGGATGCGCTTGATGGGCAAACCACAAGGTTATGCTATGTTGTGGATACCGTTGAGGAAAAGGTTGAAATGGCGGAATCGTATATTCGGGATATACACATCCAACTGGATGAAAGCCGAGCTGCTTGGACAGCAATGACTGAAGTTGTTGCAATCATTCCTGGTCTGCAGGAAGAGATGAAAACAATGAGAGTTCAGATACGAATTCTCCAACGTGCGGTAGGCAATGGGCAAGCTCTCGCACAAGAAGAGTATGCACCTAGGGTCAGAATCCCTGAACCGTGTACCTATGGAGGGGCACGTGATGCAAAGGAAGTTGACAACTTCCTGTTTGACATGGAACAATACTTTCTTGCTGCTAGCATCAGAGATGAAGCAAGAAAGGTGACTACAGCTACCATGTATCTGGGTGGAGATGCAAAGTCGTGGTGGCGGTTGAAATATGTTGATATTCAGGCCAACAGGGTCAGGATAGATTCATGGAATCTTTTGAAAGAAGCAATTCAAACCCAGTTCTTTTCAAAGAACGTGAAATATGAAGCACATCGGGCATTGCGGGAATTGAAACATATTGGCTCCATCAGGGAGTACGTAAAAGCCTTTTCTGGACATATGCTAAATATTCACAGTCAGTCTTTTTGATAAGCATATCCTTAAGACTCTCAAACATCATGTTCAAACTAAGAATCTTAGTTTGGATGAATCAAACTCCTTCGCTGTGATATACAGAGTTTATTACAAGCTTCTGGGTACGAATCTCAACATTCGTGCTCTTCATTCTTCTCCAAGAAACGAATCGCTTCTTATGAAGGTGAATGATCTTAATACTAACACCATGATTCCTAAGAGAATTCCTTGGAATCTTCAAACTAGGAGCTTAGAATGGGATATTCTAAGAGCCAACAAACCTGAGCCTCCTCCTACATCTGATACTCCTAATCAAATTCTTTCATTTCCTGATGGAAGTGTTAGGATGATTTTTGGAGAATCATCTTCAAACATTTCAAGATCTAGTTCATCTAAATCTTTTCAAAATTCATTTGTTCTTCCTTCATTTTCAACTTCATCCAGGAGACTCAAAGATGTCAACTTTGAATATGTTATTCCAAAACCTCAATATTCTGAATCTGAACAAGATTCTCCTACTGCATCTGATATGCAGCCTCCTTCTGAAGAAATTCCTCTTCCGAGAAAGAAACATCACTGAAGAAGTTTATCTTCTCAACTTCACGTCATTTCCTCTAGCATTGATAGAAGATTTGAATTAAAAAATGATCAAACTCCCAAAGTCAAAAACCTTCGAAAGCTTTTTCGTCAAAATTTCTTAAAAGAAGAAATTGAATCTTACTGGGAAGAGTTCTTTGCTCAACCAGAAGATTTAAGTTTTTACAAATGGATTAATTTCAAAGTTTTTGGTAAGAAAAAGAAATCTTCAAAATCTTCTTCGAAATCCAAATCCATTCAAACTTCATCTTCAAAAGAAAAAATTTGGAAAAATTCTTCAAATCAAACTTCCAAATCTGAATACCCTCCTCTTGAAGAAATCATTTTTCCTCATGGAAATGCAGAAGCTACTGCGTCTCCTTTCAAACAAATTCCTGAAGATAGAGTTGACAATGCAGCATCCAAAACTGTTGATGTTAAGAATCTTCAAATCCAGAACAATTACACGATTATTGTTCTTCATTCTATGTGTTCTCAGTTAACCAGAATTGAAGCAAATTCTGACACTGAAAACAAGTCCAAAATTCCCTCTAATGTTTTTTCTGCCATTAGAGATTCTCCCTCCTCTTCATCTTCTTCGAGTAATCAAATGTTACTATTTCAACCAACCAATCTACTCCCGATCTTGGTAAGAAATCTTTAAGCGCTGATTCTGAAGTGATTAAAGAACTTGCTAATCAATTTTCAAAATTAAGCGCATCTTCAAAAAATATTAATACTATTGGCATTTCTGATGTCGAAAACCAATTTGTTGAAGAAGAGCCTCTTCAGATCAACAAATTGAGAAATTTCAATTCTTCAAAATTACCCACATTCTATCAGCGTCCTTCTCAACCTGATCTACTTTTAGAAGAAGCCTCTTTTAAAAGGAAAGTCACTGAGACTTATTCAGGTGATGAAATCGTCGAATAGAATATTGATGGTATGACTGAATACCAGATTATTCAAATATTGAGAAAATGTTTGTATGCTTCAATGCGAATAGATGTCAAAAGATTGAAGAGATGAATGCCTGTAATAATCTTATTATAGGATTTACCGGACAATTAAAGGGATGGTGGTCTAACTATCTCACTGACGCAAGTCGGTTAGAGGTTCTTAATGCCACTAAGATTGTTGATGGTCAGAGTGTTTTCGATTCATTAATGACCCTTGTTTTCGCCATCGTCAAACATTTCGTCGGATCTCCAAGCTTCCTTCGAGATAGATCATCAGAAATTCTGATGAATTTGTCTTGTCCAAAATTGCACGACTTCTGAAGTCGCACAGCACAGGCAGCTAGAAATCTTGGAACAGCGACTTGATCGTCTGGTTCAGGGTAACATCGCTGGAGAGCAGCGCATAATGCACCATACGATGACAGAATTCAGCGGTCAGTTGTCACGTATACAGGCCAGGCTCTTCTCTATGGAGAGCTGACTCGAAGGGATCGCGCGGAGGGCTGAGGGGATTGAGGCGAGATTGGAAAGGATAGAAGGGAGATTGGATTCAGACGCAGCAGGACCATCTCAGCCGCAGCCGCAGGACCTACCCCCAGGAAGTTCTTGATCTTTTTTTTTCCTTTTTACCTTGCCTTCCATTTTTGATTCTTTCTTGTTTTATTGTTTCATTGAGGGCAATGTAATTTTTAAGTTTGGGGGTGGTTGTTAACTTTTACTGTTGATCATATGGGCCTGTATTAATTAGTATTCTGTAACTCTTCAATCCCCTGTTAATCAATGCTACTACTTGGTCCTTTATTTGATGTTTAAAAAAAAAACAAAAAAACAAACTTTAGTTAAAAATTGTGTTGACACACTTATTGTCTAGGAAATAGTATGAATCAATTTGCGCTTGGGCTTGGAAATTGAACAACATGAAAGCATGAACTTATTTTTGAACTAGTTATGTTTTGCTAGGTTCATACTATCTGCGCACATAGCCAGTGTTTGATAATTGCTTGTGTGTGGGATTTTGTTTAATACATGTGGGGTAGAGTTTATGCAAATTTGAACTTAGGAATACCTCAAAATCCCAGAACTTAGATCATTGGACATCCCACCCCTAAAATTAGAACCAATCATGCTAAAATGCAAGTTTGGGGGTAAAATGGTTGGAATTTGTGTGTATTGACGGGTTGGAGGTCTGTGATTCTTGGTTTTGCACTTTAGTCATTACAGTTTGGTCAATAGGTATAAACCACTTCCAGCATAAAAACAGAAAAATGCTGAAGGTCTTATTCTGCTCTTCAAATGCCTTTTTGACTCGAGTAAGTAAGTCCGAGGGGTCTTTCAAACCTGGTGCCCTAAAGCCAACTGGCTTGGGAGTCATCGACCTAAAGCTCGCTACATGGGTCAATTAGAAAGCAAGTACGGAGAGTGGACTTACACATAAGACATTATAACATCTTTAACTTTTCTGTTTAAGCCTTTATGACTCGGGCAAGTACGTCTGAGGGGTTCTTTGAACCTGGTACCCTAAAGCCGTCTGGTTTGGGAGTTACCGATCTGAAAGCTCGCTACAGGGGTCATATAGAAAGCCCGTATGAAATGTTCTGCACAAAGATGGTAAAAGACAGGGACAATTAAAAGAAAAAGTCGTCCATAAAAAAATAATATTGCATGGTATAAGCTTTGTTGACTGAACTGTGGTGGTTGAGGTTGTAGAATTGGGGACTGCTTTCTTTTGATTTGTTGTGCATGCATATTTCTGATTTTGACTGCCTTGTGTGGAAAAAGCTAAGAATATTTTTAGAACCCACATAGATAAAAACCTGGGATGCGAGAGAAAAAGCAGAAAGTGGTGATCATCCATGAGCGTTGAAAGGAATTTTATTAGAAATCATAGATTGACCACATGGGATTCGGGCTGGATTATGCATAATTAGCCACACAGTGTTGAGCACATCTTTTGCATAAGTATGCGTTTGACATTGGCTATTCACACACACACTTGAAACTCTGGCATGATATAACTAGAAAGTATTTTACATTGTTGTTCATAACTCGTGCTTGGAGCGTAAATTGATTTGGACTGTGGAGGCATATGGTAAGCATGTTGGCACAACAAAAATATCTTATATCTTGTCTATTTGATTTTGTAAGTCATCATCCGTTATTCGAGGACGAACAACAATTCAAGTTTGGGGGTATTTGATAGGTGTATTTTATACACTTGGGGATATGCCAAAATGAGAATTTACCGTGTTGATTTATGAATTTATTCTACCTAAATTGTATTTAATTGTTGTTATTTCAGATTTTAGTCAAAAAGAGGAACAAGGAAGCAATTACGGGAAATAAAGGTCAAAAGAAGGAGAATTGAAGAGACACAGAAATTCTAGGGTCAAATTGATCAAATCAATAGTGGGGGATTCATTTTGCAAATAAAATCAGAGGACCAAATTGAAGGCCAAGAGAAAGATGGCGAATCGCGTGTCAAATCCTCCAGGTCGCGATCGCTAAGGTCTCAATGATAGCGATCGCGACATGGCAGCCAAATTCATGCAGAGCGAAATAAGGTATACTCACGCGATCGCTGGCACCTAACCCACGCGATCGCGTAGGTGTCCGACTGGGCCTGTACTGGGCTTTTTGTGCGCGATTTTAAGAGGAAGACTCGGGGAAATTGACCTAAGTTGTAACAGAGGCGTGAGGAACTGAAGAGCAGTTTTGTGCAGAGCTGAATATTGGAGGATTCTTGGCTATTCAACATCGAATTGACGAGGAGACTCAAGCACAGAAAAGCACAGGAAAATAGGAGCTAAACACGGGAAAGCAAATCTTGGTGCAAGACTTCTTTTCTCATTGTTGAATTCATAAATTCCAGCATGTTTAATTTTAATTCAGATTGTTTTTATTATTCAGTTATTATGTGTAACTAATCCTAACGTTGGGAATCACGACGTAGCCTAGTCATATTACTTTAATTCCATGTTCCTTGTTTTAACGCCGTAATTCATGTGTTGGTTTATTATTGCGTTTAATGCTTGAATGAATTGGCCACTTATTCATGACTTGATGTGTTATTTCCATAATCCGAGAGGTGAGTTAATAACATAGATCTAGGTAATAAATCCATTAATTGAACGAGAGATAGAGATATACTTTCGTGATTAGTGCGATCATGTTTAAGTTCTCGCATGTAATGCATTTAGATAAGGAATATGACTTATCTAGGTAGAGTTGATTTAAACTCGAGAGAGGAATCTCAACTTAATTTAGTGAACTTGATCGATCACATATTTAGAAAATAAAATCTGGAACAGGAATTGATTTAATTGGCTAGGTGAACTCGTGAATCCCAACCACTTTCAATCATACTTAAAAACAATCAGCAATTGCGAAACCTAAATTTTGTGCAAAGTTTTAATCTGTTAGTCATAGTTATAAACATTAGTTTCCAAACAATCTAAAACTCATTTCTTTGTTCAAATAGGGATAAGAATTTACACATTTCGGTACTTAGTAAACGGTCCTCGTGGGAACGATAATCCGGACTCTTAGGTCCATTTTAACTACTCTTCACGACCCGTTCACTTGCGGGGATATTTCGTATTGCGAGATATCGGTGAACAAGTTTTTGGCGCCGTTGCTGGGGACTGTTTTTACTAATATCGATACCAATAAATTCTTACTTTAATTTGAATTTTGTTTTGCATTATTGTTATTTAGTTTAGTCTTAATTTTCTCGATTTACCTTTATAAATTCATGTTAAGAAGGACTAAATCTTTTGAATTGCTTCCTCTTGATACAGAAATTGAATGCACTTTTCGACAAAGGCGCAAACAACAGTTGGAAGCAGCTCAACACACAGATTTAGCAATGGCAGACAATCCAATTCAGCCAAACCAAAATAATCTGCCAGCAGAAATTGTAGTTCAACAACAAAATCAACCGAACAATGGGAGGCGAGCATTAAGGGATTACATGATTCCCCCAGTGGGAAATATTGGAACTTGTATAGTGCCGCCTGCTATACCTGCAAACAACTTTGAGATCAAGACTTCTTTGATTTCTCTGATCCAAAACTCTGCCGTCTTTCATGGTCTGCCGTCTGAAGATCCACATGCACACTTGCGAACTTTTCAAGAGTTATGTGACATGCAGCGAATGAACGGGGTTCCGGGTGACGCTGTGAAGCTGAAATTATTTTCTTTCTCATTGGCAGACAAGGCA
This sequence comes from Ligustrum vulgare, assembly GCA_963555705.1. Lineage (NCBI taxonomy): Eukaryota > Viridiplantae > Streptophyta > Magnoliopsida > Lamiales > Oleaceae > Ligustrum > Ligustrum vulgare. The sequence goes on along the minus strand of OY743175.1, from coordinate 60,982,826 downwards.
AAGGCATGGTTTTACACGCTGCCCCTCCATACAATCACTACTTGGGAAGTAATGAGTCAAAAGTTTGTTGACAAGTTCTTTCCACCTGGCCGGATGTCAAAATTAAGGTGCGAAATCCTTTCGTTCAATCAACAGCCAGGAGAGTCTATTTTTGAAGCTTGGGAGAGGTTCAATGAGCTAGTTCGTCAATGCCCTACCCATGGAATAGCTGATTGGATCCTCATACAAACTTTCTACAACGGGTTGACCAATGATAACAAGAAGCATGCAGATTCAGCTGCGGGTGGGTCAGTGATGGATTTGACTTACGAAGAGGCCTCCGAAATATTCGAGAAAATGGCAGCAAATAGTTATCAGTGGTACTCCGATCGCACCGCACAGAAATCTGGTGAAATAGCTGCGGTAAATGAAATTACAGCTATTAACGCTAAACTGGACGCATTGACAAAAAAATTTGACAGCATGAATCAGCAGCCAGTGCTTGCAGCTCAGGCAACCATAGTTTGTGATACTGTTTTGAGAATCATGCACTATCAGAGTGTCCAATGGCATATCAAGGTCAACCGGATAAAGAGCATGCAAATTTTGTTGGGAACAATCAGAGGCAGCAAGGAGGTATGTACTCACAAACGTACAACCCTGAATGGAGAAAGCATCCCAACTTTTCATGGGCCAATAATCAAAACACCCAACGACCACCAGGGTTTCAGCAACAACAACAACCACAACAGCAACAACAAGTGAAAAAGACTTCGAGTGAATAATTGATACTGCAGCTGCTGCAAAGCCATCAAGCTGATATTAAAGAAATAAAAATTCAGTTGGGACAGTTGGCAAACGCAAGTTCAGAAAGACAACAAGGTAAATTGCCAAGTAATACAGAAACAAATCCACGAGAACAGGTACAAGCCATTACAACCAGAAGTGGAGTTCAATTACCAGAAATTAGCGTGAAAGGAACAGATAACTCAGAAATACTAACAGAAGCAGTGGAGGAGAAAGAAGCTGATCACACGGAGAGTGAAAAGTCAACGGAAAAATCTTAAAGGGCAGAAGAAGCGGAGGTGAGGAAGGCCCCGACCCCAGTTAAAGCCTACGTACCTCCCATACCATATCCACAGAGGCTGAGGAAGCATAAAATAGACCAGCAGTTTGCAAAATTTATTGAGAAAATCAAGCAGCTGCACATCAACATTCCCTTCGCAGAGGCTTTAACCCAGATGCCGAGCTATGCGAAATTCATGAAAGAAATCCTGACAAATAAACGAAAGCTGGACGAGCATGAGACAGTGATGCTCACCGAAGAATGCAGTGCAATAATCCAGAAGAAATTGCCTCCCAAACTGAAGGATCCAGGGAGTTTCACAATCCCTTGCACTATTGGTTCTATTGAATTTGAATCTGCTTTATGTGATTTAGGAGCCAGCATTAATCTAATGCCTTTATCTATTTTCAGGAAGCTCGGGATTGGAGAAGCAAAACCAACCACTATTTCCTTGCAATTAGCAGATCGTTCGATAAAATACCCGTAGGGGTTGCTTGAAGACGTACTGATAAGAGTTGGGAAGTTTATTTACCCTGCAGACTTCGTTATACTGGATATGGAAGAAGATAAGACAATTCCTCTCATCTTGGGGCGACCATTCTTGAGAACGGGAAAGGCTTTGATAGATGTTCACGAAGGAACACTAGTGCTTCGTGTGGATGAGGAGAAGATCACCTTCAACATCTTTAAGTCTATGAAATATCCCTCGTCATTGGATACGTGTTTCACGGTGGACACTGTGCAAGAAGCAGTTCGTAGTGTATATGATGAGGAGCATCCTAAAGATCCATTGGAGGCGTGCATCGTTCAGTCAGAATCTGTAAACTCGGAAAATGAGGAGGTGGCAAGAATGACTAATGAATTGGAGGCATCACCAAGGTTCACGTTGAGGGCAGGTCGTTATTTTGAACCATTAGGTGAAAATTTGTAGAAGTCCCGACCATCGTGTGAAATTCCTCCCACTTTGGAGTTGAAACCTTTGCCAGCCCACCTGCGATATGCATTTTTGGGGGAGTCATCAACATTGCCTATTATTATTTCAAGCCACTTGACAGCTTTGGAAGAAGAACGGCTGCTGCGGGTGGTGAAGGAACACAAAACCGCAATAGGATGGACTATTTCCGATATCAAAGGTATTAGTCCGACTATCTGCATGCATAAAATTTTGATGGAAGATGATTCCAAGCCATCAGTAGAAGGACAGCGTAGACTGAATCCTACTTTGAAGGAAGTGGTGAGAAAAGAGATTTTAAAGCTACTTGATGCAGGTATTATATATCCGATATCAGACAGTGCTTGGGTCAGTCCAGTTCATGTAGTGCCAAAGAAAGGGGGCATGACAGTAATTGCGAATGAGAACAACGAGTTGATCCCTACAAGTACAGTGACCGGTTGGAGAGTATGTATCGATTATAGGAAATTAAATGCTGCAACCAGAAAAGACCATTTTCCACTACCGTTCATCGATCAGATGTTGGAAAAGCTAGCGGGTCATTCACACTATTGTTTTCTTGATGGATATTTGGGGTACAATCAGATTGCCATTGCCTTGGACGATCAAGAGAAAACTACTTTTACCTGTCCCTATGGTACATTTGCTTTCAGGAGAATGCCGTTTGGACTGTGTAACGCTCCAGCAACGTTCCAGAGGTGCATGATGGCAATATTTTCCGATATGGTGGAGAGATTTATTGAAGTCTTCATGGATGACTTCTCAGTCTTTGGGTCCTCGTTTGATGAGTGCCTACACCACCTATCCCTAGTGCTTAAGAGATGCACGGAAACAAATCTGGTGTTAAATTGGGAGAAGTGTCACTTCATGGTGCATGAGGGAATTGTACTAGGACATCAGATTTCTGAAAAAGGAATTGAAGTGGACAGGGCAAAAATTCAGGTAATTGAAAAATTACCACCACCTAGCTCAGTCAAAGGAGTCAGAAGTTTTTTAGGCCATGCTGGATTTTACAGGAGATTTATAAAAGATTTTTCCAAAATCACGAAGCCCTTGTGTAGTTTATTGGAGAAGGACGTAGTCTTTAATTTTTCTGAAGAGTGTTTGTCATCCTTTACTACACTCAAAGAAAAATTAACTACGGCACCAATTATCGTGGCACCGGACTGGAGTTTGCCTTTTGAACTCATGTGTGACGCGAGTGACTACGCTGTGGGAGCAGCATTGGGGCAACGAAAGGACAAAATTTTCCACGTAATTTATTATGCCAGCAGGACTTTAACAGATGCCCAGATAAATTATGCCACAACTGAGAAAGAGATATTAGCAGTGGTGTTCGCCTTTGACAAATTCAGGTCTTATCTTATAGGATCAAAAGTAGTGGTGTACACAGATCATTCGGCGTTGAAGTACTTATTTGGAAAAAAAAGATGCCAAGCCTAGACTGATCAGATGGGTTTTACTGCTTCAAGAATTCGATATTGAAATCCGGGATAAAAAAGGTACAGAAAATCAAATTGCGGATCATTTGTCCAGATTGGAGCAGGTAAATGAGGAAAATCTTGAAGACATAAACGAAGTATTTCCAGATGAACAGTTAATGCTGTTAGCCCAGATGATGCAGGTAGAAGATAATAAGGGGCCCTGGTTTGCAGATTATGTAAATTACTTGGCCAGCAACGTTTTGCCTCATGATTTTACTTACCAGCAGAAGAAAAAGTTCTTTCATGATCTGAGGTTCTTTTATTGGGAAGATCCATTTTTGTACAGAAGGGGACCTGACCAAATAATTCGACGGTGCATTCCAGATGAAGAGATTTTATCGGTTCTAGAGAGGTGCCACTCAGCCCCATATGGTGGACACATGGGAGCCGCTAAAACGGCAGCTAAAGTCTTGCAATGTGGGTTTTATTGGCCAACAGTGTTTAAGGACGCCTTCTCGTTTGTAAAGGCATGTGACCGGTGCCAACGAACAGGTAATATATCATCCAAGCATGAAATACCGCTTAACAGTGTTTTGGAGGTTGAAGTGTTTGATGTATGGGGAATAGACTTCATGGGTCCGTTCCCACCTTCATACAACAACAAATACATACTGGTGGCGGTTGACTATGTATCGAAGTGGGTGGAAGCAAAGGCATGTCCGACCAATGATGCCAGAATTGTGGTTGAATTTATACGGAAAAACATTTTTACTCGCTTTGGAGCACCAAGAGCGATCATAAGTGATGGGGGAACTCATTTCAACAACAGGTTGTTCAAGGCAGTATTGGCCAAATATGGAACTCATCATCGCATGGGAACAACTTATCACCCACAGACTAGTGGGCAAGTGGAAACTTCAAACAGGCAGTTGAAACGGATTTTGGAAACAACAGTGAGGTCATCCCGTAAGGACTGGGCCAGCAAATTGGATGATGCTCTGTGGGCATATAGGACAGCTTTCAAGACTCCCATCGGGATATCACCATTTCAGTTAGTATATGGAAAAGCATGTCATCTTCCTGTAGAATTTGAACACAAGGCATACTGGGCTTTAAAGCAGTTGAACCTGGATATAGACTTGGCCAAAGATCAGAGATTCTTGCAGCTGAATGCATTGGATGAATTTCACTTGGGAGCCTATGAGAATGCTTCCATCTATAAAGACCGGACTAAGAAGTGGCATGATCGCCACATTCACAAGAGAGAATTTCAAGTTGGGGATCAGGTGCTCCTGTACAATTCGCGCTTGAAGCTTTTTCCGGGAAAATTGAGGTCGAGATGGTCTGGTCCATTCACAATTGCTCAAATATTTCCATATGGCACTTTCGAGCTTCATCATCCGACTAAAGGACATTTTAAAGTTAATGGGCAAAGAATCAAGCACTACTATGAGGTGGATTTTGATAAGGAGAAGTCACACATTGACATCACCATTCCAGAGTAAACAACGCAGAAAGTCGGGCTTGAGACTATAAACGGAGCGCTTGTTGGGAGGCAACCCAATTTTTCTTCTCTTGCATTTTTATGTTTTATGTTTACCTTAGTTTCGTATTTTTATCAATTCTTTATCATCGTTGCTTTCATGTCATTTGCATTAGTTAGTCTTTGGATGTTTTCGTATGTGTTCAAACATTTTTGTGCACGTTTCATTCATGTCAGTCCCTCTTTGCATGATTTGGCATTTTAGGCATATTTTCAGATTTCTAGGTAATTTTGAGCATTATAGATTTTAGTTGTCACTCCCGACCCCCTCGCGAGTTGTACAAGGGTTAATGTCGATTTTCATGCTCATCCACGTTTTTCTATCATTTCGTGGCATTTGTTTCATATTAACTTAATTTCATATAAAAAAATATATATATATTTTAAGGCATAGTCGCGATCGCTGATTTACCAAGTCAGTGATCGCGACTTGCCGCATAATTGTCAGCAGAAGTTTTTTTTACGTACCCACGCGAACGCTGGAAGGATACCCACGCGATCGCGTGGGTGACCTGGGCGCGAGATTTCATTTTTTAAACCCGGCAGCAGTCACTTGGCTATTCATATCGCTGCCGGGTGAACCATCCCTCTCTCGCCACCAGTTGGGTCATCCCTCGATTCTTGAAGATTACCACCATCTTTCTCGTGCATCATCACTATTTTCAACAACCCTAATCACATTATCAAGGTATGCACTCATGTGATTTTTTGTATTTCTCTCCTTTTGACCGAATGTGCCCTATTGTTGAGATTGTGTTTATTTGATCGATTGGAGTTTGGGCTTAGGGTAGATTTTGGTTTGGATATGTGTGGAAATGATGGGTAATATTTTTGGGTAACTTCATTTGCCCAAGGTTGTGATTTATGCATATATTGAGTACTGCCTTCAAAGTGTTCGATGAAATTTCCCAACGAAAGTTTTGATGCAATTTGGAAAATTCACTCGAGCACATATCCTTGTTACATGTTTTTCACTGTATTTGTGCTATAATCTCGCTGTTTGACTCATTGCATTGCCTCAATTTGCATATTTCAATATCTAGCACCATTGCAGTCACTGCAAGGCCATTGCACGCTCGCGTCACCACTTCATCTCGATTTTTCTATATGCATCTGATTTCTGTCTACTCTTAACTTGTCATATGCTACTCTTGAATTGTAATACTTTATTGTGCTCGGGACACTTTTCAATAATTTTACTTTTTTGGGCACGACAACTGAGGTTGAAAAGCACTAGTCGGGCTGTTTGTCCTTCATTTATTTTTCTCACAAGTTTGGGGGTTTGTGCAACTTCTCTTATACTTTTTCCACTCTCACATTGGTTCTAATGATGCGTTTGCTCTGTGTAGGTACAATAATGCCTCCAAAGCCCACGGCTGCTCAGAAAGGGAAGGGACAGGCTGGGCCTTCTAAGCGAAAACGAGGTGCCTCCTCTGCGGCTCCCGAGGCTGATCAGGGCAACATAGGAGATATACAACGGTTTTCGGGGAGCGAAGAACTGCACAGATATGACGTGCTGCTTAAGGGGAAGAAAATGTGGAATGAACGTGAGGTGATTGTGGCTGATTTCCCGGATACCGAGCTAGCCCACCTTATCGAGAGAGCAGGTTGGCACAAATTGGCGGGCACACCGCACAAGCCATATCCTCTTTTAGTCAAGGAGTTCCTAGCCAACTTCAACCATGCCGTCGAGACAGAAGGTGCCCCTCACAGGTATAAGACCTGGGTACGTGGTAAATGGATCCGATTTTCTCCGGCTGTCATTGAGCGGGTTTTAGAGCTTACACGAGAGGGGATTGAGCCGGTCCCTAGTGATTTGGACATTGATATGATTACTGACTTCCTGTATGGCCGGCAGCATGTGGAGTTGGAGAAGCCAGGGCTCTTTGAACATGGGGAGCTCACAGAGAGTATCAGGGTCCTGCACATCTTCATGTGCCATAACATCGATCCCACTTCCCACAGGACAGAGTTTAACGAAGACCGGGCCCGCTTAATTCATCATCTAGCCAGGGGGCGCAAATTGGATTTGGGGAGACACATCTTTGATTTTATTATCACACTTGCCTCTCAGCTGGACTCCGGCCGCCAGATCATGTTTCCGTGTTTGATCAGTGCAATCTGCGTGGCCGAAGGAGTGGATATTTTACCCCTTGAAGAACCTGCACCTCTCGGGGCCATTATCAGCAGACGCACCCGAGAGAGCACGAGGCCTAGGGTACAGCGTGGCCCACCTGCTCCTCCACAAGTTCCAGTGGATCCTGTTGACCCAGTTGCAGCAGCAGAACCAGTAGCACCAGCCGCACCAGCACATATGCCGGCCCCTCTCGGAGATGAGAGGCTCTTACGGCAGATACTTTTGGAGTTGACTGACCTGACTCGCACCGTTAACTTGAGGAGGGAAGCTGAAGTCGCACAGCACAGGCAGCTAGAAATCTTGGAACAGCGACTTGATCGTCTGGTTCAGGGTAACATCGCTGGAGAGAAGCGCATAATGCGCCATACGATGACAGAATTCAGCGGTCAGTTGTCACGTATACAGGCCATGCTCTTCTCTATGGAGAGCCGACTGGAAGGGATCCCGCGGAGGGCTGAGGGGTTTGAGGCGAGATTGGAAAGGATAGAAGGGAGATTGGATTCAGACGCAGCAGAACCATCTCAGCCGCAGCCGCAGGACCTACCCCCAGGAAGTTCTTGATCTTTTTTTTTCCTTTTTACCTTGCCTTCCATTTTTGATTCTTTCTTGTTTTATTGTTTCATTGAGGGCAATGTAATTTTTAAGTTTGGGGGTGGTTGTTAACTTTTACTGTTGATCATATGGGCCTGTATTAATTAGTATTCTGTAACTCTTCAATCCCCTGTTAATCAATGCTACTACTTGGTCCTTTATTTGATGTTTAAAAAAAAAACAAAAAAAACAAACTTTAGTTAAAAATTGTGTTGACACACTTATTGTCTAGGAAATAGTATGAATCAATTTGCGCTTGGGCTTGGAAATTGAACAACATGAAAGCATGAACTTATTTTTGAACTAGTTATGTTTTGCTAGGTTCATACTATCTGCGCACATAGCCAGTGTTTGATAATTGCTTGTGTGTGGGATTTTGTTTAATACATGTGGGGTAGAGTTTATGCAAATTTGAACTTAGGAATACCTCAAAATCCCAGAACTTAGATCATTGGACATCCCACCCCTAAAATTAGAACCAATCATGCTAAAATGCAAGTTTGGGGGTAAAATGGTTGGAATTTGTGTGTATTGACGGGTTGGAGGTCTGTGATTCTTGGTTTTGCACTTTAGTCATTACAGTTTGGTCAATAGGTATAAACCACTTCCAGCATAAAAACAGAAAAATGCTGAAGGTCTTATTCTGCTCTTCAAATGCCTTTTTGACTCGAGTAAGTAAGTCCGAGGGGTCTTTCAAACCTGGTGCCCTAAAGCCAACTGGCTTGGGAGTCATCGACCTAAAGCTCGCTACATGGGTCAATTAGAAAGCAAGTACGGAGAGTGGACTTACACATAAGACATTATAACATCTTTAACTTTTCTGTTTAAGCCTTTATGACTCGGGCAAGTACGTCTGAGGGGTTCTTTGAACCTGGTACCCTAAAGCCGTCTGGTTTGGGAGTTACCGATCTGAAAGCTCGCTACAGGGGTCATATAGAAAGCCCGTATGAAATGTTCTGCACAAAGATGGTAAAAGACAGGGACAATTAAAAGAAAAAGTCGTCCATAAAAAAATAATATTGCATGGTATAAGCTTTGTTGACTGAACTGTGGTGGTTGAGGTTGTAGAATTGGGGACTGCTTTCTTTTGATTTGTTGTGCATGCATATTTCTGATTTTGACTGCCTTGTGTGGAAAAAGCTAAGAATATTTTTAGAACCCACATAGATAAAAACCTGGGATGCGAGAGAAAAAGCAGAAAGTGGTGATCATCCATGAGCGTTGAAAGGAATTTTATTAGAAATCATAGATTGACCACATGGAATTCGGGCTGGATTATGCATAATTAGCCACACAGTGTTGAGCACATCTTTTGCATAAGTATGCGTTTGACATTGGCTATTCACACACACACTTGAAACTCTGGCATGATATAACTAGAAAGTATTTTACATTGTTGTTCATAACTCGTGCTTGGAGCGTAAATTGATTTGGACTGTGGAAGCATATGGTAAGCATGTTGGCACAACAAAAATATCTTATATCTTGTCTATTTGATTTTGTAAGTCATCATCCGTTATTCGAGGACGAACAACAATTCAAGTTTGGGGGTATTTGATAGGTGTATTTTATACACTTGGGGATATGCCAAAATGAGAATTTACCGTGTTGATTTATGAATTTATTCTACCTAAATTGTATTTAATTGTTGTTATTTCAGATTTTAGTCAAAAAGAGGAACAAGGAAGCAATTACGGGAAATAAAGGTCAAAAGAAGGAGAATTGAAGAGACACAGAAATTCTAGGGTCAAATTGATCAAATCAATAGTGGGGGATTCATTTTGCAAATAAAATCAGAGGACCAAATTGAAGGCCAAGAGAAAGATGGCGAATCGCGTGTCAAATCCTCCAGGTCGCGATCGCTAAGGTCTCAATGATAGCGATCGCGACATGGCAGCCAAATTCATGCAGAGCGAAATAAGGTATACTCACGCGATCGCTGGCACCTAACCCACGCGATCGCGTAGGTGTCCGACTGGGCCTGTACTGGGCTTTTTGTGCGCGATTTTAAGAGGAAGACTCGGGGAAATTGACCTAAGTTGTAACAGAGGCGTGAGGAACTGAAGAGCAGTTTTGTGCAGAGCTGAATATTGGAGGATTCTTGGCTATTCAACATCGAATTGACGAGGAGACTCAAGCACAGAAAAGCACAGGAAAATAGGAGCTAAACACGGGAAAGCAAATCTTGGTGCAAGACTTCTTTTCTCATTGTTGAATTCATAAATTCCAGCATGTTTAATTTTAATTCAGATTGTTTTTATTATTCAGTTATTATGTGTAACTAATCCTAACGTTGGGAATCACGACGTAGCCTAGTCATATTACTTTAATTCCATGTTCCTTGTTTTAACGCCGTAATTCATGTGTTGGTTTATTATTGCGTTTAATGCTTGAATGAATTGGCCACTTATTCATGACTTGATGTGTTATTTCCATAATCCGAGAGGTGAGTTAATAACATAGATCTAGGTAATAAATCCATTAATTGAACGAGAGATAGAGATATACTTTCGTGATTAGTGCGATCATGTTTAAGTTCTCGCATGTAATGCATTTAGATAAGGAATATGACTTATCTAGGTAGAGTTGATTTAAACTCGAGAGAGGAATCTCAACTTAATTTAGTGAACTTGATCGATCACATATTTAGAAAATAAAATCTGGAACAGGAATTGATTTAATTGGCTAGGTGAACTCGTGAATCCCAACCACTTTCAATCATACTTAAAAACAATCAGCAATTGCGAAACCTAAATTTTGTGCAAAGTTTTAATCTGTTAGTCATAGTTATAGACATTAGTTTCCAAACAATCTAAAACTCATTTCTTTGTTCAAATAGGGATAAGAATTTACACATTTCGGTACTTAGTAAACGGTCCTCGTGGGAACGATAATCCGGACTCTTAGGTCCATTTTAACCACTCTTCACGACCCGTTCACTTGCGGGGATATTTCGTATTGCGAGATATCGGTGAACAATTTTCTTCAAAATCTTCTCCTCAATTTCAAAAATCTCATCAAAAGAATTTTCATCAAAAATTTAATTCAAAATCAAAAAAAATTCAAAAACCTCAAAATTCGACCAAAGTCACTTGTTTCAATTGTCGTCAAACTGGTCATAATTCAAACGAATGCCCCATGAAGGATAAGATTAATAATCTTCAAATTGGTGAAGATGTTAAACTTGAACTTCTCAATATACTCAATTCGTCATCTGATAATGATTCTGAATTAGAAAGAATTTATCAGTATCAAGAAGATTCTAATAATGAATCTAATTCTTCCTCTTCCTCTCAACATTGTGAAGGTAAAGAAGTTTGTGGTTGCAAAACCATAAATGTTCTTACAAAAGAAGAAGAACTTATTCAAGAAGTAATTGAGAAGATTGACAATCCTCAATTAAAGAAGAAGTTCTCTTCGCTCCTTCCTTCTTCCTCAAAAATCCATGAATCATTTAGTATGAAAGATATACTAAAAAGATTTGATCAAGAATCTACTTCAAAATCTTCAAGTTCTGATCTTAAATCAGAAGTGAAAGAAATGAAGTCTCAAATTTCACTCCTTGAACGTCGGGTTAAAGAAATTAAACTTGATGTTACTCTTCTCAAGAATTCTTCTCAAAAAATTCAAAATGATTCTGATTTTTCTTCTTCAGAAGAAGAAGAATTTAATCCTGATCACATTAATGACCTTATTTCTCTTCAAACTGATGAAGAATGAATTAATGTTATTAATCGTATTCAACTTCATAAATGGTACTGTCAAATGACAATTGTCGTTGACAAATCCTTCAAACTCACAACCAGGGTTTTAATTGATTCTGGTGCAGATCAAAACTGCATCCGGGAAGGATTGATCCCTACAAAATTCTTTGATAAAACTACTGAGCGTCTTTATGGTTATAGTGGTAAAAAAACTCAACATTCAATATAAACTTTCAAAAGCTCGTGTTTGCAATTCAAACATTTGTTTCAAAAATGTTTTCTACTTGGTGAAAGACCTAGATCAAGAAGTGATTCTTGGTAACCATTTCATCGTTCAAATTTACCCTTTTCAAGCTAACAAAAATGGTCTTCAAACGAACATTTTTGGTCAAAATTTGTTTTTCAAATTCACAAATTCTCCCTCTTTTAGAGATGTTAATGCTCTCAAGCAAACATCTATTTCTCAAATTATCAACAATAATACAATATCAATTTCAAAAAGCAACATATCTCTTTTCTCAAAGAAGAAATCAAATTTCAGCGGATTTCTGATCAACTTCAAAATTCAGCCAATAAAGAAAAAATCTCTTTATTCCTCAAAAAATTAGAAACTGAAGTATGTTCTACTATCCCAAATGCATTTTGGAATAGAAAGAAATATATTGTTTCCCTTCCATATTTTGCTGATTTTCATGAATAAGCTATTCCAACAAAATCTCGTCCTATTCAAATGAACGAAGAACTCCTTGAGTATTGTACTAAGGAAATCAAGGATTTACTTTCAAAAGGACTCATTCGTCCTAGTAAGTCTCCTTGGAGTTGTTCTGCGTTCTATGTCCTTAATCAAACAGAAATTGAGCGGGGAGCGCCCAGACTTATTATCAATTACAAGCCTCTCAATTCTGCATTGCAATGGATAAGATATCCAATGCCTCAAAAGAAAGATCTCCTCAATCGTCTCCTCAAAGCAGTTATCTTCTCAAAAATTGATATGAAGTCAGGATTCTGGCAGATTCAAATAAAAGAAGAAAATCGCTACAAAACTGCATTCAATGTTCCGTTTGGACAATACGAATGGAATGTATATATATGTATAAAAGATAATATTAGATAAGATAAGATAAGTTTAAGATTAAGATAAGATTATTATTATCATTACTATTATTATTACTATTATATTATTATTATTATTATTATTATTATTATTTATTTGGGGGGTTTTTGTTAAACCCTGCAATTCAATGTCAGTTTCTTATCAAGAACCAAACTTTCCAGTTTCTACCTCCGGATCAGCACCCTGCAGCTACAATGATTTCCCTCGCACACTGGACTCGAGTTTCGGCACTTCCCACAAGCAGCTCTGCTCACAATTTTCCCTTTCCACAAAGTAACAGAACACATCACCACCATGGCCGCGTCTACCTTCCAGCCGGTAAAAAGAAGAGGAGAAACCAATGCAAATGCTCTGCCGCTGACCATTCACAATCAAAACCTCAACAACACAGGAAACGACAGCCCGGTGCCGAAAAAGAAGGCGTCGACCCAGTTGGGTTCCTCGCCAAACACGGCATTACTCATAAAGCTTTCGCTCAGTCCCTGCGGGAAAGGTAATTAAGCAGATATGTAAAGCTCGTTATTTTCAGTTCTCTCTCTTGACGTAGTAGAATACAATACATCTGTGCAAAGATTTTTTAAAGGTTGATTTTGTACTATCACGTGCTTTATGTGTTGACCATAGTGGCTTCAAAATAATTTTGGTTAATCTTTGCCTAATTAATTAGGTAAAGCAATTTGGTAATGGACCATTAAGAATTCTACCATACACATGGAGTCAAGAAATGTGGCTATGGTTCATTTTTTGTGTCCTATAAATAGGACTCTCCTCTTCCATTGAATTCATCCTAAAATCACAAGTAGAAGAAGAAAACATTCATTGGTTTTCTCTTGTGATAATTTGTAGTTTGTGAGAAGGAGTGTTTGGTGAGGTAGAGATATTTGTATTCCACATTTGTCATATTAGTGGAAATTTGGAATCTCCCTCCGTGGACGTAGGCAATTTGCCGAACCACGTAAATCTTGTGTTGTTCTCTTTCTCTTTCGAATTCGTTATTTCTATTTTTGCATTGGTCGAACCGTCGGTTAATTCGCTTCCGCATAACAATTGGTATCAGAGCCTTGACTCTCTTAAAATTCTAAGTATGCTCTGTGGTTGCAGCACTGACTGATCTTCCACATCAGAAAAGATTTTTTGAGAACAGGGATCTTGGTATATATTTTTTTGAGATTTTATTTTTTTTTTGAAAAATGTCGACGGAGACTGAGGACCCACCTCCAGCCATTTTAGATGGATCTTCAAGGCCCACTGTGTCTTCAACAAGAACAGTGGTAACTAATGCAAAAATAGACGTGGAAAAATTTGATGGCACAAATAACTTTACTATGTGGCAATGTGAAGTTATGGATGCGCTATTTCAACAAGAGCTAGACATTGCTCTTGAAGAAGATAAGCCAGCTGACATGGATGATCTAGAATGGACAAGAATCAATCGGAGTGCCTGTGTGATCATCCGTTCGTGTCTCACCAGAGAGCAAAAGTTCCCATATATGATGGAGAAATCGGCAAGCAAATTATGGAAGGAGTTGGAGAAGCAGTTTATATCAAAAAGCTGCCAAAACAGACTCTATTTGAAGAAGAAGTTATTTCGCTTCCGATATCAACCTGGCACAACTATGTACAACCATATTACTGAGTTCAAGAAATTGGTAGCTGAGTTGATAAATCTTGAAGAATCTTTCAAGGATGAAGATAAGGCCATGTTGCTCTTGACTTCTCTTCCCGATGAATATGAACACCTTGTCACTACGATACTTCATGGAAAGGATGAAATTACTTTTGATGAAGTATGTGCTGCTTTGTACAACAATGAGATCCGAAAGAAGGATCAAAAGGAACATGGAAGTTCAGCAGGAGAAGCCTATACTATAAGAGGTCGTGCTCAAAGTCGTAATCCCGGGAGAAGGGGCAGATCTCGTTCGAAGGGCAAGCCTGCTAAAGATGAATGCGCCTTCTGTCATGAAAAAGGTCATTGGAAGAAGGATTGTCCAAAGCTGAAGAACAAAGACAAGGTTAAAGGTATTGCTGGAGCTACTTCAGAAGCCAATATAGCCAAGTGTGAAGATGATGAGTCAGAATTTGTTCTAGCTAGTACATCAAGTATATCTCACTCAGACGAATGGATTATGGATTCGGGTTGCACTTATCACATGTGTCCCAACAGGGAGTGGTTCTTCAAACTCGAAGAACTAAATGGTGGTGTTGTTTACCTCGGCAATGATGAGATCTTGCAAACAACAGGGATAGGTTCAATCCGTTTGAGATGTCATGATGGATCAACTAGAATTCTGACAGACGTAAGGTATGTACCAGATTTGAGTAAGAATCTCATCTCCGTGGGAGCCTTAGAATCTAAAGGCATGTTCGTGACTATACGAGATGGAGTTCTGAAAATTGCTAAAGGCGCACTCGTGGTAATGAAAGGCATAAGGAGAAATAATTTGTATTACTTCCAAGGTAATACAGTTATTGGATTGGCGGCTACAGCATCAGGAGAAGACGAAGATTCAGAAATCACAAAACTTTGGCACATGCGGTTGGGACATGCTGGTGAAAAAGCTATGCAAACTTTGGTGAAGCAAGGCCTATTGAAAGGAGCAAAAACATGCAAGATGGATTTTTGCAAACATTGTGTTTTGGGAAAACAGACAAAAGTAAAGTTTGGTACTGCAATCCATAATACAGAAGGTATTCTGGACTATGTTCACTCAGACGTGTGGGGACCTACAAGGACATCTTCCTTGGGAGGTATGCACTATTTTGTTACTTTTGTCGATGATTTTTTCAGAAGAGTTTGGGTGTATCTGATGAAGACAAAAGATGAAGTATTAGATCGTTTTCTTATATGGAAGAAGATGATGGAGACGCAGACGGGCAGAAAAATCAAACGACTCAGATCAGACAATGGTGGAGAATACAAGAGTGATCCGTTTCTTAAAATCTGCCAAGATGAAGGTATTATGCGACACTTCACAGTCATAAATACACCACAGCAGAATGGGGTGGCTGAACGCATGAATCGAACATTGCTGGAGAAGGTTCGATGTATGTTGTCTAATGCTGGATTGGACAAGAAATTTTGGGCTGAGGCAGTAATATATGCGAGTCATCTCATTAATCGTTTACCATCTGCTGCCATTGGAAATAAGACACCTATGGAGGTTTGGTATGGAAAACCTGCTACTGACTATGATTCTTTACATGTTTTTGGTTCCACTGCATTCTACCATGTAAAAGAATCTAAGTTGGATCCAAGAGCTAAGAAAGCACTGTTTATGGGGATCAGCTCTGGAGTAAAGGGATATCGCTTATGGTGTCCTGATATGAAGAAGATAATTCTTAGCAGGGATGTCACTTTTGATGAATCTGCTATGTTGAAAAAGGTGACCGAGGGTGCTCAGCAGCAGGTGGAGCAAGTTCCGCAACAGGTGGAGTTTGATGCAACTTTGATTGACCCAGCAGGTGAAACTCCAATAGCAGAGGAGTATGTTGAAGAACAACAAGAAGAGGAGGTTTCAACCCAAGAACCTCCATCGCAACCGAGATCAATTGCAGTTGATAGGCCACGAAGAGAAATTTGAAAACCTGCTCGATTTGTTGATATGGTGGCCTATGCACTTCCAATTGTAGATGATGATGTTCCTTCTACTTACAAAGAAGCTGTCAGAAGTTCTGAAAATGATCAGTGGAAGGAAGCTATGGCAGATGAAATGCAGTCCCTTCAGAAGAACAAAACGTGGGAGCTAGCTCAACTTCCGAAGGATAAGAAGGCAATTGGGTGCAAATGGGTATTTACAAAGAAAGAAGGATTTCCTGACAAGAACGAGGTTCGCTTCAAGGCACGGTTGGTGGCTAAAGGCTACGCTCAGAAGGAAGGAATTGATTATAATGAAGTATTTTCTCCAGTTGTGAAACATTCTTCCATTCGTATTTTATTGGCCTTGGTAGTGCAGTTTGACTTGGAACTAGTTCAACTTGATGTGAAGACCGCCTTTCTGCACGGTGATTTGGAAGAGGAAATCTATATGACTCAGCCAGAAGGATTCAAGGTTGCTGGAAAAGAAAATTGGGTTTGTAAATTGAGCAAATCGCTATATGGACTTAAGCAGTCACCGAGGCAGTGGTATAAGCGATTTGACAAGTTTATGTTGGAGCAAAAGTACACACGAAGCAAGTTTGACCATTGTGTTTATTTTCACAAGCTAAAAGATGGATCTTTCATATATCTACTCTTGTATGTTGATGATATGCTGATTGCATCAAGGAGCCATGAAGAAATTGACAGATTGAAGGCTCAGCTAAACCAAGAGTTCGAGATGAAAGATCTCGGTGAGGCAAAGAAGATTCTTGGCATAGAGATAAGCAGAGAAAGAAACAGAGGTAAGCTTTGTCTGACTCAAAAGCAGTATTTGAAGAAAGTATTACAACGTTTTGGTCTAGACAATCAGTCAAAACCTGTAAGTACTCCACTTGCCCCTCATTTCAAGCTTAGCTCTACGATGTCTTCCAACACCGACGCGGAACGAGAATACATGTCAAAAGCTCCTTATGCAAATACAGTTGGAAGTTTGATGTATGCAATGGTGTGTACAAGACCTGACATTTCACATGCAGTTGGAGTGGTGAGTAGGTATATGCATAGTCCTGGTAAAGGACATTGGCAAGCTGTGAAATGGATTTTAAGGTATATTTTGAAAACCGTTAATATTGGTTTAGTGTTTGAGAGGGATGATTCACTTGGTCATTGCGTAGTTGGATATGTTGATTCTGACTATGCTGGTGATTTGGATAAACGTCGATCAACGACTGGATATGTGTTTACTCTTGCAAAAGCTCCAGTCAGTTGGAAGTCCACTTTACAGTCTACAGTCGCTTTGTCTACGACAGAAGCAGAATATATGGCAGTTACAGAGGCTGTTAAAGAGACAATTTGGCTGCAGGGGTTACTTGGTGAATTGGGAGTCGTTCAGAAACACATCACTGTGTATTGTGATAGCCAGAGTGCTATTCATTTGGAAAAGAACCAAGTCTACCATGCACGGACGAAGCACATCGATGTTAGATATCATTTTGTGCGGGAAATTGTTGAAGAAGGGGAGATCCTACTTCAAAAGATTCTAACAGCTGAAAATCCTGCAGATATGTTGACCAAAGTGGTAACAGTGATCAAGTTCAATCATTGTTTGGACTTGATTAACATCCTGCGAATTTAAACACCTACGAGGTGTGTGGTGCCAACAGGCACAATTGGAGACACTCTTTCTCATTTTGTTTGGAAGCAGTTCATTTGAATCAAGATTGAAGCCAAGGTGGAGATTGTTGACCATAGTGGCTTCAAAATAATTTTGGTTAATCTTTGCCTAATTAATTAGGTAAAGCAATTTGGTAATGGACCATTAAGAATTCTACCATACACATGGAGTCAAGAAATGTGGCTATGGTTCATTTTTTGTGTCCTATAAATAGGACTCTCCTCTTCCATTGAATTCATCCTAAAATCACAAGTAGAAGAAGAAAACATTCATTGGTTTTCTCTTGTGATAATTTGTAGTTTGTGAGAAGGAGTGTTTGGTGAGGTAGAGATATTTGTATTCCACATTTGTCATATTAGTGGAAATTTGGAATCTCCCTCCGTGGACGTAGGCAATTTGCCGAACCACGTAAATCTTGTGTTGTTCTCTTTCTCTTTCGAATTCGTTATTTCTATTTTTGCATTGGTCGAACCGTCGGTTAATTCGCTTCCGCATAACATTATGTTGGGCTTTATCGCAGGCATAAAGCATTGAAGGACTTGAAAGACGAAATTCTCAATCGCCACCTCAATCTCATGGAGCTTGCCTCTGGGTCAGATTCTTTTTACATGATTTGTTTTATATCATTTTCTTTATTTCTTAGTAACTCTTCCCTCGCATGTCTGTATATGAAAATCTATCTGGCTTATAATCAATATCAGTGAGCACGCTTCCGTTCCATATTTTGTGACGTGGAAGTTAATGTACATGGAATATTATACCAGCTGTTTGTGAGATAGTCCAACTTGTGGACTTTATTATTTAGGCCAGTTTTGTGTTTTTGCTTACTTTTTTTGTGGCTGCTTTCTAGGTTTGAGATATTAGGTATGCATCGCAATGTCCAGCACCGTGTGGATTTCATGGATTGGGCACCAGGTTTGACCTAATGCAATATGAGAATTTCTAAGCCGTGTATAATCTAGAAAATTGAAAGTAATATGAAATGATCAAGAAGTTGAATTAATAAACATAATTAAACGAAACTTATAGTTATCCACCAATGAATTCATGGTGTATCTTCAAGATATTCCTCTAGTGCTCAAAGTCCCAGGCCATTTTCAATGGAAGCAGCACTTCAATCACAAGAGAAAACAATGCGTAGAACTTTTTCCCTTTATCACTGAAGTGACACCAATATTTACACGAAATAGTTGCAAGAAGAGAAATTTGGAATGGAGAAGAGAGAGGGAACAAAACAAATATTTCATCTCAAAAAGTGATATATAAGTAGCCTTTTGGATGTGTCATTCATTCAATGATCTTTTATGAAGGTCTTGACATTTAATGTGGAAGTGAGAATTGTTAGATAAAAATGGTGTACAAGATTGAAGGGTGCAACATTTAAAAAGAAGGAAAATAATTCTTACCATACAAGACTGTTAGTATTATTTTGCGACTTGAAGTTGTTCGTAACTAAGATAAAAGCTATCTATGACTTCAATTGTTTTGTGCTTTTATACTTGCGGATACATATTGAAAAAACCTGTGAGGGAGTAAGTGACATACTTAGCTTAGAACTCAGCAAATTGAAGTTCTTAGCATTATACATGAAATATAGAAATTGCACCAAAGTAAAGTATTTTATAACCATTTAAAAACATGTGCGAACTTTTTGAGGCAGGTGCTCGCTATTGTGCTCTTGTTGGCGATTTTAATGAGTGGTCACCAACAGAAAATAGTGCTAGAGAGGGTCATTTTGGACATGATGATTATGGGTACTGGTTTATTATTCTTGAAGATAAATTAAGGGACGGAGAAGAACCCGACAAACTGTACTTTCAACAGTACAATTATGTTGATGATTATGATAAAGGTGACAGTGGTGTTACAGTTGAAGAAATTTTTAAAAAGGCAAATGATGAGTACTGGGAACCTGGGGAAGACCGATTTAAATCACGCTATGAAGTTGCATCTAAGTTGTATGAGCAGATTTTTGGTCCTAATGGGCCTCAAACAGAAGACGAACTGGAAGAAATTCCAGATCCAGAGACAAGATACAAGGCCTGGAAAGAGCAGCATAAAGATGATCCACCAAGCAACTTACCACCTTGTGACGTGATTGATAATGGAAAAGAATATGACATTTTCAATATTGTGGACGATCCCATCTCGAGAGAGAAATTTCTTGCTAAGAAGCCTCCTATTGCCTATTGGTTGGAGATTCGAAAAGGACGGAAAGCATGGTTAAAGAAGTACACTCCTGGCATACCCCATTTAAGCAAATACAGGGTGTACTACAACACTCCAACGGGGCCTTTGGAGCGAGTGCCTGCTTGGGCTACTTACGTCATTCCTGGTCAGCTATCCTTCCTTGGATTTGTTTTGTTGCCTCACCAATATGGTTTCATCTAGCATGAGATTTTGTACTATTTGCCAGTATTTTCTGAAAATCCACTGTTTGATTCGGCTCTGTAATTAAGGCTTTACAATATGAAGCTTGACTTGGGGGTTGGTTTGATATCCCAGCAAGTGTGCAAATGTGTCGAAAGGAATGAAGGTGTTCCAGTCAATGGTGTAATCAATAAACGCTCATTTGAGATTGGTTTTGTAGATAACAAGTCAAGTTGGCCCCATCTCATGGGTTGTTAATAAAGCAACCGTGTACATGGAAATGGCAGTTATTTTTTCTTTTAAAGGAATTTTTTAGCTTGACATTGTGACATTAAAACATGAAGGCACTTTTCACAGATGCCTATATCTTGGCATAAATCTAACTTCATTCGGTAGTCTTTGAACTGAGAGTACACGAAATTTATATTATGTTAATGTTGCTTCCACAACCTCAACATATAATTTACTCTGCATAAGTTTCAAAAAATTAATTGGCAGTGACGGATTGTAGTATCTAGATGGGTTGGTCTAGGTTAGCCCTCCTCAAGTTTGATGTTTGTGATCATTTTTAGGCTTTCAAAATGTCATTTTATTGTTAAGTATCATATGATCTTGCACTAAAATCTTCACACGCATAAGGCTTTACTAATAAATTTCAAGGAGACCTTTTGCTTTTAATATTCTAAAGGAAATCTACTCTAATTTTAGTGCCTCCTAATTCTTTCTGTGCTAAAATAAGTAACTCTTCTCGTTATCAATCCCTTTTTACCCTTTTTCAGTTACTGTCTTAATTCCTCATCTCCGGTTTTAAACATACAGATGCAGATGGCAAGCAAGCTTTTGCAATCCACTGGGAACCACCTCCAGAAAAAGCCTACAAATGGAAACACGCGCGTCCAATAAAGCCAAAATCTTTGCGTGTGTATGAGTGTCATGTTGGCATTAGTGGACAAGAGCCCAGAGTTGCTAGTTTCAGTGACTTCATCAAGAAGGTATTTCCTTGATTTCTTCAAGTTTCTTCATCTTTCAAGTTTTACCTTTTGTCATTTTCTTGCTCCCTTCTCTGTACTAAGTAGTAAACAATGCTATTCTTCATAATTATCACTGTAGGTTCTACCACATGTAAAGGAAGCCGGATACAATGCAATTCAATTGATTGGAATTCTCGAGCACAAGGATTATTTCACTATTGGTTATAGAGTGAGTGAGATTTTAAGAGCTAACTTCTTCATTTTCTTTTTCATGGCCACATATGATGGATTTGTGCATTAACCTGCCAATTTGGTTATAGACTGCATTTTTCCTACAGAAAAGGCTTATGATTAATAAAATACCAAAAAGAATTAGGAAACATTGGTGAAAAATATGCTGAAGGTAAAATAATTACTTTGTTTTCGGGGAAAAGGGCTATCTACTCATGTTCTTGTCTGCCATAAAAGACATAATATATTCTGATTGATGCAGCATAGAACCTGAACTATAAAAATAGAATCTCATTTATTTTGACCAATGAATGAATAGCAGGAAACATTTTTGATGTTATGCACAGTGGAACTGCCTTTCACACAGGTCATATGCATGTTATTTCATTCTTAATTTTTAGTGCACTGAAGTGTCTTGATCATTTCAAGTTTCTTCTTTATGCATATTTTTTCAAATCATAAGCTGCAATATGTGTTTGAAATTTGGCTCTCTGTATTGTGATTCTGAAACCGTTCATCATCGCCATTTTGACCGGTAGACTTTGAGCTGCTTCAAATTTGATATTTTATTAAATCTAAGCTGCTAGCGTTTCTAACACGCTGCTAATGATTTTAATATAGTCATTCCCTCACAGTGAGGCGTGAGCTTACTTCATGAGGATGGTTACATTGCTTGTCTATATGCAGGTTACAAATTTCTATGCTGTTAGCAGCCGTTATGGCACACCTGATGACTTCAAGCGTTTGGTGGATGAAGCCCATGGTAACTATTAAAGTCACTACTATCAGAATATTCATGCTTTTGTTAAGCCATTACTATTTATTTATCATAGTTCATGTTCTGTTATATTATCAAATTGGGTACTGAAGAATTTTAAACGCAATGTCAAAACTTGACGAACTTTATTTGGTTTTGGTAAAAACTATAACGACGACAACTCTGTAAGCAAATGCTACTCCAGGTCTTTTTACATGTGAAAACTTCCTTCCTCTTGGTATGTTTTTTTGAGTGAATGACAATTACTATCAACTACCATCTCGAAAGAAAAATTGAAATATAAATTTGAACTACAGATGATGGCAAGGTTTCTCGTTTCTACCATTATGAGCTTTAAGATAGTTGGTATTTGGTACTAAATTTGACTCAAACTGCTTTGTATGACGGTGACGGTTGACTCAATAAGTATATTCAGACTGGAAATGAAAAACTAGACCCACTTGTGAGCATTTTCTGAGCATTCAATTTTTTCTTTCATTTTCTCTGAGTAAATACAAATCACAAATGCGGCTTTTAATTTCCAATTCTTGTGGACCTTTCTTCATTAGGGTCACTCATGCAAATTTTTTGGAGGCTGTGACTCGAAATATGTTTGTTCAGTTGCTTCTCCGTACTTAAAATATAAAGTGAAGTTCATCTGAAAGGTTATAGCAAGTCTTTATTGCAGTACTCCATCTTGTAGATTATTAATTTCCATTCCATCTCCTTTACCACAATAAACTCCCACATCTTAACCTGGATTAGTAGCTCTTGTAATCAAGATGCTTTTCCAATTTTTTTTACCAGGCTATGCTGGATAGTGACTAGTAATTTTTTATGTCTGGCTCACACTTTTCCTTGCCATTTCAGTCTGTTCAAGTCTAGTCTAGTCTTTGTATATTACTTTTGAGGTTTGAACGAGGCTTTGTAAGCTACAATCAGTGTAAATCTGACCACCCTTATTCTACAGTTTGTTGTCCATGTAAATCTTACATTAAAGTTGATTACTTATTGCTCTTTCTATTTTCTGTAGGGCTTGGACTACTCGTCTTCTTAGATATTGTCCATTCATACGCTGCAGCTGATGAAATGGTTGGATTATCACTTTTTGATGGATCGAATGATTGCTACTTTCATACGGGTAAAATTTGTTTAGAGATTGATCTTAGTATGCTTTCATGTTGGTTTAATATAGAGCTAACTGGAGAAGAATTAAATGAAACAAACCATGAAGAAATTGTTTTGTACCACATTGTGGATTTCTTATTTGAATTACTCTCATTCAACGTTGGACTTGTGTATGAGTGCCCTGTTTTTAAAGTGTGTTTCATATTTTTTTGTGAAGTTCCATTGCTTTTTCTAGCATGACACATATATATGTACTGTCTATGGATTATGTATGTATGTAAGTACACGTGTATCTATCTATGCATTTGTGTTTGTTTGATCTGATTAGTGCTGTGTTTGGCCAGTATTACATGTTCATCCCATTATATAGTAGAAAAAGGAAGAGAAGGCAAGCTATACAATCATAGAAAATTCCTTTCAAGTTATGCCAAATGTTGCATGCTTCTTCCTAACACCCTGCGTTTTGGTTTCTATATCATATGGAAGTGCCTTTTGTTTGTCCTAAGAGATCCACTGCTTAAAACGCCGCATGGTGCAGGGAAATTCTGATGAGTTCATTTTCATCACCATTGTTACTACTCAATAAACAGTTCAGTTGACTTCCCATCTTGTTCCAGAAAACTGCATCTTTCAGTGATGTATGGATTTTGTCTTGGCATAATAGGCCAAAGTTGTAATTATTAATGGCTATCAGAAAAAGAATTCCTACTTACTTCTAACTTGTCTCTCACTGAAGTATGTAACTTATCGTTTCCACAGGTAAAAGAGGCCATCATAAATTTTGGGGCACGAGAATGTTTAAATACGAAGATCATGACGTGTTGCACTTCCTTCTTTCAAATCTAAATTGGTAAACTCTGTAGCACACTGGAGCTTCCTTTTAATTTTTTGAAGTCTCGTGTGTGGCCTGTTTTCTATTTTTCATTTTTGTAGGCTCATTTATCATTTGATTTTTTGTTTGCATTTTGACTGGCTCTATGTTGCTTGCATGTTGATTTTTCACAGGTGGGTAGTGGAGTACCAGATTGATGGTTTCCATTTCCATTCTCTCCCATCAATGTTGTATACGCACAATGGCTTTGCTTCTTTTACTGGTGACATGGAGGAGTAAGGTTTCTGGGGCCTTGCTGTTACCTGTTGAGATGTTGTAGCTCTTGCATTATTGTGGATCATGGCAAATAATTGATTTTAAATACCATATTTTTCTTTCTATAGCATAATTGATTTTCTAACTCAATCAGATCGACTAGGCCTTGTTTTCATATTTTTGTTATTGGTACTTTGTGTTAAAATTCTAGTATATTCACTTTTATGTGGCTCTGTTTCTGTGCTTCTATATGTTGTGACATTATGTAGGAGTCAAAAATAAACAATATATTGTCTAGCCATATTGACATCTTGCTTTGTTACCTTACCTTCATTGATTTTAGAATTTTCTTAGTCTGCGGATAATGGGTTTCTTTTGCAGGTATTGTAATCAGTATGTTGACAAAGATGCTTTGCTCTACCTCATTTTGGCAAATGAGATATTGCATGCTCTTCATCCTAATATTGTCACGATTGCTGAAGATGTACGTAATTTCACTTATTTACTATGTAGACTATGATTGCGATTTTTATTTTTTTTAATATTGATGCACAATCTTTTCTATTCTAAAGGTTAAAAGGATTATTTCTAATATTCTTTGTTATTGGGTATTTTTTTTTTATGGATAAGGTCAAGTATGTCATAATACATGAGATACATTTTTCTATTTTCCTAATTTCTAAAATTATGTGAAATAGCCGAGAGGATTTGTGAACTCTAGAACTAGGAGTGTGTGGGGATATGTAGGTTCCCTATGAGGCTATGAGATTGATTGAACACAACAGACGAGTCACAAAAACATTAATGTCTTCTGTTATGTGGCTGGAGCACAGCCACATGCTTGTGGCATGGAAAATTTAATGGGTGATTTTTGGTTTGGGCAGAACTTTAGATTTGCCATCATGAATAATTAGAGTTGCAAAAATATGTGTCTGGCTGCAACTAGATAGCTGGTTGGATAAAGGGCTATACCTTCTGATTTAAATTCAGTTTGAGGCACATATTCGTCTGAAAACTCTATTTGGGTGCATAAGTTATGACCCAAAGAATCTAGCCTTTCAAAATTTTAACATGTTCTGCTAAAAGGCATAATTCTCTCTCTTCATAGATCGGATGGGTGGACCTGAAGGGGCGACATTGACAGAATTATAAGATTGGTAAACTGAAGGTTTGATTGATTCAAATTCGAGCATGAAACTCAGTGATGGGAAAGATAGAAAAGTGGAAATATAGAATCGAGCTGGAATTTTCATTTGAGCCACTTTGTTTATATATATAAACACTTTTGCATAAATACTAAACTGACTTTAAGACAAAGAAATTTTATTTTGAAAAGGGGAAAAATGTGGCGTCAAAAGTTGCCTAAAAATGCCGTGATTATCTTTTGGGGCATTGGGCTAAAATGTTTCAGAGTCGCTAGCTTTTTTCACTTAGCAAAAATAAATTCGGCACCTGAGAAAGACTTGTTTATTAGTCAATTCTTCAGCAGTAAAATGCTGATTGTTATTTGTGGAAAAAAAGGACAGAACTCCTTGCAAGGAAAAAAGTTCTTCGTGTAGACTGTAGTAATAGATTCTCTTGCGTGAATTTTTTTTCTTCTTAACATGTGTTTTCGGTACTCAGAACCTAAGAACCAATATGTTCCATCCTTTTGTAATTATGTTTTTTGAAACCACTGTCTTCTCATTCGCTTCATGTCCTACTCACTTGTGGTAATTGTTGTATATATTGCTTAGGCCACACTTTATCCAGGACTATGTGAGCCAACTTCTCAAGGTGGTTTGGGATTTGATTACTTTGTTAATCTCTCTGCATCAGAGATGTTGTTGTCATTTCTTGAAAATGTTCCCGACCATGAATGGAGTATGAGCAAGGTTGTTTCATTCAACACTAGGTTTCTTTCTTGCAAGGTTGTAGTATGTCAGTTGTTGCTGATTATTCCTATGTTTTTTTATTATTTCTTAGCTCGTCAACACCTTAGTCGGTGAAAGAAACAATGTTGATAAGATGCTTTTGTATGCAGAAAATCACAACCAGGTCATTCACTATTTTCTCTTAGCATGTGATCTTTATTAATTACTGCATGTTTGTCTCTCTTTCCCTCTCCCTTCTCTTCTGATACGTGGTCTAACTAAATTGTGGTCTTAATTGATTATTATGCTAGTGGTTTGATAAATTAATTTTCATGCTTGCCAGTCCATATCTGGGGGACGGTCATTTGCTGAAATCCTGTTTGGTTCTTCCAACACAGAAGAGTCATTGTTGAGAGGTTGTTCATTGCACAAGGTACATGTTAACCACGCTTTATTCCTTGTAACATAGGGGTCTTATGTTTTGCACAGTTTTGTTGTCAACCCCAAAACATAACATAGGGGTCTTTGTTTTCCACAGTTATCCACAGTTTTGTCAACCCCAAGCATGCCCTGCTGATGTAAATACTGGCAGTAATTTGTATAGCTTACCACTCACTCAAAAAAGAATTAGCTGAAAATGAAGCATTTGTTGCAATACTTTTAAGATGACATTTTATTTTTAAGATAATTTTTTGACTCAGAAATTGCAGTTTTATGGAAAATATGGGCTTTTAAAATTTAGCCTTTTATTAGGAAAACATGTCATGTTGATCAGGAGCGACAATTTTGCAAAATAAAATTGTGGTTTTTGTCTCACTTTTATTAGTCTTTTCTCCATTTTCAGTCACTATTTTACTATTCTTTAGTTTATGCCACGTTGACATTAAAATTATGATTTATTTATTTTCTAGATGATCAGATTAATTACTTTTACAATTGGTGGCCCAGCATACCTTAATTTCATGGGAAATGAATTTGGGCACCCCAAGGTGAGTATGTTCTACTTTCCTAGCATGTATGTAACAGCGTAAGCTTCCTAGATTTAATTATTTTACGTGTGCCAGAGAGTTGAGTTCCCAATGTCAAGCAACGGTTTCTCATATTCACTCGCTAATCGCCACTGGAATCTTTTGGAAACTGATGGCCTGCACAATGGATTGTTTGCTTTCGATAAGGTCAATGTTGTTTCACCCGTTTTCATGTTTACCATGTCTTCTTTCCTCTCTCGTGCTTTCTATTTCTGAATTAACTTGGCTTTTGTATTTCCATATGTGCGAGGATAAAAACAAATCGGTCCGGGTCAGTACTTTCCATTTGATTAGAAATACAAGTCACCTGATTCAGTCACATTTTAAAATGATAATGCTGGAGCATGTATAGCATATTGTTGAATCGCCTAATCTAAAATCTTAAGTTAAATAGAGTTGATATTTAAATTTAGTCTTCAATACGTGTCATATGGACATGCTTTAGCGGTAGTACATTTTTTACTCAGCAATGAAATGCTACTTTCTGTATGATATGTTCATGTTCTGTTTTTTCTCTGGTGGTAATTGCTTCAGTCGACTAAGGTTTATAGTGGCTTTCACGTTTTTCCCGTGGGAGACATTATTATTTTGACAAGATTTTTGGTGATCAACGGGGAGGACATTCCTGTGGATTGAACTTGAAGTTTTAAAATTAATTAATTTATGTATAAAAATTTGTGGAAATTTTCATAAACCCGTGTAGACAAGAAAAATGCCCCTGAAGGGTTGTGGGGAAGGGAATAGGGGAGGGGGATTGAATTATCTGTTGGAATACTTTCCTGGAAAAATTGAACCACCCTCTGATGAGCCATTGAGATTCTTATTTCTTTCTTAATTTCAGGATATGATGAAATTGGATGCAAATGACAGAATACTCTTACGAGGTTCAAGAGGGCTTCCAAGTATTCACCACGTAAACGACTCTACAATGGTATGACTGCTATTTTATCAATTATCATACACCTGTAGTTTCTTGTTTCTACTGCCATCTGACAAATGAGAGGGAGAGATCCATGATAATGATAATTATTTAGTCTCTGCTCATCTTGCTGAAATAATAAACGAGAACTTGAGCATAGGAATGTGAGTTCCTTCTAACTTTCATTTTAAATTTTCAACTACATTTGAAAACTTGGCTACTATTTGGCCCCCATTATAAATAACACACATTTTTCTCTGTTTTCTTTTCAACAACACATTTATTAATAAAATATTATTACAATAAAAGATTTCCTACTTTTAAATCGCACATTTTCCTAAAAATCACTATTCAAAAAATTATTTCTTCAAATACACTCTTTAAAATCAACATCAAACAGGGGCTTTTGGATTTGCACTTCATTTTTTGGGAAAAAGAAATATCATGAAATTGTTTTCTGAATTTTCTTGTGCTTCATGTTTTCCACTGAAGTATATGAACCAATGAAGCGTTAGGGAATTAGAGTCCATGCCCTTTCCCTGCAAGTAGACTGGTATTTCTCCTAGACACTGTATAATCATTTACAATTGCAATCGGTCACACTGCTAACTTAATTTGTCATCCTTCTTGCTTATCTCTATGTTGGATATTATCCGACTTCTCTGCCAGATTACACTAAAAGGAAAACAATATTTTGCGGCCTTTTGCATAATGCTTCCATGCTTGGCAGGGATTGCTTATGCTATATATTCTAATAAATATGCATATATCTGAGACATTTCCTTGTGGAGCAGGTGATATCTTATCTAAGAGGTCCATTTCTCTTGCTGTTCAATTTTCATCCAAAAAACTCATATGAGAAATATAGCGTGGGTGTGGAAGAAGCTGGAGAGTATCAAGTAAGTGATGCGTCAGATTTCTTTGGTAGTTAATGCAAACATTTGGATTTGTATTAAAATCTCATCAATACATGTTATGGAGTCAGGTATGAATCTTCGATAAATTTCCTGCTGCTCCTGCATATATCCATTCATACCTTTGAGAATGTCCTCTTGCTAGGAAAGTACTTCAGAGTCCTTGAGTGTATATTGATAATACTATTTGGTAATTTGGTCCCCGATCCACATGCAAAAGCAGTGATTGGGTACATCCTGGATGTTGATTAGGGCAACTCCAACGTAGATGGAAAATTGGCATTTTAAATCAATTTTCCGTCCAATTGAGCTCCAATCGGGACTGCATCTTTAACTCCAAAATTGAGTTTGCTACAAAACTGCATTTTTTGGGGGCAAAGTATGGTTTCTTGATTTTTGCCCCAAAATTCGATTCTATTGCCAATTTTGCCCCCAAAAAAGTAAAAAGGCTCGTTGAGGAGGGTTTTTGAGAGCCGTTGGTGGATGTCCGGAAAAGGAGTTTCCGATCGATGAAATCCCAATGTCTTGGAGCATCAATGACAGTGCAGTAATTGTCATGGGGGCGGTGTTGGCTGCAGTTCTTCCCAGGAGTCTGTTGAGGTGAAGAGTACACAGAATTTTGGAAGGTTTGCTGTGGTGGTTGGGCGGCGGTGGTGGGCGAAGCAGTGGAGAGTGGGGGGGTTGAGGACTCCATGGCGTAGGAGTTGCAAAAGTTTGGTGTGAAATGTCATACGAGTTGGAAAATGGGGGAATGGAAAATTAAAAAATGTTTATTTGGTGCGAAATATGAAGTTTTCGGTTGGAGATGAATTATAAGGATAAAATAAGAGAAACTGGATTTTAGGGTAAAGTTGATTGCATTTTAGAATTTTGGGTTGGAGATGGTCTTAGTGTTAGAAGTTGAAAGAAGAGGGTATCAGCATGTTCTCTTCCTTCACCCCCCACAAGAAAATAAACACAAAAAGGAAACTAGAAAAAGTATAACCAAAATGCATTCATTCCTGTTATATGTACAATATTCTTTTTCTGCAATACATTTCTGCTATATGTACAATATTCTTTTTTCTGCAATATGTTCGTGTGAATGAAGTTCTAAAAGAGGGAGGTGAAAAACTCGCCACATTCTATGCCATTTTTTCCAAAAGTTCTTCATAGCCATTTTTTCTTATTAGCCGTATCGGCTAAATACAGACATAAGTTGTCTGCACATAGCAAACTAGAGGGAGAATTCTCTCCCCCTTTATTAAGGAGAAGAAAAGGTTGGAAAAGTGAGTCACTTGATTGTCATTCGAGTACCAATCTTTTATGTATCATAAGCCACGGGGGATGCTATCAGAATGATAGCAAAATACTTGGCTGAAAAACTCTGTAGTGGCAAGAATTGTGTGACCATAAATGATAGCACGAGTTTGGATCCATTTACCATCATCCTGTCAACACCTCAATAACTTGAGCTTATGATCTTTTGTTATCTTTTCGATATGGTGTCTATTGTAGTTCATGATAGCGTTTCATCAATTTTCAAGTTGGTCTTGCCAAACTCTCGACATTTCTTACCATGGTAACACAAAATATATGAATAATTGGCACAGGTTGTACTGAATACGGATGAAAAGATGTATGGAGGTCAAGGTTTAATTGATCATGACCAGCATGTTCAAAGAACCATTAGTAGAAGGTGACTTTCAATTTCGTTCACCTTCCTTTGCTAAATTTATTTATCACCTGTTCTTGTTCCTTGATATTGACGTAGAATTTTAAATTTGCAGAGCTGATGGTGTACGATTTTGCTTGGAAGTTCCATTGCCCAGCAGAACTGCTCAGGTCAGGATTATTATTAGATAGAAAGCTTCTATCTTCTTCCTTTTATAGAGGGAAATAACCCAGAAAATGTGAAAGAGAAGTATGATGGAACACAGATATCTAATATATGAAAAATTGGGATATCATTTGGGAATAGAAGCATTGGAATTCCACTAATGTTTATAGGTTTTTCATTTATTCGAATATGACAATTTCTCCTTCTGCAGGTCTACAAGTTAACGCGTATCCTCAGAGTGTGATTCCTTGTGCAATCCAATCTCTGAAACTCACTTGGATTATCAAGAATGGAAAATATAAAGCCTGATCTGACGTGAATTATTCAATAATTGCGATGACAATTGCTCTTCAAGATTCTGAATATTGTAGCGATTGACTTGTGACTTGGTCCTGATTCCTGAATCTTGCTTTCTCCACACAAATACCATGTTTTCCCATGCCAAGTTCATAAAAGAGCATGAGGTTTAAGTTGTTCCGAGGCAAAGATACATACCAGAGAAGGCTCGCCAAAGTTAATGTTGAGAATTTTCTTCAATTTTATTCATGGACTTGGGGGGATGAAATGTTTCAGAGTTAAATTCTAGAGATAAACCCCATGTTAGATTCAGTTTATATCAACTAATACTGTAATAGATATATGACTAATTTTTATTTTTACTTTTTCATTTCAACTGTTGAATTTATAATGATACTTGTACTAAATCCTTTTCTTCAACTGTCAGAAATAATGTTATTAATCAAAAAACCTTAATAAATTCATAACAAACTTCGTTTCTCCCATAAAAAAACAAAGGAAATTCCCCGCGGCTGCTTCTGGATTAGAATTCTTATGGAGGTGGTCTCACAGCTGAAAAAGGGAAAATAAAAGTTATAACAAAAAAGATTAGAACAACGTAACTTTAATTACTGACCTGTATAAATTCATACCACCTGACAATAAAATGAGAATTGAAGGAGATAATATAATATCAAAACAAAATTCAAGACTCACATTTGATAGATGATCCTGCAAGACAAGTAAGCCTGGATCTGGTGTTAGCTTCAGCTACTGGGTTAGTCTTCTCCTTATTAACCATCCGAACATCCCAAATGCGTATAACCCCATCGGAAGATGCAGATGCCACAATATATGGATCTTCCTCCCCAGAATCACTACACTTAGATAATATAACAATGCCCTTGACTCGGGCCGCATGAGCATTTTCAATGCTATATGCCACTTTACCACTGGCTGCATCCCATGCTGTCACATTCCTATCCTCTCCCCCTGTGAATAAAATCCCATTCTGCCAAAAAAAGGTTTGTAATAAGCATGGCATGAATAATATCAAAGAAAATTATTACATACAAAAGGCTGGAAATCATACGGTGCCTGGGGCAGCACAAAGGACTCTTTTCTGATTATCCAGCTCAAAAATTAATTTTGCATCCTCGGATTCATGTAAACTTATTTTCTCATCAGCTACCATGAAGAATTTTTCGCCGGTTTCATTGAATTGTACAATTGATGATTCTTTGCTTAACCTACAGTAGAAACTGCGTCTGCCCCTAACCAAGTTGACCATGGCCAAGCACTCATCGTGGCCTACGGTCAATGCTAGCTGGCCAGAGGGGTGGACAGAGAGATAGTTGACTCCCTTCTTGTGGATTTTAAGGGTTTTGAGGTGGACAAAGGGGTCGGCATCATATATTGAGAGAAAACCTTCAACATCAGTGGCAAATAGATTGCGGGGGTAGGAAGAGAGCGAAGGAGGTGCAAAGAAGGAGAGGGAGGTAATGGCAGATGACTGGTGGAGGGAACCAATCTCAGAGGAGGATGTGAGGTCGTAGATCTTGATCGTGTCATCATTTCCACCAGAGACAGCAGCAGAGCCAAATACTGCGACAGTCTTGATGGTGGATAGGTGGGAAGGGAAGGTAAAAAGTGGAGTAAGGGCGAAGTTCTGGTGATATTTTAACCTGAAACCCCATATGAAATGTTCACAGGATCCCGCCACCAAACTCATCTTCAAGGTTTTCTCTTTCTTAAAATTCTGATGGGAAGGTAAAGAATTTGAGGAGGAAGAAAAACAAAATAGGGGAAGGGCTAATGGATTTTTCCTGGAAGACCGTCTCACGAACCGTTTGGTGAGGAAGGAAAATTTTTTGTGAAGAGTAGAAAGGGTTTGGCGCAAGTTTTCTTACGGACCTTCTGGCGAGCTGCCAATTAAATTCTGGTAAATCTTACAACCAGCTATTCTGTTGTGGTCCTGTGTAAAGAGGCAAAAGATTGATTAACCAAGCCAGAATTGCAGAGCAACTAATAACAAAGTAAACTTAATGCGGAAGCTAGTATTCATAAGAACAACTAAACATTGAACGAGAATTAGAACAACTAACAACCTTTTCACCAATAATGCGGAAGCTAGTATTCATAAGACAATAAATAAATTTTAACATTTTCTCTAATACAGATGAATCCATTCTGGTGACTCCGTCTTCTGCCAGTGCAGCATGGTTATGAAAAAATTCTATGAAGAATAGTAAATTGAGGAATATATGATACCTTAGAGAAACAGAGAGGAAATAAAATCCTTCATACCATTAAACTTTCGTGCATAAAACAGACTTATAATCCAAGAACACCACACACCGTAATTCAGGTACAGTTATGTAAAGAGATGAAAAGTACAAAGTATTGGAACATTTATGCAGAATTTAATAAAAATCCTTCAAAGATTAAAATTTTACTTGATTCTATTAAAAATCCTCGTGAAAGAGAAAAGCCGAAGTGGAAACCTCACCTGATGAGTGATGATTGGTTGAGAAATCTGAAAGGGGTGAAAACAGATTTAGGGTTTTGGGTTTAAGGGGCGAGGACGATCTCAGAAAAATGGATTTTTATTCTAGGGGTGAATTTTCAGAATAACCACGAAAAAAACTTATCTTATTAATCTTTAATCTTATTAATATATTAAACAAAGATAGTAGATTAAAAATTCCCGCCTAGACCAAAGCTTAAAATTCCCGCCTAAAAGGAATTTTACTCTCTGACCATCTCCTTTTTTTTTCTAGCCTGACATCTGATGACTTTACCAATGCAAATTTCCAGACACGCTATTGTCTTCTGTACCAAAACATTAACAAAATAACTTTTTTTTTTAACAATTCTTCCAATTGAAATTTACAATTTCTATTCCACTGTTTTTCTTCTCCTTCTCAACGGAATCATCACCCGAAAGTCAAACACAGGAAATGGTTTCATTCCACTCTCTCCCACATAGTCCGGTCCCTAACCTATACTTTCTTGATCGATGACCCATTTGTTTATTTTGCGATTTTTGACGAAAACCTGGAGAAATTTGAGGGTTTGAGCTTCCACAAAGCGTAAAATAAGCATTTGATAAGTTTTTCTATGTCGATCTTCCGAAAAAAATTGTTGTTCCTTGACTTTTCCGTTTATCCTTCGACGGCCGTTCTTCGAACCAGTGACACCTCCTTCGATTTCTTCAATACAAGCTCTCATTAATGGACGTTTTACTCTATATTCCAACTTTTTAGGTAGTATCTCTCAAATATTTGTGTATTTCAGACTAGATTTCTTCTAATAGATTTGAATTGTTTTTACTTCTCTTGGTGTCTTTGAATATATATGTTGGGGCTTGGATCAAGACTATATATTTGACAAAGTAAATATTTAAGTGAATACATACTGGGCTGTGAAAGAAGCAAAGCAATTGTTGATCTATTATTTTCACATACGTGTGTGTATTTATGAGTGGAGATGAATTGTTGTTTTTTTTTGTTTTTTCATCTATTATATTTGAGATTCTGAGTTTCATCCATTTACAATCTTTCAATTTATTTTTGTTTATAGGTTCTTCATGTTTATTGTTATATGATCAATCTTAATTTTGTCTTATAATGTAGATCCCCCATAGAATCCAGTGAAAATTCGTATTTCTACAATGCTTTGGTTTTTGCATTACTTTTACAAGTTAATCTCTCTAGGTTTCAATTGAAAATGAGTTTATTATAGCATGATGTGAGTTTACCTCAAGCTTACATGTAGTATTAAAACTAAACATTATTTATTCTTCGATGCGGGATTGGAGGTCTTTGCTGCAATGAGGTTTATGATTGTCCCCACTGTCACAATGAAGCCACGGTATTTATCTAAACACCTTCCCTGCTGGCTGCCATCTCTTTCTTAAGTCCAATAAATTTGTCTCTCACTTTTATTTAATCTAGGGGTTTATCAATTTCTGTTTGTTTGATTTATTCGACCTGCCAAATGATCCTTTCAATTTCTTTTTATCTGATTTTTCTTGCTTTGACTCTATATCAACAGAGGTTCATTAAGGAGTTCCACCACTCCACTCATTTTGACCTTATTTAACACCTTTACTGGACATACCCTTAATTTGAAGTTTGGAAATCTACTCATTTTGACCTTATTTAACACCTTTACTGGACATACCCTTAAGATTTTGATGATGTTGTTACTCTTTGTGCAACAATTTTACTTGAATAGTTTTGTGGTTAGTGCATTTATTATTCAAGCAGTTTGAATTCATTTTCTGGCACTGGATATATCCTGCATTCTTAATGGTCATACAACTATAAAACATGTACTCTAATTTCGCAAAAATGACATTTAATGTTTTAAAAGAAATGGGTATCTGCGCTACACAGTTTTTTGATTAGTGTATTTGTTATTCAAGCTATTTGAATACTTTTTGTGGCAGGCTGGCTATGGATTAGTATTGTTACACATCAACATGGGGAAGAAGACACTTCTTTGGGACCAAGACTCACACTATCAGATTCAGATGCATTTCTTGATTTCCCTGTAAATGTTAAAATTTTAGATGAATTACTTGCTGTATTTCTCTACCATGTAGGCTGTGCTGGACCTTCTGAGAAAGACGGTAAGGATCTTGGAGGAGGATGAATCATTTATACAGGGAAGAATTGATATGGTTGATTATTTGGGCATATTTCCAATTTTTCTTCATTGCTTTACAAATTTTCTCTCTGTTGATTGTGCTGTAGTTTTTTTTAGATCTTGAACGAATATTGTGTTGCTGTGTCATTGTTCTGAAGAAGAAATACTCAAACTTTATAACGTTTGTAGGATCTTGCTTCAAAGGTTTTTTTTTATGTTAACAAGCACCTTTATGTGAAGACCCTGGAGAGATGGAGGATGAAGAACTAGAAGGTGAACCATTGAGCTAGGGTTTGCAGAAGTATTGATAGTTGATCCCAAAAGGGGCTAAATCTTTGGAAAATATGTGATTAAATAGTAGAAAAATCTTTTTTATATTGTGCAATTTTTTTATTTTTTTTTGCTATGACTTATTAACATGTGATTATAATTTATTAGGGTATTGAAATGGGGTGGTAGGTATTATAATGGTGACATTAGAACAAGAAAAATAGTTGGAATAGAAGAACTGAATACAGATCATCAATTGCTTAAGGTAAGACCTATTTTTTATTGAAATGATCTTATTTTTATTATACATGTGATGATACATTTGGAAAACGTTGCGTCAGTGAATTCATTGATTGCAAGAGAAAATTCACCGGAGAAATACATTCAAATAGTGACAGTTGATGGACATTAGTTTTGGTTTATGGGTTTGTCAATTTGAAATAATTTGTCATTTTTACATTTTACTTCAAATATTTTGTATATGTCTAATACCGTGCATCGCACGGGTGATAGAACTAGTATGTAATTCAAGTGTTTAACTCATTTTAGGGTAATTATTTTCACCACAATTTTTTATTTCCACAACACATTTTAATTAAATGAAAGATTTTTAATATTTGCTCATTTTGCTTTTATGACTTCAATTTTTTTTAAAGTATTATTATTCTTAAATTTCAATTAATTAATATGTTTTGTTTTTAAACACAATTTATATCTAAATATTATGCTAATGTATATTGAAATGTGGGGTGGGTGATTTTTATAATATTTAAATTATTTTATTTAACACCTGATTTTTGTTGTTTTAAACTTTTTTCGAATTGATGTAACTTAAACACCTTACTGGTGTATTTTTCTCGTGTATGTAATTGTATACTTAACACATCATTCAACAACATAGGGCTAATTAGATTGATTCATATATTTAATCTTTGAATTTTTAAAATAAGTTAATTGAAAATTATTTTACTAAATCAGGTAAATTAATATAAACCCTAATCATTCTCCTCTCTCTCCCTCCCCTCTCAAAATTCTGATCTACTCCTCTCTCAAACTCCAGATCCGTTCATCACTATGGAATTGCTACACAAGCTCCTCATTTTATTTAATTCCCGTTGATGATGCTAAAAATCGTACCTGAAATATTTCGAGCTTGAGCAATAAACTAGCACGAACTGGATCTCCGAATACCTGCAATAAAGGCGAGGAGGTGTGTCATCGTCGCCCCTCCGATGCTTAAGTCAATAAAGAGGAAGTAGAAAATTTATGCAAGATGCTATAAATTGTAGAGATAATTGTGTACCTGAATTATGATTGAGTGCCATGTATTTATAGAGATATATGGAAGAATTATGATAGGATTGAAATACCTGCATTGCATGAGTCCTGTTAGGAATCATCCTCCTATTTTTTAGGGATGAGGTTGTAAAACCCAAATAGGATTCTGTTGGAAGATGAATTCTATTGGAATTAGGAGGTTGTAGACTTCACATGTCAGATCAAGTCATGCCCGATCAATGAGAGACATGACCCCGAGCATCATGTGCCCCGAGCACATCATGCACCTTTTTGGTAAGATATATATACTCGGGGGTATTATGAGTGGTCGGGGCAACGTTTTTGCCACGGGCATTTTAAGTGTGATCGGGGGTTATATTCTCCTCGGGGTTGTTCATGTCCTCAGGGTTCTCAATAGGTGTAATGTTTAAGTGCCCGGCCTCGAGGTTCATATGTTACTCAGGGGTACCAAGATATGACTGGCTAAATATTCT
Source organism: Ligustrum vulgare (assembly GCA_963555705.1). Taxonomy (NCBI): domain Eukaryota; kingdom Viridiplantae; phylum Streptophyta; class Magnoliopsida; order Lamiales; family Oleaceae; genus Ligustrum; species Ligustrum vulgare. Next base: position 60,945,016 of record OY743175.1, on the reverse strand, counting down.
AGTGCTCGAGGATGAGGACAAAGGATATGCTCGGGGGGGGGGGGTATAAATGATTGTCGGGGTTGAAGTCCTCCTCGGGGGTATCAAGATGTAATATGTGATAATATTCATGTGTTCGGGCTCGAGGTCATCCTCGGATTTATGGTGGTTGAGGTTGAGGTCTTCCTCATGGATAGAAAATATATTATAGGGTGATATTCATGTGGTCGGGGTTGAGGTCCTCCTCGGGTTCATGGTGGTCCTCGGGGTTACACATTTGATTAGGAGACTATATTTTGTCAAAGAGTTCGGGCTTGAGGCTTTTGTAAATGCTCGGGTGTGAATAAAATTTATACTCATCACCTGTCATAAGCGCATTAGAATTACTAAAAAGCTTAGGAGAGGCCGACTGGAAAACTTGTTTCTGGCTAATGGTACGGTGGTTAATGATGGAACTGGTGGTGGAGGGAAGAGGAGTGGAAGTTATTGGGGAGTTTTGAGGTTGTTGAATGGTAGATCCCACCTCGCCATCGTGTTGTCATTTGGTTGCAGTCCAAAATGGGTTCCAGTGGTTAATTAGAATTTACAGTTTTTAAGCAATTATCTCAATATGTAAAAAGATGGAAAGACTCGTGATATTTACAGTAGAAATTCTATAAAAATTGGATGATAATGCTAATCTTTAGTTTATTGTAGACAAAAATTTCAAGTTTGTGGTAGATGGTGATGGTTTTAGGTGGTTATTGGTGGTAGTTGGTGGTGATGGTTTTAGGTGATGATCGGTGGTGGTGATGGTTACAATGTAATTAAAATTACAATTGTAACTAATTACAATTAGAATTAAAGTTACAATTGTAGTTTATTACAAAATTGAAATAAAATTACAATTGTATCTTCGACGGGGGTCCGATGATGATGGCTGTGGCAGTGACTGATTACAAACTTGGTGGTGGTCAGTGGTGGTGGTTGGTGGTGATTGGTGGTGGAGGTAATTAATTGCAGTTGTAGTTAAAATTACAATTGTAACTAATTACAAATTTGAAATAAAGTTATAATTGTATTTTCGACAGTGGTAGTTGGTGATGATCGATGGTGGTGGAGTTTAGTGGTTACAATTTTTAATTAATTGTAAAACTAAAATAAAATTACAATTGTAACTAATTGTAAATTGTAACTAATTACAAAATGCAATTAAGTTATATTTAAGGTGAATATGACTAATTCAATTATTTTTAACAAAAAAAATAAAATGTCATGTTTTATGAATTGCAACTGAATTGTAATTAATTAGTTAATTATACTTGTAATTGATCATAAAATTGAAATTAAGTTACAATTGTAACTAATTACAAACTGTCAATATAAGTTTCATTGCATGATTACCTGATTTTAGTAATATGTTTTATATTCTTAAAATAACTTTTAAAATGCCTGATATTAAAAAATAAGCCCCTCAAAATTGAGGAATTTATGTATTAACCCACCTTGTAAACACAATACCTGATTTATATCACATGTAATAACAATACTTGATTCTTGCCACCTGAATAAAATTATTTAAGCAATATACCACCTACAAAAATATCTTCTAAATCATCTTTGAATTTAAATTTAATGAAATCTCAGAGAATCTCGCTGTAACTGAACCTGATTTATCGTACAATATTAATGGAGATTTTTGGTCCATGAACATATTCTTCTACGTTCTCATATTTTAGCCCTTCAAAAACCCAACCCATTCATTTTTCTGCTGAAATTATCAGCTCGAGGCCGATGACTGGCTTCACGCTTTTGGAAAAATAGTTCTTAATGCATCACTCGTCGGAGTAGCAATTAGTTGCCCACTTCTCGGCATGATAGGATTCAATTTCTTCGCAACTTTGACGTTGATTCTAGTAACTTCAACACTGCTAATTTTATCAGTTTGCTGATATTTGGCTGTGCATGTGTGTTGTTTTTTCTTTGTTAAGCTATTTCCGGGATATCGATTGAATCTTGGGTTTTCGGCCATTTACTTGCAGAAGGGCGGTGGGCTTCTGTTAATGAAAATTAGTTGCAGGCACTGTTATTTAGAACAATAAAATTTCAGAAAAGAAAAACTTATCGATTGAGACTCGTGACAGCACGATGTCCTAAAGTGAAATTGCCCGCCGTAATTTGCTGCGACCTCTTTGGACAATCACTCCCAGGATACAACGATCGAATCACTGTGTGCAGTAATCATAAATGATTTCAGAACTCTCAAGGTTACTCCAGAATAGCGTATAGAAATAATAGATGAACAAGAAAAGAAGAATTTTTTTATTTTTTATTTTTTATGAATTGTTTCTGTTTTTATGTCTGAAAAAATAACTTGAATTTATAGAGAAAAATATCCATAACTTCCACAAAGATTAATGAACAAAAAACTGAAAATTTATGGATTTCATTATTTCAAAAGAAACTGCCTCAATAGTCAGAAACAATAAAAATTAATTCGAAAATGATTAAAAAATAAATAATAAAAATATTTATTTTTAATCAAAGAAGCCCAATGCGCAAGGCCCCTATCAAAGACTATTTAAATATGCGCTTGGAATGTGAATCGAACCATCGACCTCCCACATAAATTCCACATTTTCCACCACTTTGGCACATTACGTAATTTATTTATTTCTTTCAATTAATATATATATATATATATATATATATATCTAAAAATCCCCCACATGAAAGAAATAAGATAATTATAAATATTATTCTGGAGTAAGGAAGAAATCATGCAGACTTAGGTGTCTTTCGACTTGAACTATGGCTTTGTATATTCTATCGAGTTTGCTAATTGTAGAGTGAATTATATCTTGAACTCATCAATTATGATTGCAAACTTGGACAATAGAAGACACACATAATTTCTAAGTCAATCATTGAGTTCTCGCGATTGTGTTCATTTCGACCATGAACTTTCCCATTTTCTTTGAGTGCTCTAGAAAATTAGCCTTAATTCTCATAGGAAGCGGCCCACTTCCACACTCAAATAGGTGCTTCTATAAAGAGTAAACTGTATCTAAACACCCCACTGATAACAGCTATAGTAAGCATTAAGAGCATTAGCTCATCCTCTAACCAATACAGTTTGTACTACAACATCATAGGGAGGGGTTTAGAATAAATCCAATGTAGTACCCCCACAGATCACTCCAATAACTTTGTTGTCCCATTGAACCTTGTCCATGGGATCTCCATTCGCAAGGTTGGGTTTCCCTTATAGATGATCTATTTTCTAATAGATTTTAGCCCCATCCCCCTCGATGTTTTCTGAATTAGCTCTCTAGCTAATCCTTTGGTTAACGGGTCAGCAATATTATCGCTTGACTTTACATAGTCAATAGCAATAACCCCATCCTTAAGCAGCTGACGCACAGTATTGTGCCTCCTATGGATATGTCTAGACTTTCCATTGTAGGATGAATTTTGAGCTCTTAAAATAGCTGCTTGACTGTCACAATGAACAGAAATAGATGGAAGTGGTTTTGACCACAAAGGAACATCCATAAGGAAATTCCTTAACCATTCAGCCTCCTCACCTGCTTTATCTAAAGTTATGAATTCAGACTCCATAGTAGATCTCGCAATGCAGGTTTGCTTTGTGGATTTCCATAATACGACACCGCCAGCCAAAGTGAAAACATATCCACTCGTAGATTTGGTTTCATTCGTATCCGAAATCCAATTAGCATCACAATATCCCTCTAGTACAACAGGGAATTTGGTATAATTTATTCTCCAATCTAGAGTGTATCTCAAATACCTTAGTACACGAATAAGAGCCTCCCAATGTTCACCATTAGGATTACTAGTATACCTGCTTAGTCTACTCACCGCATATGCAATATCAGGTCTTGTGCAGTTCATGAGATACATGAGACTACCAATCACTCTAGCATAATCTAAAGCAGAAACACCAGGACCTGAGTGTTTTCTTAAATGTATACTTGCATCATAAGGTGTTTTAGCAGGAACACAATTATATTGACTAAATTTCTTAAGCACTTTCTACACATAATGAGATTGGGTTAGAGTGATTCCTTCAGAATTTCTTAATATTTTAATTCCTAAAATAACATCAGAAAGACCTATATCTTTCATCTCGAAGTGCTTTTTCAGAAACTGTTTAGTCTTATTAATCACATCTAAACTAGTTCCCATAATCAGCATATCATCAACATATAAGCAAATAATCACACCACAATTATTTTCAAATTTGTTATATATACATTTATCAGCTTCATTTATAACATAACCACTAGATGTCAAAACATTATCAAATTTTTCATGTCATTGCTTAGGAGCTTGTTTAAGGCCATAAAGAGATTTTTTAAGTCTACATACTTTATCTTCTAGGCCTTCTGCAACAAATCCCTCAGGTTGGTCCACGTAAATCTCCTCTTCTAAGTCTCCATTTAAAAACGCAGTTTTGACATCCATTTGATGAATAATAAGATCATATAAAGATGCAATCGCAATTAATATCCTAATAGAGGTAATCCTAGTCACAGGTGAATAAGTATCAAAGAAGTCGACTCCTTCTTTTTGTCTATATCCTTTAGCTACAAGTCGTGCTTTGAACTTATCAACTGAACCATCGGCCTTAAGTTTCTTCTTAAACAACCATTTGCATCCGATTGGCTTACATCCTTTAGGTAAATCTACCAGCTCCCAAGTGTTATTAGAAACAATAGAATCGTATTCACTATTTATGGCTTCCTTCCAAAAGATGGAATCTGGCGAAGCTATGGCTTCACCAAAAGTACTAGGATCATCCTCTACTAAATAGGTCAAAAGTTCAGGACCAAAAGATGTTGCAGTCCTTGGTCTTTTGCTTCTTCGAATTTCAGCTTCTTCTAATTCATAGGGCTCCTCTCTTACTCTAGGAGTCACACTAATAAAACTACTAGGTCCTTCAGATTTTTCTTTAAAAGGAAATCGATTTTCAAAAAATTCAGCATCTCTGGTTTCAGAAATTGTGTTTTTATCAATAAGGCTATTTTTTGAGTCAATGACTAAAAATCTGTAGGCTTTACTATGAAGAGCATAGCCAATAAAAACACAATCTACAGTTTTAGGACCAAGCTTAGTTCTCTTAGGTGCTGGAATAGAAGCTTTAGCAAAACATCCACACACTTTAAGATATTTATAAGAAGGTTCTCTACCCTTCCACATTTCATAAGAGGACTTATCATTTTTCTTATTAGGAATTCTATTAAGAATATAAGAAGTAGTAAGAAGAGCTTCCCCCCACATGTGAAAAGGCATTCCAGAAGAATTTAGCATTGAAATGACCATATCTTTAAGAGTTCTATTTTTCCGTTCAGCTATCCCGTTAGACTGGGGAGAGTAAGGGGGTGTAACTTCATGAATGATACCATTATTAACACAAAATTTTTCAAAATCCCTTGTATATTCTCCTCCCCTATCAGATCATAAGACTTTGATAGCTTTATCAAGCTGGTTTTCAACTTCAGTTTTATATGAAATAAATTAAGTAAGATTTTCATCTTTACTCTTAAGAAGATAAACATAACAATATCGGGAATAATCATCAATAAAAGTAATAAAATACTTATTTCCACCACGAGTAACATATTCTTTTAAATCACAAAGATCAGAATGTATTAAACTTAATAATGAAGTAGTTCTATCAACTTTAGGAAATGATTTTCTAGCAAATTTAGATTCAACACATGTTTCACATTTAGTGGTTGGAATTTTTCAGTCTTAGGAATATTTCCTAGACTCGTCAATTTTTTAATAGAAGTCATATTAACATGTCCAAGTCTAGCATGCCATATATCATAAGAATCCACCAAGTAAACAGAAGAAGTAGATGCTTTATTATTAATCACAGAAACATTGAGTTTAAACAAGCTCTCATCAGCATACCCTTTCCCAACGAAAGAACCACCTTTTGATAGTACAACTTTATCACTTTCGAATACAATCTTAAACCCCTTTTTAACTAGGATAAAACCAGACACCAGATTTTTCCTAATATCAGGTACGTAAAGAACATCCTTCAAACTAAGTATGTTTCCAGAAGTAAATCTAAGCGTCACAGTTCCTTTTCCCTCGACTTTGGAGGAGGAAGCATTTCCCATGAATAGACATTCTCCATCACTAACAGGAGTGAATGAAGAAAATGCACCTCTCGTGCAGAAAATATGCTTGGTAGCTCCAGAATCTACCCACCAGTCTGTCATGTTGCTTATTAGATTAACTTCTGTCACCATAGCAGAGAAGTTTCCATCATCTACTACATGCTCCTGATTCTTCACAGCTTTTCCTTTCCTATTTCTGCAATCTTTTGCATAGTGACCTGTTTTACCACAAACAAAACAATCACCAACAGTTTTATTTTTAAATTGGAGTTTAGACCAATTGTTTTTCCCAATGAGTTTCTTTCCCTTGTTTTTGTCTCTAAAGTTCTGAGTCTTCGAAGAATTTCCAACAAAATTCTTATCACTAGAATTTCCCTCAATAAGATTAGCTTTGACACCCATATCTGGTTTCTCTTTACGTTCTGTCATCCTATTGTCTTCCTCAATCCTAATCCGGACAATCAGATCCTCTAATTTCATTTCTTTTCTCTTATGCTTCAAACTATTTTTATACTCTTTCCAAGCAGGTGGTAATTTTTCAATAATAACAGATACTTGAAAACCCTCACAAATTTTATATCCCTTAGCAAGAATCTCATGAATGATAATCTGTAATTCTTCAACTTGACTAACAACAGTTTTAATATCATCCATTTTAAACTCAAGAAATTTCCATACAACAAATTTCTTAGTTCCAGCATCTTTAGTAGCATACTTCTTTTCTAATGAATCCCATAATTCTTTAGCAGATTTACATGACCAATAAACATCATATAAATCTAATGACAAACAATTCAAGATATAATTTCTGCACATATAATCTTTATGTTCCCAAACAGTTAGGACTTCAATTTCCTCATCGGTAGGATTATCTTGAATTGCAGCAACAGGTTTTTCAGATTTAATAGCATCAACCACTTTAAGAGTTGTCAAATAAAATCATAATTTCATTTGCCATCTCTTAAAATTTTTCCCATCAAATAAATCAGGCTTTTCAGAATATTTAGGCAGAGGAACATCTAATGCAGTCATTGCAACTTAATTATAGCAACAATTTCACTTTAGATTGTTAATGAAAACTAATTGCAGGCACTATTATTTAGAAATATAAAATTTCAGAAAAGAAAAACTTATCGATCGAGAGTCGTGACAGCATGATGTCCTAAAGTGAAATTGTCCGCCGTAATTTTCTGCGACCTCTTTGGACAATCACTCCCAGGATACAACGATCGAATCACTATGTTCAGAAATCACAAATGATTTCAGAACTCTCAAGGTTACTCCAGAATAGCGTATAGAAATAATAGATGAACAAGAAAAGAAGAATTTTTTATATTTTTTTATGAATTGTTTCTGTTTTTATGTTTGAAAAAATAACTTGAATTTATAGAGAAAAATATTCATAACTTCCACAAGGATTAATGAAGAAAAAACTGAAAATTTATGGATTTCATTATTTCAAAAGAAACTGCCTCAATAGTCAGAAACAATAAAAATTAATTCGGAAATGATTAAAAATAAACAATAAAAATATTTATTTTTAATAAAAGAAGTCCAATGCCCAAGGCCCCTATCAAAGACTATTTAAATATGCGTGTGGAATGTGAATCGAACCACCGACCTCCCACATAAATTCCACATTTCCCACCACTTTGGCACTTTACGTAATTTATTTATTTATTTCAATATATATATATATATATATATAACAGCTTCCAGGGGGAGGCGCTGGTAAGTTGGTGGAGGCGGCAATGCCGGTCCTATGAGTCATGAAGTCTGAGGCGAATTGCAAATTTAGTATCCTTTGTAGTCGAAATGGAAATTTTTTCTATAGGGTGGGGACGGGGGCTAAATTTTTCCCACTGTCTAATTAAGATAGAATTTTTTTAATATAAAATTATTCATTTATTTCAAATGTAATTAAATTAATTATATTAATCACTAACATCTATGAAGTGTGTGTTTGACCCCAATTTTTTTTGAAAATTTGTGGTTTTGAATAATATTTTTGGGAGAATGTGTAGTTAAAAAATGTTTGAAAATTAAAAAATGGTAGACTTGATTAAGATGAATGGTTAAGATTGAGTGTTGAATAAATTTGTTTTTCAAAAAATGAGAGCCAAACAGGGGCTTAAAAATATGCAAGTTCAACGAGTCACAACCATATAAGTCAACAAGGTTTTGGTTATATAAGTCGACAAGGTCATCTTCTATCAAATATCTTGCAGTGATTGCTTATAGAGTGATGAATCAAAACATCTAATTTCACCATCTTTGGGATAGAAGATGTCATAAACTCTTTTAGGACCAATTTCAGTATCAATGATTCTTTTTCACTAACAGATTTAGTTAGTTCCCCTTTCCCAATCGATTCATTCAAATTGTTGTTATTATTCATATTCAAATTGTTTCTTCTAGACCTCTTTTTTTTTTTTCAAAATGAAATTCGCCCCCTTTAATTTGGCGCCTGAGGCAGCTGTCTAGTCTGCCTCATGACATTACCAGCTCTGGGAGGCTGGTGGTGCTGGGAGAGACTGGGTTGGATCGGCACGAGAAATGGATGAATCGAAGCTAAAATCCATTTCGTGAAGTGATAGTATTTTTTTCCAACATTTTTCATTTGGTTTATGTTAGTTGCCTTTTATTTTGTAGACTTGAGCTTTGATTTTTATGAAGAGAGTTTTACATCATGTTTTGAATGGGTTTGATACCATTTTTTTAGTTTTGGGGTTGAATTTTCCATTTATTATGAATTTGCAGTTTTGATGAGTTGAACCATCTCAAAGCATCACTGTGTCACCATTAAACCTCGTCCCTTTGAAACCCTGTAAATTATGGCAGTACGTTAAGTTCAGTTAGCATTATAATAACTTGGACGTCTATGTGTATACAAAATGATAGTTTTGTAATGTTAACTTCTGATGGTAAATATGAGTGCTTCCAGTTCCAGAGTTGAATTCAATATGCATTAAAATACCTTTTGATGAAGAAAGACCACGTCAAATGGTATTTTAAGAATTCAATTGTTGAACTCCCCCCCACCGCCACCCTTAAATAAATTAAAAATAAAAAAGTTAAAAATGAAGATGACTCCAGAGTATTAGTTTGATTCAACGGTACAATTATCCCAAGCACTGAGCAATCTTACTGTTTGTTTGATTCATCCCATTCACAACCAAAGTACACAAATACGATTAAACTGGTCATATCCCGATTCAATAAACAAGTTAATGCCATCATATTATAACTTTTCTTAAGTAAAAAAGTCTGAACTATTTAGAACAATGGCATGGCACATATGTAAATCTAAAAAAATACAGACCCTAAAGTTGATACCATGATAGAAACAGCGCATCAGCAATATTTTTTGTTTGGTTTTTAACTGATCACTTCAAAAAAAGGTTTCATTCCTCATCATCAATGGATTCTCCTACTCTCGATCCAATATTCAATGAATTCACAAGTATTGCCATAAAATATGAATGAAGCAACTTGATACTGCTTCTCTCATTCCCTTATCATGCCAACTAAAATATATTTCCACTAATCACAGCACAACACCAAATACATAAATTGTAATCAGCATGTAGATTTCTAACATAATCTCAATAACCAGAAAAACTAAAGACTCATCAGACCACATTCTTCATCTGTAAGATCATCAGGTTCACAAGTTAATTAACAGCCATCATGGACAACAATGTATGTGTTTGATGCTTAACATTTAAGGCAATTAGTTTCCGAGGAAACTTGGAGGGAAAAAGGTGCTACTTAATAGTAACTTGCCTCAATTTTAATCCTAACTGTTAGTTACAAGTTATTTCAGGACATGAAGTTTCAGATTCCTCATCCCCGACCCCATTCTCGAAATGTGAATGCCTCCCTTCAAACCCATCATCATCAACCACAATCTATGGTTGTACATCAATCGGGGCAGCTACATCTTCGTCCCTAAGGGCTCTCATACTTCCCTTCCCTACAGCCTCCAACTATCCATTTACCTCTATAATCCTTCGCTTCCTTACCAGTGGGCAGTGGAGCCTGCTCATTACCCTTGGCATTATTGAGTAAGAATCGCTAAAATCCCTAAATTCAGTATTTGTATAGACCATTAAAAAAAATAAAAAATGACGAAGAATAAGGTTTGGATGAACCTTCTGATACGAAGATAATAAGGATTCTAAAGATGAATTGGTGATTATTTTATTTATTTATTTTTTTGTACGCTTTCTGTGAAGATAAATTTTGGTGAACTCTATGGAGATAATTCCGGCGTATTCGGTGGGACGAAAATTTTGGGATTTTTTTAGTTGATAATTAGAGACTGGATTGAGGTGTTCAGTTTCAGTCCACTTTTTTGTAACTGAATGCCTTAATTATAGATTGATTTTTCATTTTTATTTTGAAACGCGACATTTATATTGTATACAAAGGAAAATGCTATTTAGACAACAAAAATGAACAACATTGTGGACAACACACTCACATGGGCGTGGGGTTCACAAATTGTAGACCCACAATTTGTGAACCCACCCCCGTGTGAGTGTATTGTCTACAATATTGTTCAACTATATTGTTCAAGTAGAATTGGCATTATACAAATTATGTATTTGTAGATGAGTTTTTTAAAATAATATATTTTATGGTGGCAAATATCAAAATATGGTTTCATCCATGGGTTTCAGTCCAAACTCCCCAAAGCCGTACATACGACTTTCATCGAATACGACTTTCCGCAGAAATCTATATGTAGAAAACACAATAACATATATATCCTTATATATGTTCTACAAATAAACTAAGAGAAAGAAGAAAGAATAGAAGAAGAGAAAGAGAGAAGAGACAACCTCTAAAACCACACCATTCATTATAATACTCAATCCTATATATACATACAAAACAAAAGCATATGCTTAGAATATTCTAAAGCATATAAAGCATATTCTAAGCATATTCTAAGCATAATCAAAAGCATATTCTAGAATGTGCTAATTATTCTAACATCCCCCCGCAAACTCACGATGCTATAGCATGAAGCAACAAGAGTTTGTCAAGTAAGAATCGGAAGCGAGAAGTCGGATGAGACTTGGTGAAGAAGTCTGCAAGCTGCAATGATGAAGAGACAAAAGGTAAGACAATAGTCCCATGCTGAAGATGATGACGAACAAGGTGACAATCAATTTCAATGTGCTTCGTGCGCTCATGGAACACTGAATTATGTGAGATCTGGATGGCACTCTTGTTATCACAATACATAGAGGTGGGAGATGAAATAGAAACACCCATATCTGCAAGTAGCCAACGTAACCACACAATCTCAGTAGTAGTGGAGGCCATAGCGCGATATTCTGCTTCAGTTGATGAGCGAGAAACTACTGTCTGCTTCTTACTTTTCCATGAGATAAGAGAGTCACCCAAAAATACACAGTAGCCAGTAGTGGACTTACGATCAGTTGGGTTCCCAGCCCAATCTGCATCAGAGTAAGCTCGAAGCTCTAAGGAGGAGGTCGATGGGAATAAAATACTCTGAAAGCAAGAGCCACGAAGATAGCGCAAGATTCTAACAACCGCTGCCCAGTGAACCATGGTAGGTGCTGAAACAAACTGACTGACAACATGCACAGCATAAGCAATGTCTGGCCTAGTAATGGTAAGATAAACAAGGGAACCAACAATAGTACGATACAAAGTAGGATCAGACAGTGGTTCACCATCAGAAGATGAGTAACGAACATTAGCCTCAATAGGAGTATCAGCTGTTTTAGTATCAGTAAGACGAGCACGCTCAACGACATCTGCAGCATATTTAGACTGAGAGAGCATATAACCTCGAGGAGAAGAAGCAACCTCAATCCCCAGAAAGTAAGTTAAGGGACCCAAATCCTTCATTTCAAAAAGACGAGCCAATTCTGATTTTAAATTGGTTATCCCTACAACATCATCACCAGTAATGATCATGTCATCAACGTACAACAGAAGGAGAATACGACCAGTGGAAGTACATCTACAGAACAAAGCGGAATCATGATGGCTAGATGTAAAACCAAGAGAGAGCACAACTGTAGAAAACTTCTCAAACCAGGCACGAGGTGCTTGTTTGAGACCATATAGCGCTTTCTTAAGTTTGCAAACAAATCCAGGAGAATGAGGAACACCAGGTGGAGGAACCATATAAACATCTTCTTGAAGATTTCCATTCAAGAAGGCATTTTTAACATCCATTTGAGAGAGACTCCACTGACGAATAGAAGCAACCGCAATAAGTGTACGTACAGTAGTCATTTTTGCAACAGGGGAAAATGTCTCCTCATAATCCAAGCCATACTGTTGAGAAAATCCCTTAGCAACCAATCGAGCCTTGTAACGCTCAACTGAACCATCAGATTTGGTCTTGATCTTATAGACCCAACGAGATCCAATAGCATGTTTTCCTGGTGGTAAAGAAACTAATTCCCAAGTGTCTGTCTTATGTAGAGCATTAAGTTCATCAGTCATAGCCTGTTGCCAAAGAGGATCTAAAGCTGCTTCTTTGTAAGAGGAAGGTTCAGAAAGCTTATGAATGGAAGACAAAAAACAACAAAAGGACTCAGAATAACAAGAATAATCAAACTCGGGTAAGTGAGCAGACTTACGTATACGTTGAGGATATCGAGGAGGAGGAGACTGCGAATCCTCAGCCTCAGACGGTGCTTGGGGATCCATAGGAGAAGGGAGGACATTCTGAGATGGCGCATGTGTACCTGTAGCAGATGACGAAGATGGAGAACAAATAGTAGGGACATATGTAGATGGTCTATCAATATCATCAGTGAAAGGATCAATACAAATGAGATCTGACGTGGTCATGTGAGAGGTATTATCTGTAATAGAAAAGAAGGGAATGTGTTCAAGAAACACAACATTACGAGAGACATATAACTTGTGACTGACAGGATCAAAACATCGATAACCTTTTTGTCCCTCACCATATCCTAAGAAGACACAAATAGCTGAGCGTGGAGTTAATTTACTACGTTCTGCCGTAGGACGAAGAACAAAACAAGTGCACCCAAAGACTTTTAAGAGAGAGTAATCAGGAGAATAACTAAACAAGGTTTGAAATGGTGACAAATCAGATAAATGAGAAGATGGTATCCTATTTATCAAATAGACAGCAGTGAGAACTGCCTCCCCCCAAAATTCACTAGGTACTTTGGCAGATAGGAGAAGGGAACGAGCAGTTTCAACAATGTGTCTATGCTTACGTTCAGCAACACCATTCTGTTGAGGAGTATCAGTACAAGAAGTTTGATGAATTGTCCCATCAAGAGCAAGCAATTCACGAAAATCATTAGAAACATATTCCCCACCCAAATCACATCGAAAACATTTAATGATAGCAGAATGTTGAGTTTTAATAAGTGCTCGAAACGAACGATAAATAGAAATAAAATCAGAACGTCGCTTCATAAGTTATACCCAACAGTAACGACTATAATCATCAATAAAGGAAACATAATATCGGGATCCTCCTTTAGTAGAAACAGGAGCAGGGCCCCATACATCTGAGTGTACAAGATCAAATGATGCAATAGAAGAAGAAATACTACGAGGAAAAGGTAAAGCTGAAAATTTAGCAAGTTTGCATCCACTACAATCAGAAATATCATGAGGTTTTAAGTCTCCCAAACAACCTTTAGAAGCTAAAAATCTCAAACGACTAGCAGACACATGTCCTAGGCGAGAATGCCATAAATAGAAATTAGAAGAAGAAGAATTCAAATGGAAAGACGATAAATCAGTACTAGAGGCTGCAACATGCGCTGGTCTCAGATTATCTAGAACATAAAGTCCTCCTCTTTGCCTATGGCCGATCCCAATCAGCTTCTGAGACTGCGGATCCTGTACATAACAAGTAGTAGAAGTAAAGTGAACAGAATTACCAGAATCACATAATTGACCAACAGAAATAAGATTTAAAGTAAGGCCAGGAACACAATAGACATCTGATAAAGATAGATTAGAAGTATGAACAGAACCAACACCTGCTAAGGACAACGGGGTGCCATCAGCAGTCATAACAGGTGAAGATGACATAGAAGGATATAAATAATCAAAAAGTGATGAGTTAGGAGACATATGCTTAGAAGCACCCGAGTCAAAAATCCACGAGGAGGTTTTACCTGAGGAGTTCTGAGAGGACAAACCTACATGAGTAGAGGCTGACATGACATGTGACTGTGAGGCTAAAAACTTCTGAAACTGCTCACTAAGATCAGTCAATCGGGAATCAGATGAAGGCGGTGGACCAAGTATAGAGGAGCCAACAGGTGGAACAATCGCTGCTGTGTGGGCATTGGATCTATAAGACTGCTGGGACTTCAATAACTTAGGACATTGAGCCTTCCAATGTCCCTTTTGTCTACAAAAACTACAAACATCATTTGGGAACCGTGCATATCCTTTGGTTCGATTCTGTGTAGATGGTAAAGCTAAGACTGAAGTCCCAGAATGTGGAAGAGATACATCTTCAGTAAGAGATTTTAACCGTGTCTCCTCAGCAACAAGTTCACTAACAACTGAATCAACAGATGGAAGAGGAGTACGGTGCAAAATAGAACCTCTGAGTCCCTCAAAATCACTACGAAGTGCCATCAAAAACTGAACCAATCGTTGCTCCTCTCTATAAATAATATAATCCGCACTTGCTTTCAGACCTGCCGGTTCAGTAAGAGCTAACTCATCCCAAATTGATGTCATAGCAGTATAAAAATCCAGAATGCTCATATTCTTTTGTTGCAATGCTCGAATATCAATCTCTAACTGATATCGTTTTGCAAAACTAGATTTAGTGTACAAGTTCTGCAAATGGTCCCAAACCTCCTTTACCGTTTCATACTTAGCCAACTGTGTACCAATACTATGTTCTACAGAATTATTTATCCATGTATGAATTTTTGAATTATTTGAATCCCAGGTATCTAACAGAGTTGCATAATTTGCATCATTATTTTCCGGTTTCTCAACTATTCCACTGACATAACCCCACAATTTTTTACCCTTAAGAAAGTGTTTCATAACATGACTCCAGTAAGCATAGTTTTTACCATTCAAACGCACATTAATAGCCTGAAGAGAATCATCGGATGCCATTATAAGAGAGAAAACGATACTAACCAACAAAGTCAAGCAAAGCAGTGTGTAAAAAAGAATGGATAACTGCAAACCAACACCACACGCAGATAGAGGATGAATAGTCGATCGCAAATCCGTCAACCGTGCCGCCAGGAACTGCCGCACGCGCCCCCACGCGCCACCAGAAGGTCCGACTGCCTGACTCACGCGCCTCCTTACACCGGCGCGTGTACTCTCACGCGCCACTCCGGTCGACGCGGCTCCACCTGCAGATTCTGAATATGGTCTTAGATCACCGGAATTCCTACTGTAAGTGCCTCGAAATTCGTGAAACAGTATGGTTTAGAGTTTTTCGCGAAGAAGAAAAATGCACGCTGATTTCGTTTTTCGAAGGCAATGTGAATCAAATTGCTCTGATACCATGTAGAAAACACAATAACATATATATCCTTATATATGTTCTACAAATAAACTAAGAGAAAGAAGAAAGAATAGAAGAAGAGAAAGAGAGAAGAGACAACCTCTAAAACCACACCATTCATTATAATACTCAATCCTATATATACATACAAAACAAAAGCATATGCTTAGAATATTCTAAAGCATATAAAGCATATTCTAAGCATATTCTAAGCATATTCAAAAGCATATTCTAGAATGTGCTAATTATTCTAACACTATATATATCTTTGAGATCGAGTATGTAATTCTGTTCGTAACTCCAGATCCCCGGATTCGTTACAGTCCCTCCTGTGATACTCCAACCTTCCCATGAATTGGTTATTCTTAAACGACAACGAGTCATGAAAGGTACAACAAACATACCCTATCTCCACATTGAATCAAGAACAGGGTCAGAAGAATCAAAAACTGCTAATTCATACAGAGACATCGAACCTGCCCAACCAGCAACCAGAGTCAACCCAACATAAACCTATTCCCAACATTAATCATGGCCCAAACTCTCCAGCCCGAAATGTCCCAACCTTTCCACTTTTTTTGCACTTTCGCCTCGAACTTTTCTTCTTTGCTTTCTATGTCTAAAACCTTCGAAAAATTTCCACCCTCCATTATTTTGTTAGTCATCCCAATTGGCCAGAATATTCAAATATTGTACATTCGCACCAGAGCCGAACCTGTGACTTTGTAGACCTGAAACAAATAGTAATTCTTCGAGATATAGGCCCTGGGCTAGACGGGGGTTTGGGGCAGCGCCCCCGAAATTTTTTTTTTTAAGGAAAAAACTGAAAATAAAAATTAAATTCATATTCATATTAAACAAACTATACAAATTCACCATAAAATTGCAAAAAAATAAAAAGTTCAAAAGTATTAACTAATATAAAACGACCAACAAAATATTATATTTCATATACCTTAAAATTTTATATTCAAACAAATTTCAATTTTATGGATTTGGGGTGAAATATTAATAATAAAAAAAGGGCCCAAAAATAATATGGGCCCTGAAACCATGGCCTCACCTGCCTCTAGGCAGGTCCGGCCATGGTTCGCACCCTCACACATCCTCCCCCACAACGTCACCAAGTGATCATAACATTGGTATTAACTATTAACTCTAACTCTTATCCAATGGCGAAAGAAAACTCCAGGACACAACCCTACTATTACGAGTTAAGATCACCCAATATCGTTTAATTTATTATAAAATTGTGTTTAATTTCAACTAATTAATTTTTACTTTTAAAAAAAGGATCAACGAAATCTTACCACATCATTATTTATAAAAACATATTTATAAATGATCGTTTATAAATGAGTTATCGAACACACTATAAATTTATCATTTGATATTATGTAATTAATGAATAATATCATTAGTGTCAGCATTATTTTAAAATTTTTGTTAAAAGTTTGTGTTAGAAATATAAAAGTGAAATTTATATATTGATATTCTTGTTGTACTCCCCCTTTCTTCCAATTCCAATAGTCTTCTTGGACGATGCCATAACGAAGAATCAACTTGGATATATTAAAATTCACAACCCGTAAATAACGGAATCCTTACTCCGGTCAAAAAGGAAAGCCAACATACAGAGACCTAAACCAGTAAAGAGAATCGCTTTATCATCAAGGTCGACCTAACAAAGAAACTAATCTTATGAATAAAAGGCTAAGAAAAAGACACCAAGAAAGATAGGGAAATTAGAAAGCTAGGGGCAGAATTGCACAAATTGAAAGACTGGGGACTGAAATGTAAATTCTAGAAAATGAGGGACCAAAAAGGTAATTTTGAAAGATAGGGGACTGGATTCGTATAATAAAAAATATTTGGGGCTGAATAACCTTTTGAAAAAAGATTGGGGACCAATATATAAAATCTGAAACATGAAGGGAAAATTTGCCCTAATGAATCACCAGGCCCAATCTATACCAACCAGAATAAATTAAATCAGCCCATTAAGACCCAAATAGCCAACAACCAACAAGCAGCCCAGATTTTGGTATGGATAGGTACCTGTTCTGAGTAAAAAAATATGGTGCAAAAGCTGTTGCAGATTTCCTCTGAAAACGTAAACAAATTTTGGTTGGCAACAAGGTTGGACGCTACTGGGCTTCTCCACAACAGAAAATAACTTTTGGCAAAAAATAAAATAACCAGAAAATGGCCGGGCGAGCGGCGGCCTGCCACTCGTTGGAGAACGGAATTTGGCCGGAAACCTAAAACCAGATCGATGCAAGCTTTGATACCATGTTTGAAATATAAAAGCGAAATTGATATATTGATATTCTTGTTGTAAATAACTAGGGATGGGTAAAAAATTTGGAACTGATATGATCGAACCGGAACTGAAAAAATGGGAACCTTATGGTTTTTAAAAATAAAATAGGAAATCGGTTTGAACCGATTGGATTTCGGTTCGGTTCTTGGTTCTGCTTTTAAAACCAAAAACAGAAGTTAGAACCGGTCTTTGATCATTTTTTTATGGTCTTAATTTGTCGTCCTAAAACTAAAAATCAAAAGAATTTGTAATTTTTTTGGGTAAAGTGAAAATGATTAATTTTTTTTTTATGAAATTTATTACGTTTCTACCTCATTATAACCTTTAACTTCACACTTGGACTGAAATTCTCTGTAAATGAAAATCGAATGAGACCAACTTATTAATAAACGAAGTTATAAATGATCACGATGGAGTTAATTAAATATTTAAATACAAATATAAAACAATAAATAATAATACATTTAAAACTCATGATTCATCCCACAAGTTTACTATATTACCATGCTCGAAAAACTTTCTAGGCCATTTGTTCCTATTTTAATTTATGAATATCTTCCGTTTCATGGAGAATCCTATTCTTTCTTCGGGGTAAAATGATTTTCGAAATCCTTGATTTTGGAATATTCGGTTGAAATTAATTTCAGGTTATTGGCTCACTTCCCGAGGCCTGATACTCCTCGATAAGAGTCTCGAAAAATAATTATTATTGTAGAATCGAATTAGAATCGAAATCGAACCAAAACCGAATGGTTTGGTTCTTGGGATTTAATGAAACCGAATGTTTTCATTTTACAAGAACCGAAAAAGTATGGTTCGGCTCCAATTTTTGAGATACTCGAACCGAACCACCCGATGCCCACCCCTATAAATAACTCAATACAATCAACCCTATTTATTGGGGAAAGACCTAACTTTAGAAGGAAAGAAAACAAGATCATGTTCTCTTTGTTGTTTTGAGATCGTTTTCTATTTTTATTTTCAAAAATGCTAAAAACGCGTTCTCTTTACTATTTTCGAAAGCACATTTTGGGAAAAAAAAAATTGTACACAAAACGCCCAAAACCTCGTTTTGGACGTTTTGTGTCTATTTCTACAAAAAATGTCCAAACGCGGAAAACGCGTTTTGGAAATTTTTTTTTAAAGAATTATCTTAACTTGGAATTAAGATTAATATAAAGTTTTTATTTTTTTATTATTTTTTTTAGAATTATCCTAACTTGGAATTAAGCCTAAATATTTTTTTTTTTTTTTTTTTGGAGAATTATCTTAACTTGGAACTAAACTTAAATAAAGTTTTATTGAATTCAATATCAACATTAAAAAAAAAAAAAAAAAGTGAGAATTCATGTTGTTATATTTCAAAAAATCCAATGATAAATGGACTCTGATAGTTTTGAAAGAACTTGCATTTTCTGGATTTTAATAGAACTAGAGCTTTCTCAAATCCCGAACTTGTCCAAGCTGTGTTAATATAGACTCTTAATGCTCACATTAGTGTGTTGTATGTAACCATGTTTTCAGTGTATTCTGAAAGGAAATTTGAGTTTGAGTCAGTAGTATTCTGCAATGAAATTAATTAAAAATAGTTTAAGTAGTATTCTTCAAAATTTCAAACAGAACGTGTTTTCCAACTTTTCATTTTCAAAAACTCAATTTTCAGAAATGACAAACCAAACGCGTTTTCAGCAAATTTGAAAACAAAAATGAAAACCGGAAACACAAAATATTTTCGAAAATGAAAATACAAAATTAAATACAAACAGAACCCCACCTAAAATTCCTAATAGTAAAAGGAAACTAAACAAAATAAGGAAACATAATATTGAATTCTTAATCATACTAAAATAACATTAGGAAATTGATATGAATAGAAAATAATCATAATCATATATTCCAACAGTTTTGAGTTTAAAAATATGTTTTTTTTATGTTTTCAAAGTAAGATGTGTGATTGAAAAGTAGAGAGAGAAAATATGTGTGGTTAAAAAATGATTTAAAAAATTATGTTGATTAAATTTTTTTTTTTTTTTTTTTTGGATAAAAACAGACTTAGCGTAGCTCTGTCGGTGAAAATAATGCAATGATTCAATGAACGACACGTAACTTCAACTAATCCTATGAGTATGAATGCAAATTAGACTAACAGGATATGGGCATATTTTTTCAATGTCACGTGATTCTCCTTTGTTTGGTAGGAGAGTGGCAAAAGTGATAGGTGAATAGTGTCATAGGTTTTTAACTCTATGTTAGTACATTGATTTCACTTTTCAGGCTCCTGGACGGCCCGGGCCCCGACCTCATAGAAAAACAATTGTATAATGTAAGGATGAACGCGATCCGGTTTGAGCGATTTGACATTTTCTCAAATCAAATCAAACCATACCATTTTACAAATCAAACCATTTTTTGCGGTTTGGTTTGGTTTTAATCCGTCATTTTTACCTATCGACATAATATAATATATTTTAGACGTTAAATTAACTCATATATTTTAATATAAAGATAAAATAAGTTAATATATAAACAAATGCGAGAATTAATAATGTTAGATGTTAAATTCATTCGAATTTGTTTTCAATTCAAAATAAAAACATGAAGTTAAAAAACAATTGTAAATTTGTAATTGCATTTTATTTGTTCTCTAACTTCTTTCCGAACAAACATGATAGGTCATCGTCATCAAAATTCTTAGAAAAATCACTATTCTAAGACATACCATAGCTAGTCATTCTTTTTTGCTTTTTATTTGAAACCATATACGGATACTTTTCTTGCATAAATGTGTGATATGATTTGATAAAGTACAAGTACCGCAATTATTAGTATGATGCTTATACAATTTTTCACAGTAATAATATTTTTTCTTGGCTCTCTTCTTGTTAGCTTATCTTTGTTGTGCAGATTCTGAAATTTAACAATGAGTAAATTCTAAGAACATAAATAAAATAATCGAATGATTTTGCTTGCAAAGAAAGTTAAACAAGTGATATTCAAATTCTTACACTGATTCGAACTTTCTGATATAGATCGAAACATCTTCCATAACTCTCTAAAATTAAATCAAATGCAGGAAGAAATTGAAAGTACAGCTATCACCTCTGTCTATTATTATAAGAATCTAATTGATATTAGTGAAGAGGAAGTTGGAAGGAAACAAGGAAGACGAATGAAAACAGAAAATTAATGATTGAATTAAGAAGTGGGAACGTTTTTTGTTTGAATCTCTATTAAATGAGCTTTTGAGGTTGGAGTATGTGATTTAAGGATGGTGTGAGTTATATGTTAATGGGATTTTAGGATTTGAGTATGTTGTTAAAAGGTGGTATGAGTTAAAGGTTAATCAGATTTTGTGGTTGGACATTAGACAATAACTTTTTTTAAAAAAAAAAAAAAGACAAGAACTTTTATTCATTAGATAAATTTGAAAATTTTTGAGAAAAAAACTCTAAATTTAAATGAATAAAAATTAATTTTTTAATTAAAAAAATTAGCGGTTTGATTTGGTTTAAGCGGTTTTTAAAAATTGAAACATAAACCAAACCATTTTGAAACGGTTTGATTTGATTTGGTTTGAAAATATTGGCGGGTCCACGTGAAACCGAACCAACGATTTCGATTCGGTTTGCGATTTGACGATTTTTTTGTGCAACCCTAGTCTAATGTCTACTAATATTTTACAATAAAATATGTAAAATATGATAAACTCTATACAATGTAATTGTCGGAAGATATTTTTCCATAGAGAGTTACAGTCTCAAACTTTTTAATTCATTGTAAATTTTACCCTAACTTTTCATTTGTTGCAAACATGGCCCCAAATCTTTCAATTTTTTGCAACGGGAGTCCAAATTGATGTAAATCCATCCAAAGGTCGGTTAGTCGATCCAAAATGACTTTGACCACAATTTTAATAAATTTAAAAAGGTGTAAAATAGTAAATTTATATTTTCATAAAAAATAATTACAAAAGAAAAGAAATAAAACCCCACCCAACACCCCCATCCATCCAACCAAACAAACAAACCACCAACACACCACCATTTGCCATCTCCACCAACGAGTCTCTTCATCTTCTTCCCACCTATTGTGGTCGCATCCAAAATCCACATCTCCCTAGTACAAATTCTCTTCCGGTGTATCTACATTTCCTCACCACCACTAGTCACACCTTAGCACCCAAATTTTTTTCTCCATATTTTCATTTTTTATTTTCTCAATCTCCAAAATTGAACATATATAACCAGAAAATTAAGAACTAAATAGGATCTCTTTCTCTTTCATTCTCAAAAGAACAAGAAGAAAAACCATAAATAGATCAAACAAAATTTCTTAATCTATTCAAATCCCAAAATTACCTTAACCATTTATTTCAAAACTCGGTTTGAGCGTAGGGTGAGTCGGTCCGAGTATTTCAATTCATATAACCACTCATTATAATTCGAATATTTTGTAAATGAAACCATTTGGGTCCTTAATCCTTATATGGAAATTAGACTGACATCCACATGAAGATTATGAGACTTAATTTCTTCTTCTTTTTTTATTGGTTTGGGTTTTTAATTATTTTATATGGGAAAAACTAATTTTAATGTTTTACCCTTTTAAATCTATTGAAATTATGGTCAAAGTCATTTTTTGGATCAGTTAACGGACTTTTGAATACATCCGTTTGTACTTCATACGTAAGCATTTTAAAAGGTTTGTGGCCAAATTTTCTCAACAAATAAAAGGTTAGATTAAGCCCCTGTTTGTTATGGATAAAAATTCAGATTTTTATTAAATTTTGATAAAAGTAAATGAAATGTGTGGTTAAAAATTTATGGTTTCATAAAATGTGTGATTAAAATTAAATATTAATTTTAATTTATATTATAATTTGAATTTTTAATTGTACCAAATAGGGACTAAAACTTCCAATAAATTGAAAGGCTTGAGACCACATCTACTATTATCCCTATCTCTTATCATATAAAGTGCACGAATCAAATCCAATTTTTTAGCCAGTTTTGCATTATTAATGGAATCATGATATTTTATGTAGATGGAAAGATCCAAAAGGACTGCCTTCATTCTCCTAACTTTCAACTTCAATTTTTTTTTTTTGTTTATAAATAAAAAATATGATGTTTTCGAAATATAATGTGTGATTCAAAAGTAATTTGAATAAATATGTTTGATTAAAAATTATTTGAAAAAATATGTTGTTTATAAACATATTTATATATAAGATATCAAACGAAGGCTAATTAGCCCCGTTTGGCTCCCATTATTTCCTGGTTCTTAATAATATTTGAGAGAATTTATGAGTAAAAAATGTTTAAAAAGTAAAAAATGATGGACTTGACCAAGATGAAATGTAAAAATTAAGTGTTGAATAAATTTAGTTTCCAAATAATAGAAGTCAAACAGGACCTTAATGTCAACTGTTGACTGGTCATACAGAATTGACATCAACATATATTTTATTCGTATATTGGACAATGAAATGAGTAGTCTATTGGCTTCCACCTTGCCATCATAATCCCAAGAAGTTTCTCATCCTCGTCTTTTCCAATTGCTTACATCTATCACAAGCTATTCTTCCCTATAGTTTTATATACCAATCAAAATAATAGTAAATTTAAAGAAAAATACGTGTCGATGACCATTTCGCATTACTTATGAAAATTACACACCGGGTCTTCAACTTATATGAAATAGACTTATTTTGTTTGGTAGGATATTTGGATCTTTATTTTTGACCTTTACTACATTTAGATTCCGAGTAGGGATAATTGAAGCAGAGGTTCCAAACATTTCCCTTTTTTTTTCCAGACTTTATCTAGACATTTAGTTTGTGCCACTTATCGACCCAAACATTTCACTTCCTTGAAGCAAAATGAAGGATGGATGGATGGATTCCATTAATTTGATCGTTAGTTGATCAAAAAAATGTTTTGACCAAATTTAGAAGTGACAAAATAGTAACTTTACTATATAAAATTAAAAAAAAAAATAAAAAATCATCATCTTCCATCCACCCTTTACCCCTACCCAAATGCCAAATCTCAAAATGGGAAAAGTAGCCCCCAGGACACATATTTCGGTGGCAAAGGGGAGGGCTGATAAGACTCTGCGCAGCAGTGTGCAGGTTCGAATTCTGAAATATTGGATTTGTGCCTTGTCGTCAGCGGGAGTTACCCAAACTTTGAGCTTACCATCAAGTCTTCCACCCTGACTCTAGGAGACATAACCTGCGATTAACCTCCCAACTAATGGCTCAGGGCAAGGTCGATTGGGGCCCTCAAGGTGTGGGTTACACCTTTTTTTATTTTTTAAAATGGGAAAAGTAGACCCACCCCTTTCTAGCAATTGCCATCGCCACCCACCTCCACGTCGGACAATGCCACCACCATTACCCGCCCCAATTAAGTTTACTTTCGAAAAGAGAACAGAGAAATGATCAAAATAGTAATCCCACCATTTATTCTGCTATCACAAATCATAGCTCAATTGGAATCTTCAAACATCAAATCCAATATAACTACTCTTGATTTCAATTATGATAAAACCCTAAAATAACAAACAGGAAAAATAGAGCATAGCATAACTTCAACCTCTAGAACTCACAAACCAGCAAAGGTTCATACCTGGCTCGAATTGACTTATGTCCTGTGATACCCCGAAAAATTATGAAGTCTCTTATTGTCCATTGTGACGTAATTAAGTTATTTCTAAAATTTATTCAATTTTAATGGAAACTAAAGAAGGAGAAAAGGATAATATTAATAAAATGAAAAGTTATGAAAAAAGTATTTAAACGCCTCTCTTCAAGTAACTTATTTGGAAAGCTATAACTTCCTTCTCGGTTAATCGTTTTTTGCGTGGTCAATTACATGTGAAAGTACACCATGAGTACTTTGAAATGGTATCAAGAACTTGATGTTTTGATCTCATTTGATACCTTGAAACTAAGCATGATCATGCTCCCTCGAAACTGAAATTTTGAAAACTCAAAGCATGACATGGCTTCTAAGATTGCCACATCATGCATCTAGCTTTCCTTATTCATCACTTACCTATATCATCCACCTTCAGCTTGCATGAATTAAGGCTACCACCTCCAGCTCATGAAGATAGAAGTCAAGTCACCATCTAGTCAAGTGGAAGAGTTGAAGTCCTATACATACAAGGCCTTCTCCTTTTCTATGCACATAAGCTTTCCTATAAATAGCTAGGGTTTTGAAATGAAATCCTTACACTGAAAAAAAAACATCCAAGAAAGAGTGAAAGAAAAGCTTCGTCTTCCAAAATCCTAGGTAAGGAATTTATGGCGAAATCTTGTTTCAATCCCTTATAATCCTTCCTTTCGATTAGCAAACATGTTTTCTAAAATTCTAAATCAAAATAATTGAGTTTGGATCAAATAAATCAAGAAAAAGGGGTTTGAGATTCTGAAAATCCGATTGGTGTTGTTTGATGTTGACACAAACAAAGAACATGAAGTGGTGCCGACACCTATGTCGACGTTATGTAGATACCAAGTTATTTTGGGTTTTGATCTTTGTATTTTGCTTTCATGTTGATTATATTGTAATATTATCTATTTGATACACTCCTTTATATGTGGCATAACGTGTTTAACATATTTTTGACATAATATCATTCGATTGATTATGAATCATGAAAAATGTTTGTACATGAAGATTGTAGATTTGAACTCTAGCCCTCCTGATAATCATTATGTTGTGGATATCGATTTTTGTATATCGGTAGCCCCTCGCGACTCCAAGGGCTGTGAAGAGGAGCATTGTAGTTGTAATTTTGTAATGATTTTGTTGCAAATCTAAAGGAGGATATTTTGAATACTTTTGTAATTCCTCTTTTCAAAATGACTATGTAAATAACTTGAAAATGTTTTATAATATGTTTAATATTGTGTAATCCATGGATTTAAAGATACATTTGAATATCTGCAAGTGTGTCTATAGGAGTTCTAGTCCAACACTGTTTTTGAGGAAAAATTGTTTTTGTGATGAAATTCAGGGTATAGATGTCGACACATAATAGACTAAAACATAATGTCGATAACAAGTGTTTCCATAGAATTTTTTTAAAAAATTTATCCAAATTTTCAGCTTATTAATTATTAAATAATATGTGTCGTTTAGGTCGTCATATATCCTACATCTATTTCTAAAGTCACTAAGCCATCCTTGTTTTGAAAGAAGATAATATCACTTCCAAAAGTATAATGTTCGTCGATTTGCATAAAAGAAGTTTTTTTCCAAGAAATTGCTTCCACCAGGTTTATTTTGAGCCATAGTTTTCATTTTTTTTCTTATAAATTTCGAAAAATATATTGGCAAAATGTTGTAAATCATATTAAAGATCCAATGTTTATGTTGCATTTTTCTTAGTTCACCTGAAACAAGCTCCAAAGGAATTTGTTGTAGATGAATAGCCTATGGTATTTACTCCACAGTTCTCACATCATGTCGAACCCTCTTGTTGAAGGTCAGAAATGAGCACGCCTAGAATTCCCACATTTAAGGAGGTTATGGAGGAATGCACAGTGATAAGTGTATTTTATACACTTATTTATGTATCTAAATTAAAATAATTCATTGTCATTCTTGAATAAATTTCATATAATTGTGTTCTATTTGTTTACATTGCAGAAATATTTCCAAAGTTAAAAGAACGAAGCATTAGAGTGAAATAATGCACAATTGGAAGTCATTTGAAGCTAAAAAGGACAAAATATATGTTGATGTTGTCAACTGGGAATTCCAAGATGAGCTAAGTAGAAGAAATCAAGGTTAGATAACTTAATTGAAGAAGAGTTGAAGTGATTTGGAAGTTCAATGACTAAATCATTGCAACTAAAAGATTAAAGACTCAAGTGTAAATAAAGTTCAAAGAACTACTTAAACGCACCGAAAAAGATGAGATTGAGCTGAAGAATTTCTACTGCGCAGCCACGACTTCTCAAACTGGTGGCCTCGTGGCCGCACGATAATTGTCAATTAACATAACCACTTTTAGGACACCTGCGCGGCCACCACTTCTATAACTACGCGACCGCGCAGTTATTCGACCCAGCAAGAGAAAAGCCAATGCGCGATTTTTAGTCTTATTTTACCCAAGTTTCTAGGGAAATCTATATAAGCAACCTATCATGCACGTAAAGAGATAGCCTAAGCCTTTCAAAGCACTATCGTGTAGTCCAAGTCTTAAACCTTTAAATAAATATACAAGAAAAAAGTCCTTAGAACGTTTCCAAAAAAAAAAAAAAAACTATTAGGTCATATTTGTTAATGAGATTTTTTTCTCTTAAATTCATTTTCAACTACATATTTCAATAAGACCAGCCACTTTTTACACTTTTCAGTCACCCCAAAAATCATTTTTTCTCATTACCAAATAAGCTCTTCATTGACACACGTGTCCATATTTGACAATTATTTGACCAATATAAGTAAGGACAAAATGGTTTTTCAATCTTATTTCATTTTAAACATTTATTACAATGACCAAAGAAAAAAAATATGAAAAGAATGAGAAAGTTGATTAACATGAGAAAATTAAGTTAATAGTTCTTTTCCACCAAATCCCTACCAACCCACAACCAATCGAAGCCACCCACCTCCACTTCAACAATCAATTGAACTCTTTGACACACTAATTTCCCACTCCTCACAAAACCAATTTATAACATTGGTTTTTCGCGAACACAGACTACTAGATATCAATGACAACACAACGGTAGTAGGAGCAGCGTGGTGTCAACAATGGTGGTGGAAGTTTAAGGAGGTGGTTTAGGGTTTTTTTAAAAATCTCTCTTTAACTATTTTAAATTAAATGAAATATTATGAAAACATCATTTTGTGTTTTTATAAATTGGTCAAATTTTGGTCAATGCGGATTTATATGTCGGTATAGAATTTTCGTAAAAGAAACCGTTTGGGGATCTCACTGCATATTAATTTAAAGTTTCAGGACTTTGACTGCAAAAAAAAAAAGAATTGGGATCCACGACGATTTTCTGGGACCACTAATATTTATATATTTATATAATATATAAAAGTAAGGTAGTTCCTAAAAATAATTTCCCGTCCATTTTTTCTATTTCTATAAATAGTAAGGTCCCATAGAATTAAATAGTGTGAATGTAAAGTGAATTAGTGTGAATGCAAAATTGATATATATCAAATGTGAATGCAAAATCTGAATAAATGTGAACGCATTTATTGCATTAATCTCTCTCTCTCTCTCACACACACACACACACATTATGGTAAATAATAAATAATAGTTGATATTTTTTTAATCAATTTTAATTTTATTATAAACATTAATATTGAATGAGTTCAATTAATATTTTTTAGTTATCGGTATTAAAATTATCATTTAATTATTTTATTTATTTATTTATTGTTCTTAATATTATAATAATAATAACTATGTATAGCCAGCAATATAAAAATTGTGTTTTAATTATTAATTGTCAAATCATTTGTTATATTTAATATTAAAAATAATATATTCTGAAATATATATGTTGTTGAAAAAATATGCTGCTTATAAATAATTTATAGACAAAGTTATTGAACGAAGACTAATATTGAATATTAATGCTTTGGTTTCTTTTTAGTTAATAATATCAATAGAATGATTTATATTTTTAATCATTCTTAATTTTAATAAATTTTTAAAGATTATAGGGCATAAGATTATTTGTATAATTTTGTAATCTCCAACTTTAATCGGTTGTTGTATTATGATAATTTCGAGATTTTCAAATTATTATTTTGACTATTTGACTTTGATTTTTTTAAAAATGAATAGTTCAAAAGTAGTATGAAAAATTGTAAAATATAATTTTTTAAAGAATTTGATTGAAAATGAATGTTTAGAAAAATTGATTCTTAAAAAATTAATTCCATATGAGTAAGTGATATAGTATTATGTCTTGTGGGTTAAACAACTGTGCCGCTTTTATGAATCGAGATGCATAGATGATTTCTTAATAAATAAAGTTAAATATATTTACGATATAAATTCGTTAAAATTTAGTCAAAACTAACATTTCCTGTTGCTTAATTTGCTACATTTATTTAAATATATGACCACATCTGTTTGATTTGTTATATTAAAGTAAATATGAAATGAAATATTTGTTTAATAAATTTAAATATCAAATATTCTAATAAGATAATTAGTACCAATTCTAATAGTACTTTTCGGATAGTGATAAATTATTCATTATAATCTAGAAATTATATTTTCAAAAGATTAATTACATTAATAATCGTTAAAATTGAATAGTTATGCAAATGAGTTATGCAAATGGTCATTGAAGTATTTTTTTTAAGTGGTAAGTTATTTAAGTTCTTAACTATTATAATTGTGGCAACTTAGTAAAAAAAATAAAATACTGCCCCTATAATTTACATATAAATTTTAAAAAAATTATACTTTTTAACAGCTCATTGTACCAAAATTTACTAATACGAATTATATTACTTGAAATAATGAGTCTCAAACATGTGCTTGAGTATACATTCTCCATAAAATCATTATTATTAAACTCATTTTGTAGATAATGAGGGCTCAAATAAGGATTAAATATGCTCACGAAAGAAAAACGTAATATATAAAGAGAGAGAACTTCCCAAAAACAGGTATTGACCCATTTTCCTGTCTAAAACACATTTTCTAAAATGGTAATTAGTAATATTAATTCACTCTTTATTATTCATTTTGGACCAAATTCAAATTCAAATTAATCTAAATGAATGCAGATTTTTAAATAGCTAAAATTTTCAGATGTCAAAGTTTCTTAGTTCGTCTTCCTCTCTTGAAAATCAATTACATTTTTTTTTTAATTCGTAAAAATAAAAAAATATAACTTTGACAATATCATATAAATATTTTTATTTAGAAATAGAAAATGAAAGATAATGAAATAAGAACGTTCATTAATCTATTTTTCCTTTTCTTTTCATTTTCGTTTTAATAAAATTCTAAGCGTATATCACAGATATATCTATTTTTTCTACATATTACAAATTCTATTTAAATGTAATTTTTCTTTTTCATTTGAAATTTTAAATCAATTCAAATTACAATATTTAAAGAAATTCCTGAAATGATAAAAATATGAACAGTAAAAAAAATTAAAATATAATTAAGGTATGTGTAATGTACCTTTATAATTAAATGTCTCCATTCATTTCTAATTTTTAATTAAATATTCACTTCATATGTTAAAATATAAATTTGATATATATATGTAACAAATGATCGTACATCACATAATTGTAACACTAGTTAATAATAATAATAATAATAATAATAATAGAATAACAATAACAAATGAAGAAAGAAAAGGAAGGGGGAGGTTGAATGCGTGCTCCATGTTGTTTGGAGGTCATACAGTGACTAATATTAGATACGTAATCTTGATTATAACCCCAAATAATATAATATTCTACAATTGAGACAATTTAACAACCACGAAATTTATAAATTGGCCATCAAAGAAAGAAGATAACAAGTTTTGGAATAATTCTGAGCATGATAAAAAATTAAAATTAGCATTTATCCATTTATGAACAAAATAATTAAAAAATATTATTTCAGCACGTGTTCGACGGCTTTGTAGCCGCCCTTTTTTTTTTGTTTATTTATTTTTTCGAGGTGAAATTTGTGGTTAAAAAGGGTTTCGAAAAATGTGTGGAGGTCATACAGTGACTAATATTAGATACGTAATCTTGATTATAACCCCAAATAATATAATATTCTACAATTGAGACAATTTAACAACCACGAAATTTATAAATTGCTCATCAAAGAAAGAAGATAACAAGTTTTGGAATAATTCTGAGCATGATAAAAAATTAAAATTAGCATTTATCCATTTATGAACAAAATAATTAAAAAATATTATTTCAGCATGTGTTCGACGGCTTTGTAGCCGCCGTTTTTTTTGTTTATTTGTTTTTTCGAGGTGAAATTTGTGGTTAAAAAGGATTTCGAAAAATGTGTGTAGTTAAAAAGTGGTGTTAAAAATCGTGTTAATTATAATTGTGTGTTATAATATGTTTGCCAAACGCATTGTCAATCGGATAACGCTTGATTTGACATTCCAACATACTATTGTTCTTTTGACATTATTTGATTTTTTTACCAATTCCAATTCCAATGCAGTAGAATCTTGATATTGAAATAAAATTTAGCCTTGTATGATATTGATTTTAAAGACTTGATATGAAAAAATAGCTTTTCAAATAGTAATTTTTTAGGAAAACGTGTGGTTAAAAAGTATGAAATTTTTTATGAGTTTATGCATAATATTATTTTACTGATAAATGTGTTGTTGAAAAGAATAAAGAGAACAATGTATTTTGTTTATAATGAGTTTCAAGGATAATTTCAATAAAATAAATTTTTGATAAATATATACAAAGGTGTAAAGAGGATGGAATGGACCACTTATGTAAACAACTAGTGAATGGGAAGCATGTTCAATAATGTGATATTTAGAAGTTTTTGTAGTTTTTCATGAATGGTGGTTTAAAAATATTTGAAAAATAAAAAAATATGAACTGAACTAAAAATGAATGATTGAAATTGATTTTGAAAAATTGATGTGAAAAAAATCACAATCCCAAACATGCTCAAATTCTACACCAAACCAAATCAATTGACCCAACTTTACAAGTCTAGTTACGTGTGTAATTTGATTTCTTGTTCAAGTGTTTTGGTTAAGTCGTGGGAGTTGAACAAAACGTCACTTTGAAAAAGCTAATATAAATAATATAAAATTATATGTAATATAAAATAATTAACTCTTGTATTTTAAATTAAAGATAATAGCAACGCCCTTCCACCCAACTCCATAAAGTCATAGTTCAATTCCACAAAGTTATAGTTTGATAATAATTATAAATATAGTCGCAAAATCTACCTTGCCCTACCCGTAAAGTTACAGTTCAGTTACACAAAGTCACAGTTACAAATTCAGTGGTGAAATTCACCCACTCACCCTCCCCACCCTACTCCACTCCACTTGCAAAATCATAATTCAGTCACACAATGTCACACATCGTTCACAATTAAAAACTTAGTCGCAAAATTCACCCACCCTACTTCACTTGCAAAGCCACAGTTTATCACAATTACAAATTTAATCACAAAATTCAATTCACCCACTCGCAAAGTCACAATTCAATCATATAAAGTCACAATTTGATCACAATTGCAAATTTAATTGTACATCAAATTTTGTGATTGATAATTTAATTAAAAGAGTCTCATTCCATACACGTCAGAAGTCACACAAAGTTAAAATTAACACAAATCTTGGTTACAATTAAATATAATCGAAATCAAATATTTTTAGACACATTATTCATTTGTCATATTTTGCTCTTTTTCTTGGTAATAGTTAGTCAATATTTTAGTAACGATTACCTAATTGGTCACATTTGTGATGTAACATATAAATCAATTAAACGAGTTCGTCCTCGTCGCCGCCCTGTACTAGTCAATAGCCACACAAAGTCACAATTAATGCAAATTGTAGGTCACAATTGTAAATTCAGTCGCAAATCAAATTTTGTGATCGATAATTTAATTAAACTGGTAACATTCTGTATTCATCACAAGTCACGCAAAGTAACAATTAGTCAATATTTTTTTGTCAAAGTTACCTAATAATTGATCACACAATACCCAAGTTACCCAACAATACCACCATCACCGCCCTCCCCAACCACAACCCCTCCATCAACACCAATGCAGTGATACCATGACAACCACCCCTAACAACCAAACCCTCAGCACCGACACCCTAACCACCAATCAACGCTACATTCGATGCACCGCCACAACCACCGCAACATGTAATAAAAATATAACATATCACAACAGTTCTAGTTCGGATCGCAGTCAATACCATAGCACCACACACCACCACAAGCAGCCGCCATAACCAGCGCCTCCACACAAAACCACACCACCCTCACCAAACTACACCACCACCACCACAACTGCTAGAACTCCTAGAACAACACCACCAAAAAACAGATCAAAGCCTCTAATACCTCCAACCCAGCGCGACTGCACCAAAGACAAATCAATTCCACTAGAATATTGTCGTCGCCTTCGCCACCACAACCACAACCACAACCATAAATTAGACATCGGGTCAAATTAGCACACTCACTACCGCCTTTGCATAGATGGTTTAAAAACTAGTGCGCAGCGGGTGGTGTGAGTACTGGTGTCGATGCCAGAGCTACCGTTAAAGTCAAAGATATATGGAGAGTCATCGGTGATGAAGATAGATGAAGAGTATAGTGACAATGAAGAGGTTAGAGAGGGAAATTAGAAGAAATTGAATTAGGGTTTGTATTGGATTGTGTTGTAGATTTATTTTGATTTTTAATTATGTTTAATTAGGTAATTAATTTTAGAGAGAGAAATTAGAAGAAATCGAATTAGGGGTTGTATTGGATTGTGTTGTAGATTTATTTTGATTTTTAATTATTTTTAATTAGGTAATTAATTTTATTAACCCTGAGAAGTAAAAAAAAAAATTATCTTCTACACCAGCGTTTTGAATTGTAAGTTTGAAATACAGTTTTGCACGTAATTCCAAAGTTATTTTCCTATGGTTTATTATACTAGTCTAAGAGCTTACAAAAATATACAAATTTGTCTTCGAAATTATATAGCAATCGAGGAATCATAATTTGACAAAATGTTACTTTTGATTATTAATGTGCAATAACACTATTACATATATAATTACAGATACTACTCGTGCTTCGCACGATCTGGACTAGTGCTATGAAAAAATAAAATTGCATTTAGAGTTTGATATTATGTATGTGTACCAACAATCGACCATATGTTCAAGTGATTATTTCCTTGTTCTTGTTGCATTTGAACTTGCATGATTGAGCCTCTTTTTAGCAAAATGGTGCTTATAAATTTTGTGATGTGTCGTTATTTCATTGGTCAGTTTTTCAAAAAAGTAAAAAAATGGTATACAAAAATATTTGATTAGTCGAAAATGTTGAATTTAAAAATAAAAATAAAAAATGATCCAATGAAATGTTGTCACATATCTATTTTTATAAACAACGCTTTACCCAACAGAGGCTCAAGTGAGGAAAATGATTTCATTACTCTTTCGACCTTTTGTTTTCATAAATATTTTTTATGCAATCTTAAAAACAGAATATCAAAACAAAAATTATATTGAAGCTTTAAAATTCAAAATTCAAATACAAATTAAATGAGATCTATCTTATCTAATAATCACATTGATCTATAATCATACTACAAAGAACTAACTAGACAAAATAATAATAATAATAATAATAATAATAATAATAATAATAATAATAATAATAATAATAATAATAATAATAATAATAATAAATCACTCAAGATAAAATAAGAATCTGTTTGACGCAAATTTAGCTCCCTGTTGCCTATTGGAGAGCTTCCTAAGAAAAATTACCATAATTTTTAAATACATTGCGTCAACTTTTTCTAAAAATTCTTCTAATCGTGAATTAAAAGCTGCTTTTAACTTGTTAAACTCATCATTATGACTTTCAAGAATTATGGGTTTTTGTGTTTAAAATGGAAGTTCCTTCAATATGATTGGTGCAAGTAATCAGATTCTAGAATGCCGGCTTAGCTCAGCATTGAAATTTCGTCACAAAATGTCGATTCTCCCTCCTACTCTAACTCCCTTGGTTTGTGTTGACCGCTTTGATTCACATAGTTTATAGTACTATCACCGTCCCATAAAAATTATTCTTTACCAATTTTCACACAGATTAAGAAATGTTAATTAATGTGTTTGAAAATATAAATTTTATAATGACTTTTTCACTATATTCTTATTTAATATTAATTGAATTTAATGCATCACATATTTAGGTAATTAGACTAAGGGTATATTAGGAAAAGAAAATATTAACTTCACTCTTATTAAGGTAAGTGAACTATAATTTGGGACAACCGAAAAAAGAAAATGGGACTATTTTCATGAGACGAGGTAGTATTTATTTTTCCAAGGACATTTTAAATGAATATATAATCTTTCAAATTGATGTTAGATTGACTCGCACATTTTTTTACATGCCTAATTTTCACTGACCGTCCGTGCGGCTCTCGATTTCCCACTTCAGGAGACAATCTTCTACTATTGCATAGAGAGCTTAACCCTAAAACAATTCACATACTCACATGCGTACAAATAGTTTGCAGCACAATAATTGCATGTGATGACACTATTAAATTACTCTTTCGATAATAGTAGGACCCACCCTCCATGTGAGAGGACGGTACACCTCGCTGGTACTATAGCAAATCTCTATAAAAGGTGTAACTCACAATTTGAGGATCCTAATCGATCCTACTCTAACCCATTGGTTAATGAGGTAAATTATATGTTATGCCTCTCAAAGTCAGGGATAGAGGTGTGGTAAATCATAATTCCCGCTTGTCACAGAATACAAATCTATTATTTCAGGATTCAAATTTTGTATCTGATTGCATTGAATACTTTTCCATCCCTCCCATTTGTCACTAGGAGATGTGCCCTAAGGGCAAATCTCTATAGATTATACGTCTAATTGTTGTTGATCTTGTCGTGCCAAATAGGAAATATGTCCTGGGGACCTAAAAAATTGAGAAAGCACGCATGACCCAACCCAAATTCTTAACCTACCTAGTTTGAACCCTCAATTCTCAAAGGTAAAGCTACAAAGCGCACTCTCAACTCCATCCCACTCGCCACGACGCCACTCAGCTCTCTCAAACTCAACGGTCGGCAAGAAGTCAACCAGGACGGAAGTAACGCCTCTGGGAGTCTGAACTAGAACTTCAGAAGAAGAAGGTACTAATCTACTATTATACTAAAGTTTCATAACCATTCTCGAGTTTTTGGTTTTAATATTTATTCTTCATTCTTGTTTGTTCAAATTTTTTGATTAAAAAAGTTTTAGATACTCAGAAGTCAGAATCAAACGCCAAATGTGTTCTGCTTTGCAACTTTTGAAAAGCTAAGATTCTAAGTTCTACCGCTTTTGCTTAGCCCTTGTTTGGCTGACTTTAAAAAATTTAACATATTTTTCTCTCTTCTTTTAAATCATATATTTATTTATAAAATAATATTACACATTAACCCGAAAAACATTCCATGTTTTTTAATCACATATTTTCCAAAAAATCACTATTCATTTCAAATAAACTTATTTTTAAACAAAGAGGTTAAATGGAGATTATATTTGTATTTTGTCATAGGTCCGTGTTTCATTTCAGCATAAACCGATTAGTAAATAAATGGAGATTGTGTTTGTTGTCGTCTTGTTGAAACAATGAATTTCTGATTCCTCCATTATATATGGTATATATAGTATTTCAATATTGAAATCCCGAACATGGAAAAGAGAAATAGAAAAAAAATGCTTTAGCTTAAACTTTAAAGGTCTTAGCTCTTTCATCCGAAATGAGAGTAATCTTTTGGTTGTTTGCAGGTTTTGATTCAATTTGAGGAGACTTCTTGTAAAGAGATAACACAAACAACTGAATAATCTTTCAATATCAATTATTTCATATGCATAGTCGATCAAGCTCTTTCATCACTTCTAAATAGATTTGAGCAATTTCAGAAAATATGATGACATCTTCAGATTTTTGCTTGATTTGAAAAAACTT
The DNA here is from genome assembly GCA_963555705.1 of Ligustrum vulgare. NCBI lineage: Eukaryota > Viridiplantae > Streptophyta > Magnoliopsida > Lamiales > Oleaceae > Ligustrum > Ligustrum vulgare. The sequence continues at coordinate 60,908,310 of OY743175.1, read as the reverse complement.
AAATCTATTGACGATGATAGTTTGAAGTGTTCTTGCATTAACCTTGACAATTACTTGAAACATAACATGACTCCTGACATTGATGGGGTACAATTGTTTTGTGAGTTGAAAGTTCTAAGGGAAGCAATACTTACAGAAACTAATAGAGCAATTGACACGTTAAATTACATTAAGAAAATGAATGGTTGTTTTGAAAATATTTGGATTGCTTATAGAGTATTATTGACTATTCATGTCACAATTGTCTCTTTTAAAAGAAGTTTTTCAAAGTTAAAGCTGATTAAGTCTTATCTTCGATCAATCATGTCGAAGAGAAATTGAATGTATGAGCAATGATTTCTATCAAAAAAATATGTTGAAACAACTTGATTTGAGTAATTTGATTATTTTGCATCTCATCAGAATGTGAAAAGACTAAATATTTTGCTAAAATAATCTCTTGGTTGTGAGAGACATTTGAATTTGTAATTAAGTCTTTTGAATTATATTAAAGTTTTCTTTTAAATACATATATATTATTTATTTAAAAACTTAAGTATTGTTACGTTTACAAAAAATAAAATAAAAAAAATAATTGTCTTAGACTTCTATATTCTCAGAGTCGACACTAGAGTAAGTCATTAAAAAAAAAAAAAATTCATGATTTTTTTGCAATGAACCGCTCTTTATTCCAAAACCGTTATATATCATATGTATTGTCCTTGATAAAAAAATCTAGGATTATGATTATCTTGTGCCCAAGAATTTCAACTTACGAATTCGTGGAAGGTAAGATGAACTCAAAATCTTTTAAAGTGGACATTGCATATGATATATAACAATAATGACTTAACACATAAATGAGTTGTTAACGTCAATTGAACTAAGTTGATGAGAAACATTTAACACATAAATGAGTTGTTAACATCAATTGAATTAAGTTGATGAGAAACATTCTGAACTCTTCACAATTTTTCAAAAATGAGCTTTAAAGGGAAATTTGTTATTCAGAACAAACTTGAATATCCATTATATTTTTCCTATTTCTTTTTGGATGTTAGATTGGACCAAATTTTTCAAGGAAAAGGAAATTTTTTTCAACTTTGCTAACTTTAATTGTTTGATGATTGTACAAATTTTGATAGGAAAATATTTTCCTATTCCATCATCCACATGCTAGTTTTCTCTCTTCGAGTGGAAATTGTTTTCTTCAACAATTGGTTTGAAATTTTTTTCCAACTAACATGGAAAGACTTTTTCGTCACATTTGATCAATTTTGTTATTATTAATTGACTTTTTTTTTTTCAAAAACTAATATTAGTATTATCAAGTACAAAATGTGTATAAAAAAAATTGATTACAATAACTAAATTTTACTTTATTTGTCATGAAGAATAATATCAATCAAATAATAAAACTTGAAAAATTTCTAATTTTTTCCATCTAGAAAATTAAATCAATCAAACACTTTCAATTTATTTTCTTCAAAAAAAATTTTAAACAAAATTATTTCCTTAAAAAATATTTTCTTTTAACTCATTTTTCACCGTAATCATAAAAGACACCCTTATTATAAAGATAAAGAAGAAGATAAAAGAATTTGGGTAAATAGTACAAAACGTTCCTACCTTTGACATGTATTGTGCAAAACATTCTAACGTTGTGATTTTTGACACTGAACGTCCCAACTTTTATATTTTTTGGTTGGAGACGTCCTTTCCGTTATATTTAACCATATTTCACCGTTAAATTAAAATTGAACAGTAAACATGTTGGAATTTTTTTTTTCAATTCTATTTTCAATTCATTTCTTTCTTTCAAAAAAGATAATTGGTACAAAACGTCCATACGTTTAACACTTATTGTGAAAAAACATTCAAACGTTCATTTTTTTGACGAATAACTTTCCTACCTTTAGATTTTCTTATAGATTAGTCCCCAAATTTTACTTTTCTTTCAATTTAGTCATTCCGTATTTGATTTACATGTCATTGTCTTCAAACGTATATAACTTTTGATCTACAACTCCAAATTGTACTTCTTTTTTGCGTTGAACTCCAAATTCAACCATCTTTCTTATGATATATCATGTACTCATTTATTAAACATTTCGTTTTGACTTTTGTATTGTAAATACTTATTTTGTTAGGGCATCACTGATTAACGTAAATTGATTTCTGTAAATTTTATTGAAACATTGAAATTTTAATTTTAGTGTGTGTTCGACAGCCAGCGGAATTTATAAATTGGATTTATTTGACTTTTTATTTTTTATTTTTTTAAGGTAAAATGTTTGGTTAAAAATTGGTATGTTTAGCTGACCATTTGAGCTGTATTATAATTGTGTGTTGTTGGAGAAAGAAATTATGTGTTGTTCAAAAAGTGTTTTGAGATTATAATATGGCTCAAATAGGGGCTAAACATACCAATTTTTAACTCAACATTTTACCTAAAAAAATAAAAGAAGGTCAAATAAATTCAATTTATAAATTTCGTTTCGTTGGCCGCCTAACACACACTAAAATTAAAATTTCAATGTTTCAATAAAATTTACAGAAATCAATTTAGGTTAATCAATGATACCCTAACAAAATAAGTATCTACAATACAAAAGTTAAAACGAAATATTTAATAAATGAGCACATGAAACATCATAAGAAAGTTGATTGAATTAAGAGTTCAACACAAAAAAAAGTGCAATTCAGAGTTGTAGATCAAAAGTTATACACGTTTGGAGACAATGACATGTAAATCAAATACGAAATAACTAAATTAAAAGAAAAGTAAAATTTGAGGACTAATCTACAAGAAAATCTAAAGGTAGGGACGTTATTTGCAAAAAAAAATGAAGGCTGGGATGTTTTTTTCACAAGGAGTGTCAAACGTAGGGACGTTTTGTGCCAATTATCTTTATTGAAAGAAAAAATGGATTAAAAATGAAATTGAACAAAAGTGTCCCTCATGTTTACTGTTCAATTTTAATTTAACGGGGAAATATAGTTAAATATAACGAAAAGAATGTCTCTAACAAGAAAATATAAATGCTGGGACGTTCAGCATAAATATTACTACGTTAAAATGTTTTGTACAATACATATTAAAGATAATGATGTTTTTTACTATTTACCCTAACTCAACATTTTACCTAAAAAAATAAAAGAAGGTCAAATAAATCCAATTTATAAATTTCGTTTCGTTGGCCGCCTAACACACACTAAAATTAAAATTTCAATGTTTCAATAAAATTTACAGAAATCAATTTAGGTTAATCAATGATACCCTAACAAAATAAGTATCTACAATACAAAAGTTAAAACGAAATATTTAATAAATGAGCACATGAAACATCATAAGAAAGTTGATTGAATTAAGAGTTCAACACAAAAAAAAAGTGCAATTCAGAGTTGTAGATCAAAAGTTATACACGTTTGGAGACAATGACATGTAAATCAAATACGAAATAACTAAATTAAAAGAAAAGTAAAATTTGAGGACTAATCTACAAGAAAATCTAAAGGTAGAGACGTTATTTGCAAAAAAAAATGAAGGCTGGGATGTTTTTTTCACAAGGAGTGTCAAACGTAGGGACGTTTTGTACCAATTATCTTTATTGAAAGAAAAAATGGATTAAAAATGAAATTGAACAAAAGTGTCCCTCATGTTTACTGTTCAATTTTAATTTAACGGGGAAATATAGTTAAATATAACGAAAAGAATGTCTCTAACAAGAAAATATAAATGCTGAGACGTTCAGCATAAATATTACTACGTTAAAATGTTTTGTACAATACATATTAAAGATAATGATGTTTTTTACTATTTACCCCCCCCCCCCCCCCCCCCAAAAAAAGAATTTATGTAACGAAGTAAACGTTATACATTCGAGCGGACCGAAATAACCATAATATCACTTTCTCCATTGTCCTTTCTTCTCTCGTCTGTCCGGCTACCGCCCTTTTACAATAATTCTGTCCAAATACAGTTACAGTAAAAAATCTGAGCCACTCAACCTAGCGCACCCATTAGGCAAAAACTCAACCACATTTACTCACACCCCCTTATCGTTTCTCCAGAGCCTCTCTATATATGTTATCCCCTTTCTCATTTGCCGTCACCACACAGACGCAGGCACGCGAGAACAAACTTCAAAGCATCTATTTTCTTCAGAATCAAGAACCCAGAAGGCTGGATTTTAAGTAGGGGTGTAAGAGATTTTAGTTTTGTTGTTTTGAGAGGGGGTAAAACCCAGAGAGAGACAAGTTGTAGACAACACGGCTATACTAAGAGCAAAACCGCTTCTCGTCCATGTCCGGGCAGTACGACGTAAGGGTTGTGTAAGCGGGAGCAGCCCTGCGCCGCACGGTGGACGTGGTGCTCTGCCTTCCGAAGGCGGCAGTCCTTCCGACCTCCTCTTCCTCGCCGGCGGCGGGATCTACTGTTAATCTCCGTAGAGTAATATATTATAATTCTAGTGTGTAAAGATTGATTATTATTATTGCATTACTATTTAGCAAAAAAAAAAAAGTTTCTTTATCTGCTTTTGGTTGTGGGCTTGGTGGGGTGTTCTTGTAATTTGGAAGATAAACATTTATTTACCTATTAAGATATTTAAGAATTAAGATTATGCTGAGAATCAAGAGAGTTCCAACTGTTGTTTCGAATTACCAAAAGGAAGAGGCGGAGGAAGGTGGCTGCGGTCGGAATTGCCTAAGAAACTGCTGCCTTCCAGGTATCAATTGAATTTCGTCGATAAATGTTCTCCTTTTTTATTAACGAAATTTGGGTCTGTAATATTTACTGTGTTGTCGGTTAAATTAGGAGCAAAGCTGCCTTTGTATGCTTTCAAGAGGGCGAATAAGATTTCTTGTGAGAATGGTTTGGTTGACCATGAGGATAAAGAGGTTCCGGTTGTCTTCTTGGACTCCCTTCTTCTTGGGGAGGTGATTTTCGTTTACTTTACCACATTCATCAGTTGTTTGTTACTGAGATTACTGTGGTTTTCTGAAATTATTTCTCCTTGATGATAGTGGGAGGATCGTATGCTGAGAGGCCTCTTTCGCTATGATGTCACTGCTTGCGAAACCAAGGTTTTGTAGTTCCCTTCTCATTTCTTAATATTGAAGGTTTCAGTTCGAGACCTTAATTGAGTATAAAGAATTTTCTGGTACTGTACTGTTTTGTATCTGAATGTTGTACTAATATTAATGAAATATAGGTGATTCCGGGGGGATATGGCTTTATTGCACAGCTGAATGAGGGGAGGCACCTTAAGAAGAGACCGACTGAGTTTCGAGTAGACAAGGTATTGCAACCGTTTGATGAGAACAAGTTCAACTTTACTAAGGTTGGGCAAGAGGAGGTGCTTTTCCAATTTGAACCAAGCAATGATGATGAAGTCAAGTTCTTGCCAAGCGCTCCCATTGATGTCGAGAATTCACCTAATCTTGTTGCTATCAATGTAATTTTCCTTTAGCTTGTTTTTCTTATGTTTTTTTGTTCAAAATTGGAGCAGTAGATTAACCGTTGGGGTTTATAACTTTACAGGTCAGTCCTATTGAATATGGACACGTGCTGTTGATCCCCCGGATTCTTGAATGCTTGCCTCAGAGGATTGACTGTGAAAGCTTCTTGCTCGCACTGTACATGGCTGCCGAAGCAGGAAATCCCTACTTCCGATTGGGATACAATAGCTTGGGTGCATTTGCCACCATCAACCACCTTCACTTCCAGGTTCCAAACCACGACCACTTTACATTTATAGGGACCCACAAGTACTACCTACTTATTTTACCACTCATTTATATCTATTTACAATTTAAACCATTTATAAATACTTCCCAAACATGCTTTAAGTTGCTGTCACTTAAATTCTTGGTGGCACATAGCTCAAATCTTGTTGATCCTGTTGGTGTATGGCTTGAGGAACATGCACTAGTAATTTATGTATATTCTTTATAACTAGAAATAATATCTATAATTGATTTGCAACAGGCTTATTACTTGGCTGTGCCATTTCCTATTGAGAAGGCTCCAACTGGGAAGATAACAACTACGAATAATGGAGTTAAAATCTCTAACATTCTGAACTATCCCGTTAGAGGTCTTGTTTTTGAGGGTGGAAACACGCTGGAAGATTTATCCAATGTTGTCTCGGACTCTTGCATCTGCCTGCAAGAAAACAACATTCCTTACAATGTTCTCATCTCTGATTCTGGAAGGAGAATTTTCCTCTTCCCACAGGTAAATACATGTGCATTCAACACGTAATCATTTGCATTCTGATTCACTTTCTAATTTCTTAACGTCGATTATCGAATGAACAAATAGCGCTATGCGGAGAAACAGGCACTTGGGGAAGTGAGTCCCGAGTTCCTTGACACTCAAGTTAATCCAGCGGTTTGGGAAATCAGTGGACACATGGTGTTGAAAAGAAAGAAGGACTATGAGGAGGCATCTGAGGGGAATGCTTGGAGGCTTCTTGCCGAGGTTTCCCTTTCTGAAGAGAGGCTCGAAGAAGTGAAGGATCTTATATTTGAAGCCATTGCTTGCTATATTGATGACAAAAAAGGTGTCGCTCCAACCTTGCTTGAGGAGTCTGATGTTACCCCTCAGCCTCTTGAAGATCCTGAATCCCTTGCAGACTCCCACCCTGCTATGGTTCCCGCCTAGCAGAAATGCCCGGTTGAACTGAGACTTGGGCATTGAAGACCAGATCAGTGGTCTTCTTCATATCATATTTAATATTATTTCAGTGTGACATAGGAGTTTATATGGCTTCTATTGTGGATATATGCCTAAATAATGCAAACTAGGTTTGCCTTATAATTGGAATGTTTGTTACTATATGTGTTGGCTTTGCCAATCGACTCGTGTGTTTGTGGAGTTGTGTATTGAATTTATGTTTGATTTAGACCTCTTAATCCATCCTTATATATGTATATATATGTTGCTTATAAGCTGCTGCCCTTTCGGTTTATGATTCCCAATGAAAGAAGCTTGTCTGTTTCTAAGATGCTTTGTGATCTTCATAAGAGGTTGCTTATAAACTGCCCTTTTGGTTTATGATTCCAAATGAAAGAAACCTGTCTCTGTCTCTATGATGCTTTGTGATTTTTACAAGAGGTTGCTTATAAGCTGCCGTTTTTGTTTTATATGTTGCTTATAAGCTGCCCTCTTGGTTTATGATTCCAAATGAAAGAAGCTTGTCTCTGTCCCTTTGATGCTTTGTGATCTTTACAATTTCAATGCAGGGTGACAATTTTTCACGTGTTTAATGCCAGAGGGCTATGTAAATCAACAGAGGGGAACTAGCTTTACTTGCTTGTGAAACTTCTAAAAGACTGTATTTTTTGTTTATTAGTTCTCCCACCTTCCAACATATGATCATTCATGGCATATTATATTTTAAATTATAATGGACACAATGTCTTAAATCACATTTTAACCACATTCATTTTCGCATTCTAATTTTTAACAACACATTTTATCTAGAAAACTCAAATAAATCAAAATTATAATGAACTTGGGTCGCTGAACGGACCCTAATTAGTAAATCTACTAATGTGTTTGATACATCGGGTTGAATAATTTAGATAAGATTAAGAAGTTAAAATATTTCGGAAGCTCTCCATTTTCATCTCTAATTTTGGATTTGTTCGATTTGGTTGACTTTGTACATTCAACACGTGAAACTTTCAAAATTCAGAGCATGATAATCGACGTAACATCATGATTTGAGTGTGTCAAATCTTTTTTATTAAAGATTGTCAAGGTTGATTTGAGTGTCAGATTTTTTTTTTCTTTTACAAAAGATTGTCAATGTTGGAATGGAGCATGAAAATAGTACGTGTTGGTGTTGGGCCAGTTGGATATGCAAATGAAGAAATAAAAGATTTTCAAGAACGATAATCTTTTCTATTAAACTTTCGATATGGAATCCACATAGAAAATAAAAAAAGCAGAATCTCCTATATTTTGTGTTTCGAGATAATTGACAAGCAAAATTATGCTTCACTTGGTGTTCATGTAACACATTGACACAATGCTGCGTTTGATAGCGATTGTGAAATTTGGGTTAAAAGAAAATGAATTTCAGGGAATTGAATTTTAGGAAATTGAATTACTGGGAATTTGAAGTTTAATGTGTATGACTGATTAAATTTTCTAGGTGAAAAAAGTAGGGAATTTTTCAATTTTTGTTATTTGATGGAAAATAAAGTAAATTTATCTATTTTAATTTTTTCACACATTTGTACTTGATAATAATAATGTTAATTTTTAGAAAAAAATAAAAGCAATTAACAACAATAAAAATGATCAAACGTAACGAAAATGGTATAAGATTTTCCATGAAAAATAAAATCTCCGCCCTCTCTTGGAAAACGAATTCATTCAAAACAAGAAAAATACCGAATTTCGATGCAAGTGGAAAAATGAATTTCCATGAAAAACTTAGACAATCAAATAGTACAAAGTTGAAAAATCAGATGGAAAATCATATTTTCCATGAAATTGAATGCGTATCAAACGCACCCTAAAAGTCAAATAATTTTTTATTTACGTGAAATTCATCAATATTACTTATCAATCACTTATTTTTACATGTGTATAAATTCAATTATTTATAAACATTTTCCAAAATATGCCAAGTTAGAAGTAGGGGGCGGAATACCCGGGTTCGAGTCCCCACTATTCCGTCTCATATGTTCATCAATTTGTGTACTAAAAATTTAAAAAAAAAAAAATGATGGGAGACCCTTCCAGAGGCTTAAGCTCAGAGTAAAACCAAGGAAAAAGTACATAACTATACAGGTAAAATTTTCACTTTTTAAACATAACAAATTCCAAATTTTTTTGTAAAAATCAGGTGTTAATATGTTAATTAATTAATACAATATTATAATAATTATAATGAGTTCCCAAAAAAAGACATAATATTAAATAATAAAATAAAAACAATACCTAATCCACAACAATTCCATCCCAATCCAACCCTCCACCCACCCCCACCCATACTCGACCCCATCGGCACCCACCCCACCCCACCCCACCCCATAAAATAATTTTTTTCCTTCTACTTTTCCACACTCGACCACCCCCAACACCACCCCACCCAACACTCCTCCCCAACCCTACCCACCCACCCACGCACCCAACCACCCCGCCACCACGCACTCACTCACCCAACCAACCCCACCCCACCCCACCACACCATAAGAATGATGTTACTTCTATTTTTTTCTCCCCCCACCCACCCACTAGTCCCATCCCATCATACCCACCCACCACCCCTTCACACCCACCCCACCCCACCAAAAATGATTTTTTTTTACTACTTTTTCACAACTCGCCCAGACCCTACCCTATCCTACCCCACCACCTACCCCAACCACACCCACCCCAAATTAATTTTTTTTCCTAATTTTCGACTTCCCCACCAGTCTCGCCCCAGACCCTACCCCAACCACCTCATCCAAAATGATTTTTTTTACTACTTTTTCACGACTCGCCCAGACCCTACCCTGCCACCCATCCTCAACCCCACCCCACCCCATCCCATACAAAATTAATTTTTTTCTCCAAATTTTCCCCACCCCGATCCCACCTTGCCACCCACCCACTAACCCACCCCCATCTTAACCCACCCAAATATGATTTATCTTCTATATTTTTACACCCCACCCTAGCAACCCCACCACAATCCACCCCACCCTAAAATGATTTTTCTTCTATTTTTTCACACTTCACCTCAATCATTTCATCCTATCCCACCCCTCATCCAAAAATGATTTTTCTTCTATTTTTTTACACCCACCCAACCACCCACACTCCACCCAAAAATGAATTTTCTTCTATTTTTTCACACTTCCCCCAACCGCCCCACCCCATCCCACCGCACCGCACCCCGCCCCGCCACCCACCATACTCCATCAAAAATTATTTTTCTTCTATTTTTTCACACTTCATCCCAACCACATCATCTCACACCCACCCCACCCCACCCCAACCCAACCCAACACCATCCCACCCCACCCCATCCCACCCCACTCCTCCCCAAACCCAACCCACCCACCCAACCACCCACCCACCCCTAGTCCTACCTCACCCTCACCAACCAACCCCACCCCACTTCACCCAAAATCATTTTTTTCTACTACTTTTCCACAACTCGCCCAGACCCTACCCTATCTTACCCCGCCACCTACCCCAACCCCACCCACCCCACCCAAAATTAATTTTTTTCTTCGAATTTTCGACTCCCCCACGTGTCTCGCCCCAGACCCTACCCCAACCCACCTCATCCAAAATGATTTTTTTTACTACTTTTCCACGACTCGTCCAGACCCTACCCCGCCACTCATCCCCAACCCACCCCACCCAAAATTAATTTTTTCTAATAATTCTTCACACCCCTACCCGCCCCGACCCTACCTCGATACCCACCCACCCACCCCCATCCTACCCCCACCCAAATATGATTTTTCTTCTATATTTTCACACCACAACCTAACAACCCCACCAGACCCCACCCTAGCAACCCCACCACAACCAACCCCACCCAAAAATGATTTTTCTTCTATTTTTAACACATCACCTCAACCGCCCCATCCTATCTCACCATACCACCATCTAAAAAAGATTTTTCTTCTATTTTTTCACACTTCCCCCAACCGCCCACCCCATCCCACTGCACCCCGCCACCAACCATACCCCATCAAAAAATTATTTTCTTCTATTTTTTCACACTTCACCGCAACCACCTCATCTCAACCCACCCTACCCCACCCCCATCGACGCATCCAACCACACAAAAAATAATTTTTTTCCTCTACTTTTTTCAACCCCCAACCCGACCTAGACCCCACCCTACCTACCCACCCACCTACCCCACTCCAAAAAATGATTTTTTTCTTTTACTTTTCCCCACCCTGACCCACCCCACCCTACCCCTACCCCTACCCAAAAAAAAAAATGATTTTTTTCTTCTAATTTTCCAACCCCTACCCTACCTCACCACAAAAAAATGATTTCTTCTACTTTTTCTAGCCCTACCTGACCTCTACATCACCATCCCCACCCTCAAAATCACAGTCAGTCACGTAAGTTGATACGAGATCGCAGTTAAGTCACACAAGGTCACACAGAGTCACAATTACAAATTTATTTGTAAAATCCCACCCCTCCACAGTCACAGTTGGTCACACAAGGTCAAAGTTCAGTCACACAAAGTCGCAGTTTGGTCAAACGAGGTCACAGTTAGGTCACAGGAGGTCACAATTAGGTCAAACTAGGTCACGGTTAGATCACACGAGGTCACATGTCGATCACATAAAGTCACACTTCGTTCTTACAAAGTCACAGTTCGGTCACACATAGTCATATTTGACACATTTGTAGGTCACATCACGTCCTCGTCCAAAAATAATTTTTCTTCTATTTTTTCACATTTCCCCCAACCGCCCCACCCCATCCCACCGCACCCTGCCACCACCATACCCCCATCCAAAATTAATTTTTCTTCTATTTTTTCACACTTCGCCCCAACCACCCCATCTCAACCCACCCTTCCCTAACCTACCCCACCCATGCACCCACCCACCCACTACACAGTTAGGTCACACATAGCCCATATTTGACACACAAAATCACAGTTCGGTCACAATTTCACCCACCCCACCTCACCCCACCCCTCTCGGAAGTCACAATCGGTCACTCAAAGTCACAGTTCAGTTACACATGGTCATAGTTCTTTAGCACAAGGTCACAATCCGGTCACACCTGGTCATAGTCCAGTCACATGAGGTCACATAAAGTCTCAGTTTGATCACATGAGGTTACACAAGGTCACAGTTAGGCCACATAAAGTCCTTGTTCGCTCACGCAAAGTCACAATTCGCTCACATAAAGTCAAAACTTAGTCACACAAGGTGATATTTGACACAACATTAGGTTACATCACGTCCTCATCTAATGGTCACACAAAGTCACAGTTGGTCACAAGTAATTACAATTTCGATCACATTTACCTAATAATTGATCACATCTTGTACTTCTCACACAAAGTCACAATTAGTCAATATTTTGATCACATTTACCTAATAATTAGTCACAATCACCTATAATCAATCACAAATTCACAATATATCACACCACCCCAAACCCCCCACCCCTAAACCCCCCACCATACCCTACCCCACACACACTCTCTACTCCAAACCCTCCCACCCACCCACCCCACCCCACATCACCCACCCACCAACTCCACCCACCCCACACCCAAAATCCCTTGTCGGTACCGCTAGAAAAATCTGATCCAAATCACCACCCCCACCCTCAACCTCGTCACTGCCGCCGAGGCTAGCACCTCGAAGTCTCATATCTCTCCACCATCGGCGCCATCGCTGGCACAACCATTACCAACAACAGTCCGCACCAACCACCAAAGCCTTAATGCAACACACATCGTTGTTAACACGTCGAAGCCTCAATCTATCACCATCAATCCACCACCAAAGCCTCAATCCACCACCATTAACACACTACAACCACCATTGAAGCCTCACTCCCCCCACAATCAGTATTTTTACTTTCTGATTAAAAAAAAAACAAACAAACGCACACACGCTTCAATCTTTGACGCTGTTGATTCGTGCTTCGAGGAAGGGCAGCGAGATCTCATCTCCGCTTCTTGTTTGCAGGAAGCATCGGCAATGAGAAACAGCGGCGGAGCGGCGATGATGGATCTCACCACCGCTTCCTCAAAGCAGGAAGCTTGGGCGATGACGAAATGGTTGTTTGCTGCTTATCTCATCGCATCTGCTAAGGTTGAGATAAAGGGAGGTGGTGGTCGAAGCGGGGCAGAGTTTGAAGAGGGTAGTAGTCGCCGTGGGGTAGAGAGAGAGAGGAAAGACGACGTGCGTAGAGGAGAAATTGAATTTGATCAAATATATTGTAATTATTATTTTATTAATATAAAAATAACATCTGACTTTTAAAAAAAAATTTACTTGTACCTGATTTTTAAAAATGGAACTTTAAAGGTAGGCCTCCATGTAATTTTCCCTAAAACGAACCCAGACATAAGACCAGATACTTGATCTAGCCTTAGCCCAATTAAAAATCCATAAGGCTTCCACCCCAGGCCCAAAATCCAAAACTTTTGCAGGCGGAGCTGATTGCATAGTTGGCATATCCTTTGGATTTCAGTTTACTGATCAGAAAAGAAATTTAAGGATCAACACCATAGCCGATTCTTTCTGCGGACTGAGGTAAATGGTCTCTTGGTTTTTATTTTTTTCCCTGTAATTTCATTAAGTAACTACTACTAATTAAAGTCTTTTATTTTTATTTTTTTGGGTTTATTTAATTTTGATGCAATTGCTGGACTTGAAATTTCCTTAACACAAACTACAATCTGTATTTCAATTTTATTCTTTTTTTTTTTTCCTGGCTAAAATTTGATCATGTATGATGTGTATTTTTCCATGTAAGAACCTTTGGGAGTATTTTTTTGTTAATATGAAATCTATCCATTATGTTTCCTATTTTGTTGTTTGCATTCTATTTATTGGAAAATTTAGGTGGATGTAAATTTTTTTCTTTATATTTTATTAGTAATTTCTTGATGAATGGTTATATTTGCTTGAGTTATTAACTTATTAGCATTTAGGTTTTCCAGTTTTCTTGGCTCTTAAGATGCTGATGCTCATTTATATGGTGTGGTTGCTCACTTGTCCTGTATTTCATTTACATGGAATAAAAAATAAAATACCTTTTTAGGTTGATTCAAGAACGGTTGTAAAGTGATTTTGGGAGGTTAAATAGTAGTTTGGGGACTTAATGCTTACAACTCTAACCTTTGCTCCTCTGAGCTAAAACCCATTTCAAACCAAGATAGGATTGTACTAAGAAAACTTTATCGAATAAAGTTGAGATTCAGTGTTCTTTTCCCCATTGAACTAATTATGTGCAACATCAAATGCTTTCGTGCTTCAATTGTACAACTAGGGCTTCGCGACATTCGTGTTATTTCATTTAACCATATCACGTGTTTGATAAAATGCTCCAAAGATGTCTTTTTCATAAAACTAAAATTAATCAGCCCAATTACACAGCAATCTCTCAACTTTCATATATTACACCCAATGCTTTTTCTTGTTCAAACTGTAATACTGCTACTAATGTCTATTGCGCAAGAGTGGAATTCCTTAAATTTGTCCAGTTCAAGCTCGATTCGTGCTTCGATTATGAAAAACTAGTATGTTTATTGCTAAGTAGTTTTTCATTTGTTAATTGTGTGAAGGAAAGATGAAGAAAGGAATCCACCCTCAGATGCAATGGATATCCTATGTGACCCAGAGCGGTCGATTGATGCCGGTTATGATGACCAAAATACACCAAGTCGGTAAAGTCTATCATTTCAGGGCGAAGCGCCAGATGGCTCAAAGTATTGGACAAATTGCAAAGTTTAAGCGTCGCTATGGACAACAGCAGGAAGAGGAAACTCAGAACCAGGAAAAATAAATTCTACATTGCTCTATTATTTATTGTGTTGGGATCCTCCCACCAAATTAAAGAATGGTGTTTCTTTCAATTAATACAGTTACTGAGTTGCTCCTCGAAGTATATTTGTTTTTCTATTTTATTTCTGTTATAATTCTAGCTGCTTTACGTTTCTTTAATCCATAGGATATTAAAATGGTATATCATTGTTTTGTTAAGTTGGATTTTGGCTGATTGGATCTCCATCATAATATCGTATGCACTATCTGAAGATGCAAGTTTGTGTAAGAAATAATGGTATTTTATTTCCTTGATAGAATCCCCGTAACTTTAGTTCTGTTATTATTTCTCTTAGGGGTGGGCGTTGAGTGATTCGATTCGGGTATTTCAAGAATCGGAATCGAATCATACTTTTTCGATTTTTGTAAAATGAAACCATTCGATCCACGAGAACCAAACTAGAACTAAACTATTTAATTTTGGTTCGGTTTAGGTTCTAATTTAGTTATACAATAATAATTATTTTTCAGGAGTTTTATCAAAGAACATCAGGCCACGGGAAGTGAGCCAATAACCTGAAATAAAACTTTTATCGAATATACCAAGATCAAGGATTTTGAAAAGGGAAAAGTATATAATTATACAATTAAAACTTTCACTTTTTAAACATAACAAACTTAAGATTTTTTTAAAAAAATCAGGTGTTAATTAATTAATACAATATTATAATAATTATAATGAATTGCCAAACAAAGGCTAATATTAAATAATAAAATCAAAACAATACATAATCCACAACAACTTTATCCCAACCCAACCCCGTACTCACCCCACCCACCCCGACACCCACCCCACCCCCATAATTTTTTTTTTTCCTTCTACTTTTTCACACTCACCCCCACCCCCAACACCACCTTACCCACCCCACCCCCACACTCCACCCCAACCCAATCCCGCCCACCCACCCACCCACCCCGCCACCACAAGAATGATTTTAATTATATTTTTTTCTCATCTCATCTCACCCACCCACCCACCCCAACCTAATCACACCCACCCACCCACTAGGCCTATCCCATCACACCTACCCACCCACCACGCCCACCCACCCCACTCAAAAAATAAGTTTTTTTTTTTTTGAAATATTTTTTCACCCTTCCCCACCCCACCCCACCCGACCATACCCTACCCCACCCAACCTCACCAACAATGATTTTTTTCTACTACCTTTCTACAACTCCTCCAGACCCTACCCTATCTTACCCCGCCACCTACCCCAACCCCACCCAAAATAAATTTTTTTTTCTAATTTTCAACTCTCCCACCAGCCTCGCCCCAGACCCTACCCCAACCCACCTCATCCAAAATGATTTTTTTACTACTTTTTCACGACTCGCCCAGACCTTGCCACGCCACCCACCCCACCTAAAATTAATTTTTTCTCCTATTTTCCACACCCCTACCCACCCTCCCCGACCCAACCTCGCCACCCACCCCCACCCCCATCCTACCCCACCCAAATATGATTTTCTTCTATATTTTCACACCCACCCTAACAACCCCACCCCACCCAAAAATGATTTTTCTTCTATTTTTTCACACTTCACCTCAATCGCCCCATCCTATCCCACCGCACCCTACCTCCATCCAAAAATGATTTTTCTTCTATTTTTTACACCCACCCCACCCAAAAATGATTTTTCTTTTATTTTTTCACACTTCCCCCATCCCACCGCACCCCGCCACCCACCATACCCCATCAAAAAATTATTTTTCTTCTGTTTTCTCACACTTCACACAACCACCTCATCTCAACCCACCCCACCCACCCACCCAAAAAATAATTTTTTTCTTCTACTTTTTCCAACCCCTAACCCGACCTCGACCCCACCCTACCCACCACCCACCCACCTCACTCCGAAAAATTATTTTTTTCTTATACTTTTCCCCACCCCACCCCAAACCTACCTCACCACAAAAAATGATTTCTTCTACTTTTTCTAGCCCCACCCGACCTCTACCCCACTATCCCCACCCCCAAAATCACAATCAGTCACGTAAGTTGACACGAGATCGCAGTTAAGGCACACAAGGTCACATAGAGTCACAATTACAAATTTAGTTGTAAAACCCCACCCCTCCAAAGTCACAGTTGGTCACACAAGGTCAAAGTTCGATCACACAAAGTCGCAGTTTGGTCAAACGAGGTCACAGTTAGGTAACATGAGGTCACAATTATGTCAAACGAGGTCATGGTTAGATCACACGAGGTCATAGGTCGATCACATAAAGTCACACTTCGTTTTTACAAAGTCACAGTTCGGTCACACATAGTTATATTTGACACAATTGTAGATCACATCACGTCCTCATCCAATGGTCATACCAAGTCACAGTTGGTCAAAATCTATATAATTGGTCACAATGATCCATAATTGATTACATATTATTTATTTATTGGTCATAGTTACCTAATAATTGGTCATAATCATCAATAATTGATCACAATTTATTTATTGATTGATCAAAACTTATTTGTTTTCTTGATCACATTCGCACTTATCATAAGTCGCACAAACTCACAATTACTCAATATTTTGATCACATTTACCTATAATTGATCAAAATTATCATATAATTGGTACGTATTATTTATTTATCGATCATAATTTACACGTTTCCTCAATCACAATTAGTTAACATTTTTGTTACAATTACCTAATATTTGGTCACATTCCGTAATCTTCGTTTTCTTGGTTACATCCCCCATTTCTCACAAGTCACAATTAGCAAATATTTTGGTCACATTTACCTAATAATTGCTCACATCCCGTACTTGATCACACAAAGTCACGATTTGAAGATACAAGGTCACAGTTCGATCAAAAAAAGTCTCAATTCGGTCATACAAGGTCATAGTTCAATCACACGATGTCATAGTTCGGTCATATGTGTTACCAAACTATGACCTTGTGTGATCGAACTGTGCCTTCATGTGACCAACTGTGACTTTATGTGATCGAATTGTGACTTTGTGTGACCGAATTTTGCAACTAAACCAATTGTGATCTAACTGTGACATCGTGTGATCAAACTATGACCTTGTGTGATCAACTGTGACTTTAGGAATGTGTGGGTAGGTATGTGAGGTTTTTCAACTAAATTTGTAATGTGACATTGTGTGACATGTTGTGACTTTGCATGTGGGGGTGGGGTAGGGTGGGGGTGGGGTGGGGTGATCGAATTATTAGGTAAATGTAACCAAAATGTCAACTAAATGTGACTTTGTGTGACTTATGAAGAGTAGGGAATGTGACCAATTATTAGGTAATTATGACAAAAAATATTAACTAATCATGAAAAAAACGAGTAAGTTGTGACCAATAAATAAATAATATGTGACCAACTATAAATGATTGTGACCAATTATATTAAAAGTTGTGACCATCTATAACTTTTTGTGATCATTTGATGAGGAAAAGTATAAGAAAAAAATAAATTTTGGGTGGGGTCGGTTTGTTGGGTGGCGGGGTAGGGACGGGGTGTGGAAAATTAGAAGAAGAAAAATCATTTTTGGGTAGGGGTGTGGTTGGTGGGTGACGGGTATAGGGTCGAGACGGGGTGTGGAAAAGAAAAAAATCATTTTTGGGTGGGGTGTGTAGTGGTGGGGTTGTTGGGTGACGGGCGTAGGGTCGGGATGGAGTGTGAAAAAGTAGGAAAAAAAATCATTTTTGGGTGTGGTCAGTTGGTTGGGTGGGTGGCGGGATAGGGTCTGGAGCGAGGTGGGTGGGGTGTGAAAAATTGAAGAAAAAATCATTTTTGGGTGGGTGGGTAGGAATGGGATGGGTGGGTATGGTGGGGTGGGTGCAAGGGTAGGGTCTTGGTGAGCTGTGAAAAAGTGGAAGAAAAAAATCATTTTTGGGTGGGGTGGGGTCGATTTCTTGGGTGGGTAGCTGGTAGGGGCGGGGTGTGTGTGGAAAATTAGAAGAAAAAAATCATTTTTTGGTGGGGTGGGTGGCAAGGTAGGGTGGGAAAACATGGAGAGATAAAAAAAAACTCATTTTGTGGGGTGGGGTGGGGTGGGGTGGGGTGGGTAGGGTGGTGTTGGGGTGGGATTGGTGGGGCATGAAAAGTAGAAGGAAAAAAATCATTTTTAGGGTGGGGTGGGATCGGTAGGGTGGTGTCGGACTGGGTGGTGGTAGGTGGAAAAGTAGAAGGAAAAAAAATCGTTTTTGCGGTGATGTGGGGTAGGGTGGGTGGCGAGGCGGGCAGGGTGTGTCGTAGTTTGTGGCTGGGATAAGATCAATTTGTCACTTTGCGATGAGATGGGGTAGAGTTGAGTGGAGTGGGGTTATGTTGGGTTGGGGTGGGATGGGAAAGTGTAGGAAAACATCGGGAGAATATAAAAATAAACTAGTTTTTGGGGTGGGGTAGGATATGGGTGGTGGGTGGGTGGGATCGGGGGATGTGGCTAGGGTGAGATCAATTTGTCACTTTGCGATGAGGTAGGGTAGGATAGGGTCAAGTGGGGTTAGGTTGGGTTGGGGTGGGATGGGGTGGGGTGGGTGGGTTGAGGAAGTGTAGGAAAATATCGAGAGAAAATAAAAATAAACTTATTTTTGGGGTGGGGTAGGATATGGGTGGTGAGGCGGGGTGGGTGGTGGGGTCGGAGGATGTAGTTAGGGTGAGATCAATTTGTCACTTTAAGATGAGGTGGGGTAGGGTGGGGTGGGTGGGATGGGGAATGACAGGAAAATATCGAAAGGAAAAAAATAAAAAATTATTTTTGGTGTGTGGTTGGGTGGGGTGGGGGTTTATGACTGGGATAAGATCATTTGTCACTTTACGATGAGGTAGGGTAGGGTAGAGTCGAGTGGAGTGGGGTTGGGGTTGGATGGGGAAGTATAGGAAAACATCG
Source organism: Ligustrum vulgare (assembly GCA_963555705.1). Taxonomy (NCBI): domain Eukaryota; kingdom Viridiplantae; phylum Streptophyta; class Magnoliopsida; order Lamiales; family Oleaceae; genus Ligustrum; species Ligustrum vulgare. Next base: position 60,888,910 of record OY743175.1, on the reverse strand, counting down.
GGAAAAAATAAAAATAAACTTATTTTTAGGGTGAGGTAGGATATGTGTAGTGAGATGGTATGGGTGGCAGGGTGGGTGGGGTCTAGGGATGTGTCGAGGGTGAGATCAATTTGTAACTTTGCGGTGGGGTGGGGTCGAGTAGGGTTGGGTTGTGGTGGAGTGGGATGGGGAAGTGTAAGAAAACATAGAGAAAAAATAAAAATAAACTTATTTTTGGGGTGTGCAGGATATGGGTGGACAGGGTGGGTGGGTGGGGTCGGGGGGATGTGGTTAGGGTGATATCAATTTGTCACTTTGTAATGAGGCGGAGTAGGGTCGAGTGGGGTTGGGGTTGAGATGGGGGTGAGATGGGGAATGATAGAAAAACATCGAAAGAAAAAAAATAAAAATTATTTTTGGTGTGGGGGTGGGGTGGGGTAGGGCGGGGTGGGGCGGGGTGGTGGTAGGTTGTGACGTCAAAATTTGAAATTTTTATTTAATATTATATTAGTTTTAATATAATGTATAGTAGATAATTATGTTTATCTTATATATATCATTATATTTATTTTTAATTATTAAACACTTAACTAAATGAATTAACACTTGAATTTTAAAAAAAAATATTTCATTCACATGATTTTTGAATTGCAACTTTGAAACATAAGGTTTTATGTAATTTTCCCTTTCGAAAATCATTTCACCATGAAGAAAGTATAATATTTTCCATAAAATAAAAGATATTCATAAACAAAAATAGGAAACAAATAGTCTACAAAGTTTTTCAAGCATGGCAATATAGTAAACTTGTAGGATGAATCATGAGTTTAAATGCATTATTATTAATTATTTTATATTTGCATTTAAATATTTAACTAACTCCATTGTGGTCATTTACAATTTCGCTTATTAATAAGTTAGTCTCACTTGATTTTCATTTATTAAGAATTTTAGTCCAAGTGTGAAGTTAAATGTTACAATGAGGTAGAGACGTAACAAATTTTATAAAAAGAAATTAATCATTTTCACTTAATCAAAAAAAAAATACAAATTCTTTTGATTTTTAGTTTTAGGACAACCAATTAAGACCATAAAAAAAATCAAATAATAAGGATCAAAGACCGGTTCAAACTTCAGTTTTTCGGTTCTAAAAGCGGAACCGAAAACCAATGGTTCTCGGTTCCAAAACTGATTTCCTATTTTATTTTTTTAAAACCATACGGTGTCGATTTTTCCGGTTCAGTTCGGTTCCGGTTCGATCATATTGTTCCCCCTTTTTTTGTCTACCCCTAATTCCTCTTATTGACAATGGTCTAAAAGTGTAAAGTATGATGGAATGGAAATGTCTGACATCATGCTTAAGCACGTCTAGGGGCAAAAAAGTATGGCAACGCGTAAGAGAAGTGCGACGAAACGACAAGGTTAAGCTTCAAATCCAAGCGTGCCTAAACGTAAGTGTAAGCTAGTCTTTTAGATAAATGAAACTTTTTCCATACTTTTTAACAACCCAATTTCTCAAAAAACTAGTTGTCTCTCGTGCGATGCACGAAATATATAATTTTTAAATCATAATTTTTAAAATATTTTGATTCAATTATATCAAATAAAAAACAAAATTTAAATAAAATTTCATTAAAAAATATTATTGAATTTGAAATTTTAAAAAAGGCAAAACTATTCAAAATAAAAAATACTACATGTACATTAAGTATACGTGCCACTCAAAATTTGGCATTCATTTAAATTTATTATATAAAATCTTTTTTGACTTTTATTTACGTTTTTCTCTGAAAATTTGCCAACCCCATCATCTATTTTCCTTTTAATATATTATAATTTTTTATTAACTATATTTTTTTAATGTGTTGTTTACATATATTTTATTTGAAATTCAAAATATTAATTAATATTTTTTATTTTTCCTTATTTTTTAAACATGCCAATTTTTGTCAAAATGATGGCCTCCGTTGGGTAATAATGTTTGGTTTATAAACTTTTTTTATTTATGGTTTTGAGGTAAAATGTAGTGGATGAAATTTGGAGAGAGAAAATATGTATGATTAAAAAGTTGATAGAAAATAATTAATTATTTTTATAACATACGTATTGAAGAACATACTCATTTATTGACATATTAGTAAGTAAAATTTCAATAATTTTATTTATTTATTTTCAAAATATATTAATTCGATTTTTTATTTTTAACTTAAGAAATTTATATAGAATTTTTTTTTATTTTAAAATATATTAATCCAAAATTTTCATTTTCAATGTAACACATTTACATAGATGTGTTATGTAGAAAATGAAAAAAATTAGACTCCATGTACACTCAGTGTACCGTGCCATTCAAAGTTTGACACTTAAGTAAAGTTTTTATATAAAATTTCTTTTGTCTTTTATTTATATTTTCCTATAAAAATTTGTCCACATTATCATCTAATTTTCTTTTAATATGTTATAATTTTTAATTAACTTTATTTTTTAATATGTTGCTTACATATATTTTATTCGAAATCCAATATATTAATTAATATATTTTATTTTTCCTTAATTTTTAAACATATCAATTTTTGTCAAAATGATTAAAATTTTTACCAATTTATCATTGGTGGTAAAAAGCAGTGTTCTAAAGAGCGTGAAACATGGAGCCCGAAGGTCAAGCTTTTGAAGCTTAACCTTATTTTTATTTTTTTACTTGTTCATGTATGGGTAAAATTTAAATCAAATAAAGGCAAGAGCGCGCTTCGGAACCCTTCGTGAGCGCTTACGCGCTTCACGCACGCTTTTTAGATAAGAAAAATTTTCAAACGCCTTTTTCTCGCTTTTGTCGAAATCGCCGCGTGACCGGCCCGCGTAGGCGCGTATTATTCGCGAGTTTTAGAACACTGGTAAAAAGTTGATAGCAAATAATTAATTATTTTTATAATATGCTTATTGAAGAACCTACTCATTTATTGACATATTAGGAAGTAAACATTCAATGATTTTATTTATTTATTTTCATTTTCAATGTAATACATTTACATAAATATGACATTTATTATGTTCAATTATATTAATACAATTTTTTCATTTCCTACTTAACACATTTACATAGTATCACATTTATTTATGTTCAAATATATTAATCTAATTTTTTCATTTTCAATGTAACACATTTACACATAATATATTTATTACTACTCTTATTAAATATGTAATTTTTTATAAATTTTCTTATAAAAATATTTATCTTTTCTTTATTTATTTCTTTATTATTAAAAGTAGAAGTGAGGAGAGATGGTCAATAAATATAATTTTCCTTCCAAAATGACACTATCTCCTCACTTCTATTTTTATATAGATAAAAATAAAAATAAAAATAACGATAAAGATTATTGATGATGCTAAAAATCGCACCTGAAATATTCCGAGCTTGAGCAATAAACTAACACGAACTGGATCTTCGAATACCTGCAATAAAGGCGAGGAAGTGTGTCATCATCGCCCCTCTGATGCTTAAGTCAGTAAAGAGGAAGGAGAAAATTTATGCAAGAGGCTATAAATTGTAGAGATAATTGTGTACCTGAATTATGATTGAGTGCCATATATTTATAGTGATATATGGACGAATTATGATAGGATTGAAATACCTACATTGCATGAGTCCTGTTAGGAATCATCATCCTATTTTTTAGGGATGAGGTTGTAAAACCCAAATAGGATTCTGTTGGAAGATGAATTCTATTGGAAGATGAATTCTATTGAAATTAGGAGGTTGTAGACTCCACGTATCGTATCAGATCAAGTCATGCCCGATCAATGAGAGACGTGACCCGAGCATCATGTGCCCGAGCACATCATGTACCTTTTTGGTGAGATATATGTACTCGGGGTATTCTATCCTCGGGGCGTATTATGAGTGGTCGGGGCAACGTTTTTGCCACGGGCATTTTAAGTGTGATCGGGGGTTATATTCTCCTCGGGGTTGTTCAAGTCCTCGGGGTTCTCAGTATGGTGTAATGTTTAAGTGCTCGGGGGTACCAAGATATGACTAGCTAAATATCCAAGTGCTCGGGGATGAGGACAAATGATATGCTCGGGATATAAATGATTGTCGGGGTTGAAGTCCTTTTCGAGGGTATCAAGATGTAATATGAGATAATATTCATGTGTTCGTGCTTGAGGTCCTCCTCGGGTTCATGGTGGTCCTCGGGGTTACACATTTGATTAGGAGATTATATTTTGTAAAAGAGCTCGGACTTGAGGCTTTTGTAAATGCTCGGGTGTGAATAAAATTTATACTCATCAATTATTATTACAATTTATTTTTCTACAAAAAATGGGATTCAAACAAAAACCAAAAGGGGATTCAAGCATGTATGACTAAGCTCACTTTTAAGTAAGTTTATGTTGCTTTCTTACTCTTAACCTTAAAATAATTGGCACATCTTGTTCCTTGCGATGATTTCTATTCAAATTTTCTGTAAGTGCATTTTGAATTGAGGGCACATAATTCATCGATTTTCCTCTTTTTTAAACCCTGCCTGAACTTGGAGAGAAAAAGTGAATCGAGGTGAGATTCATGCATACCTTAAACAAATCTACTACTGTGTGGAGTGCAATTTTATCTCTAAACGGGGAAAAGAACTGTGCATGTAAGGAAGCCCATTTGAAAAGTATTGGCCCAGTACTAAACAAATAATCGTGGGTTACAGCCCACGAATTAAGAAGAAGCGTACGACGTCGTGCGACCTTCTGTTTGCCCATCGTCTCAGTCCCCTCTTTTATCTTCTTCATTACAGTGAATACAGTATGTCTAATCTTTCTCATTCCCAGGTTTGTGATTTCTTTAGCTAATTTTTATATTATACATTTGATTTGTTGATGAAATTTACTGATCAATTACACTACAGGGATAAAGCTTAAGAAGAAGAACTAAATGAGTGCTTTCAGCGCGTTTAAAGCTAATGTTCCAGTGGCGTGGAGCCCCAACCTGTACATAACCCTAGTGAGGGGTATTCCGGGCACCAGAAGGATCCATCGGCGCACGTTAGAGGCTTTACGACTCACGAAATGTAACCGGACTGTCATGCGGTGGAATACGCCTACTGTCAGGGGAATGATCCAGCAGGTGCGAAAGGCAGATTAGCTTTTTTTTTTTTTTCAATTGTGGCAAAAATTAATTTTGGTTCATTCGTATAGTTTAGACCGACATTTTATGTTATGTTAATTGTAGGTGAAAAGGTTGGTTGTTGTTGAGACGGAGGAAATGTACAATGCAAGGAAACAGAAAGTAGAGACTCGCCGAGCTCTGCGCCCACCCTTGGTCATAAATCATCAACCTATCCCTGCTGCTAAATCTTCTGCATAACTTCTAATCCCTGAATTATGAGCGTTTTACTTTTGTTTTGATGAACGTTCATTTGGTTATAATACTATAACAAACTTCATGAAGATTCATATAATTCTGAATAATGGTGATCTTAAATGTGGCCTGAAGTATATTAATTTTTTCAAAATGGAGTATTTCATATATTTTGGGTTTCCTTAACATGTTCAAAGTGATTTAGAATTTGTGTTTGACATATAAATGCTTGGTACTGCCTGAATCCGAGACACTATTCTTCCTTTTGTATTATGTAATGGGAGAGAACCAAATAAAAAAAATGATTACTTAGATTATGGTTTCATTAGAAGTTAAGCATTTTGGTAGAAGAACTTCAATGGGTGAAGCCAAATTTTTGACAGTTCAATTTCCTGATTAACTGTGAGGCACGGATATAGTTTTTAATTTCTTTGTCTACTATCAAAATCGTAACTACAGAAAGAAGTGATGACAGAGCATTTATATGCATTTGCACACAAATTTTATTCTAAGCATTTTCTATATTGGAAAAGAAGTAGTACTATTGTTTTTGACATTGGAGTATTTCACACTTAGAGAGTGCTATTTTGATAATACTAGTGAACGTCTCGTACGCTGTACGAGAACCGCATTGAAGTCGATTTTTTTTGCGTACAAATAGGAAAATGATGTGAATGTACTATTTATATCTAACCTTAAAGTATGTTAAATCATAAAGTGTTGTCCCAACATATAGGATAAGAAGATTGCATTATCTCTAATTCGGCCTAGTCTTCTAGTGATCCATAAGATTCCTCATCTTATTCTTCATTGTCATCAAGAATGGAAACCCGTTGTGCAGATAAGCAAATATCAAAGGTCAGCAAGCTTCAGTGCAACAGTCTAGCATTGAGAAGGTACAAAAATTGAACAAAGAGATTCCACATTTTCATTATTATTATCATCCTATTTACCTTCGTCACTATCTTCTTCATTGTCCTCTTCATCATCAAAGTCGCTATTGTTGTGATCTAGCTTGTCTATGCCAAAATCAATTTCCTCCATCTTACTAATTATTTATGTTGTATCTAGTTCAATAATGACCTCGTGCCACTGTTTTAATAGTAAAGTAAGCCTCAAGAAATTATTAATTGAAGTTGAAACCATTAGTTCCCGAAACTTTCCCATTTTTTCTCGTCCAAAAATAATCCATCCTCTCTAATTTTTTTCGTCTAAAACATTAAGCAAAGCATAAACTACTTATACTGGTTGAACTCTCCAGAATCTTCTCTCTTTCCCGGAATCACTTTTATCTAATATTATTTGTCTTTGGCATTAGGTAGAGAATGCAAACATAATTTGTAACATCCTAAATTATCATGTAGATTTCAAGCTAGCACTATAGGTTCTTTCTGCATGAAGACCGAATCAAGAATGCCTTAAAATTGAGTATAATGATTTTACCATATGCTTATATAAGTGAGCAAACACACATCAGAGTAAATATAGTTGCAATTAGATACCATGATATCGATTCCTCTAAATAGTACTTTACAATAAATAAATATTTTTGAGGTAATAGGAATAGATCAAATAAATAAACACCGCCTATATATTATAGTAGCTCAAATCAAGATTTCATTAGCTAAGTAGATTCAAAAATAGAGCATACAAGTGCATTTGATATGAATTCCAGTAAAAAATCTCGAGAGGCCTCTTACTCGTTATAATTTCTCTCTCCCAAATGTTTGGATGAGTAAAACCTTCAACATTGGATCTTTGTATTTGCATGAAAAATTTGGTACATAGTAATCGAGACATGTAATGATCACCCCGCATTTAATAAACTAAAGTCAAAAATACCATAAACTTCCAAACAAGTCACTTATTTTCACAAGGACTCACGTGCTTACAAGAAGATAACCTCCATTTCATGAACTAAAGAAAAAGACTTCATCAAATTTATCAAATGATTTTGACTCACATTGCTCATTTCCTTGGCAAATTGAATAGAAACTAAAAACAACCGAAAACTCATCACAGTCAACGAACCAAAAAACACTACAGATTTTACAAAAAGATCAATTCTTTAGCGTTCACGTTAAAGTTGAGCTCGGTTCACCACTCTTGATTATGTGAGTAAATGAAACAGCTACCTTTGACATACTCACAGTAGCTGCTACATGCCCCATTGTATGTACAACAACAACCTAAACATATAATTTCAACATAAAAAAATCAAAGCTTAGATCATTTCATATAAAGACATGATAGAAAAATTTTAAATTGAATAAAAAACCACAAACTACCAAGAAGGAAATAACGCATATCATAACAACACAAAACAAAGGAAAACCATATCAGGAAATCACTATAACACAAAATCAAAGAAAACCCAGATCATATAAGTGAATAATAATCAAGATTCTTACAATATACAAATAGTCAAACATAACAGTGATTAGTAAGAAGGAAAGGAAGATATCAAACTTTATGCACAAAATCTGTAAACCACAAAATAAGTAATATTGTTAATAATATTAGAATTGAAATTACAGTAGTGCAAAAGTAAAGCTCAACTCCTCTTCAGATTTCAGAAGAGTTGTTTCTGGTACTACTTGATGATTGAGCCTGAACATTCTATAATTCCATCACTTTTTCATACTTGTTTGCTCACAATTTTTGAGCCTGCCCTTTGTTAAACATCTCTTGACTGGAAAATAATGAAGAATTATGAATTCAATGTTCGCAATTATTTGGAAAAATCACTTCAAAATGATAAAGTGACAAAAAGAGAGAAGACACTAACTTGCAAATTTATGTACTGCAATTTATGTACAAGAGTACCATAAAATTTAGACATGACATCATTGTAAAAATAAATAATGTGAAGTAAAAACCTGGTGCACGACTGATGGGGGCTATTAATGGTCATCAACTGAAATAACCAAATTATTTTTAGAGCTTTAAACATTTCCAAAAAAAAATTTATCCACCCCACAAGAAAAAACATTGCTGCTACTGTAAACCAAACAACTTGTTTGTATGTAAATTAACCTTAGTCGTTAGAAGACAATCCAACTAACTGCACTGAAGTTAAAAGCAGGGACATGCAAGTCTCATTCATATTACACATAAATGCACCAAGCATTGACAAGACTTAACATGAAGTTAAAAAACAATTATGAATTTGTAATTTCAATGTATATGTTTCCTAACTTCTTTCCGAACAAATATGACAGGTCATCTTCATAACTTAGAAAAATCACTTGTCTTAGAGTTACTATAGGTAGTCATTCTTTTTTTCTTTTTATCTGAAACCATATACAGATGCTTTTCTTGCATAAATGTGTGATATGATTCGATAAAATACTAGTCCCACAATTATTAGTATGATGCTTATACAATTTTCCACAATAATTACATTTTGTCTTAGCTCTCTTCTTGCGGCTTACCTTTGTTGTCCAAATTCCGAAATTCAGCAAAGAATAAATTCTAAAAAATAAAATAAAATAATCGAATGATATTGCTTGCAAAGAAACTTAAACATGTGATATTCAAATTCTTACCCTGATTCGAACATTCTGATATAGATCGAAAAATCTTCCATGATTTTCTAAAAAAAAATCAAATGCAAGAAGAAATTGGAAGTACACATATCGTCTCTGTCTATTGTTCTAAGAATCTAATTGACATTAGTGAAGAGGAACTTGAAAGTTGGAAGGAGGAAAGGAAGACGAATGAAAACAGAAAATTACTGATTGAATTAGGAAGTGGGAACGTTTTAGGTTTGAATCTCAATTAAATGGGCTTTTGGGGTTGGAGTATGTGGTTCAAGAATGGTGTGAGTTATATGTTAATGGGGTTTTAGGGTTGGAATATGTTGTTAAAAGGTGGTATGAGTTAAAGGTTAATGAGATTTTGTGGTTGGACATTAGATGAGAACTTTTTTTTTTTAAAAAAAAAAGCTAGACGAGAACTTTTATTCATTAGATAAATTTGAATTTTTTTGGGGAAAAAACTCTAAATTTAGAATAAAAATTAAATCTTTAATTAAAAAATTAGTGGTTCGGTTTAAACGGTTTTTAAAAATTGAAACATAAACCAAACCATTTTGAAACGGTTTGGTTTGAAAATATTGGCGGGTCCACGTGGAACCGAACCAACGGTTTCAATTCGGTTTGCGGTTTGACGATTTTTTTGTGCAGCCCTAATTGGTGGTGCACGCTAGTTCTGCTGGGTGAGCAACTGAGTTAATGCGGCAACTTGCTGACGGAGTTCTTCCAGTGCTGAGTATCGATAGAAGGTTGGGGATGTGATCCTTAATTTTCTGGTAGTGTTGGGGGATTTTCTTGCAATGTTGGGGGTACCCGCGTCTCCCCAACAGGATGATCACGAGCAGGAAAATTCGCTTGTGGAAGTTCAGAACGTGTATTAACTATGACTTTTGGTAACGATTCCCATAGACGGATCCAATGATGATGCTAAAAATTCGCACTTGAAATATTCCGAGCTTGAGCAGCGAACAAGCACGATCTGGATCTCCTAAAACCAAAAACAAAGGTGGTGAGGTGTGACCTCGTCACCCCTCCGATGCGTAAGTCAGTAAAGGGAGAGAAAATATTGATGTAAGAGGCTATGAACTATCATAATAATTGTGTACCTGAATTGTGATTGAGATGCGAGTATTCATAGAGGTGTTTAATTGAATCCTTGCAGGACTAAATTGTTTGAAACTAAGCATGAGTCCTTTTGGGAATCATCTTCCTAATTATTAGGGATAAGGTTGTAAGTTCCAGATAGGGCTCTGTTGAAAGATGAGTTCTATTAAGATTAGGAGGTTATAGACTCCACGTGTCATATCAAGTCATGCCCGATTAACGAGAGGCGTGACCCGAGCATCATGTACCCTAAGCACATCATGCACCTTTTTGGTGAGATATATCTCCTCGAGGTATTCTATCCTCGGAGTATTATGAGTGGTCGGGTCAACGTTTTCACCATTGACATTTTGAGTGTGATCGGGGTTATATTCTCCTCGGGGTTCTCAATATGGTGTATGGTGTAATGTTCAAGTGCTCAACCTCGAGGTTCATATATTGCTCGAGGATACCAAGATATGACGTGGCTAAATATTCAAATGCTCGTGGATGAGGACAAAGGATATGGTAGGGGTATAATTGATTTTCGGGGTTAAGAACATCCTCAGGGGTATCAAGATGTAATATGAGATAATATTCATGTGTTCGGGCTCGAGGTCATCCTCGGGTTTATGGTAGTCGAGGTTGAGGTCTTTCTCAGTGATAGAAAATATAATATATGGTGATATTCATGTGGTCGGGGTTGAAGGTCTCCTCGGGTTCATGGTGGTCCTCGAGGTTACACATTTGCTTAGGAGATTATGCTTTGTCAAAGTGCTCGGACTTGAGACTTTTTTGAAGGCTTAGATATGAATAAAATTTATACTTATCAATGATCAAATACGAAGCCATTGATTTATTGGAGAAGAAAATGAAATGAATTTCAAGCAAATGGGTTTCTTGAATTTATACACAACCACGCAATCCTTCATTATATGCTCATAATCTCATTTATTCAATATAAAATTAATACCTACGATTTGCGAAATCACCTACGCCAAGTTTACAGGTCGTCATGATAAAAAATAAATATATCATTACATTCAGATTCCAAATCCCATATATTATTAATAATTATAATACATTCTTAATCATGGTATTTGTATAGTATGTTGGAGTAAAATCCCGCAAGCGCACGAAATCGTTGATAAGTAATAATTGTGATGAGTTGGGAGTATCGTTTACATGAGAAATAAAGTCTAATCTTAATTATCTATTAATCCTCAATTCAATTAAGGGAAACAATAAATAAAAAGATGATTTTGTTTATCTATTCTAAAAATATTGCAATGAATAAAAATTAAATAAAAATGTTGGGGAGTAAATATGAATGGGAAGTATGTATTGGAATCTGAATCCACTTGTTATCATATATCTCAATTCAAAATTTTGTAGTTTAAATTATTCATGCATTGCTTGACAATCGATAATTCATATGCAATTAATTTTTTTTCCAAGACAAATTCAATCTATCCTAAACATGAAACGAATATATTCCTAGTCCGAATACGAATGTTTAAAACGCATTAAATCACATAATTATCAATGAGATTGCACATGTCATAGTGTTATTCCTAACATCTAGTGTTCATGTGTTGATCATGCAATGTTCCAACCTATTGTGACTTTTTTAAGATTACAACAAGCAACAATATATTTAATTGATGGTCAATCAATCGAATAATAATAATAAAGCATGCAAAATCAATCAAGACAACACAAGAAATACCTAAATTACTTGTTTTTGAATTGAAATAAATAATTTGACAAGTTTAATCTTCATCCAACACATAAAATAGATTAGCCTAGCATCTTAATATGTGAATAATCAATGAAAAAATTGGTAGACATCACCGGGTTGAATGCACAAAAAAAAAAAGAAATCCAAATTTGCCTTTGATCTCAAAACCAGTCGATTGCCTCCTCTTCCTACACTCCACTATCGACCACTTCAATTGAATCCTGCCGAGGCTCTCCCCTAATGTGTATATATATTCTCCTCAAGTCCAACTACTTGATCCCCAGTCGGTTGCCACTTTTTAATCCACCAAGACTCTCCAATTAATTCGCTCCAGGAGTCCGAGTTCTGCCCTCTAATATTAATCCCAGTCAGCCCCCTAATCAATTCTCTCCCATATGTATATATATTAGGGAAAATTACACGGGAGCCTATATTCTATGAATTTGAAATTCTGGTGGGTGAAGTATTTTTTTCCACTTTTCAGGTGGTAATACCAATAATTTTCCATTTAATAGATAATTATCCAACCAAAGTAAATGGCAGACTCTCTCTTTCTCTACTGTCTCTCTCTACCGTCTCTCTCGCAACTTCTTCCACCCGACGATGGTGGAGAGATCGCCACTAGCAGAATTGATATACATTAGCGAGATCGTCGCTGCTCGCGATGGAATTCGTAAAGATCTCCGGCGATGTGTTGTGATGGTGGTGGCCATTTTATCTCTAGATCCCAAAGTTTCTACCAAACATCTGGTGGTGGTGGCAACGTTAATACCACCACTGTGGCGGAAAATACAGTACAACTACTGGTGACGACTACAATACAATAGCTGGCCGTGGTAAGTGTAATAATAAGACTGTTGGTGAATGTTTGGTGGTGGCTATGGTAAGGTGGAGGGTGGTGATGGAAGCATAGCGATCCCCTATGGTGAAGGTTTGTGATGTACATTGTAGTGTTTTTTTTGTTGCGATGTGGGAGAGGTGGAGGTGGAGGTCATGGTGGTGATGTCGAAGGTAATGAATGGAAAACCGTCTTCAAAACCAAGTATGGTTTATATGAATGGATGGTTATGTTATTCGGTCTCTCTAATATCCTTAGTACTTTTATGAGACTAATGAACCATGTTTTGCGTGCTTACATTGGTAAGTTTGTTGTGGTATACTTTGATGACATTTTGGTATATAGTAAGGACTTAGGTGATCACATTGAACATTTAAGATCCGTATTGGAAGTTTTGAAAACTGAGAAACTATATGCTAATTTTATGAAGTGTACCTTTTGCATGGAAAATGTGATTTTTCTAGGATTTGTTGTTAGTGCTAATGGTGTTGAGGTAGATGAGGAAAAAATTCAAGCTATTAAAGAGTGGCCAACTCCCTAAAGTATTACGGAGGTTAGGAGCTTTCATTGGTTTGCTGGGTTTTATAGGAGGTTTGTTAAAGACTTTAGTAATAATTAAGAATGTAGGATTTCAGTGGGGGGTGGTTGCCCAAGAAAATGCTTTTAATTTGCTTAAGGATAGGATATGTTATGTTCTGCACCGATTTTGACTTTACCTAACTTTAACCAAACCTTTGAGATTGAATGTGATGCATCAGGAATAGGGATTGGAGCTGTTCTTATGCACGAAAAAAGCCCAATTGCATTCTTCAGTGAAAAGTTGAGTGGAGCATCGTTGAATTATCCTACTTATGACAAGGAGTTTTATACTCTTGTTCGTGCTTTGGAGACATGACAGCATTATCTGTGGCCAAAGGAATTTGTCATACATTCTGATCATGAGTTACTAAAGCATCTCAAAGGGCAAGGTAAGCAAAACAAAAGGCATGCTCGATGGATGGAATTCATAGAGACCTTTTCTTATGTCATCCGCTACAAACAAGGTAAGGACAATGTGGTAGTAGATGCCCTTTCTCGCAGGTACGTACTACTAACTTCTTTAAATGCGAAGTTGCTTGACTTTGAATATATTAGAGGTATGTATGTTGATGACCCTGATTTTTCTACCATTTACGCTTCATGTGAAAAGTGTGCAATTGATAAGTTTTATAGGCATGATGGATACTTGTTTAGGGAAAATAAACTTTGTGTGGCAAATTGATCTATGCATGAATTGTTAGTACGTGAGGCTCATGGTGGGGGGTTAATGGGACATTTTGGTGTCTTGAAAACCTTAGAAATATTGCATGAGCACTTTTATTGGCCTAAAATGAAAAGGGATGTTCACCATATTTGTGACAGGTGCATAACTTGTGAATAAGCTAAGTCTGGGGCCCTATCATAAGGTTTGTATACCCCTTTACCTGTACCTAATGAGCATTGGGTAGATATATCTATGAATTTTGTTTTAGGTTTGCCTAGGACAAAAAAAATGTAGGGACTCTATATTTGTGGTAGTGGACATGTTTAGTAAAATGGCACATTTCATCCTTGTCATAAAACTGACGATGCAACAAACATAACAGACCTATTCTTTAGGGAGGTTGTAAGACTCCACGGGATACCTCGGAGTATTGTGTCTAATAGGGATGTTAAGGTCTTTAGTTACTTTTGGAAAGTCTTGTGGGGGAAGATGGGTACTAAGTTGTTATTCTCTACTACATATCACCCTCAAACTGACGGTCAAACAGAGGTAGTTAATAGGACATTAATTCAACTTTTACGCACTATCATAAATAAAAACCTGAAGAGTTGGGAAGAATATTTGCCTTTTGTGGAATTTGCTCATAATAGGGCTGTGCATTCTACTACATCATGTTCCCCTTTTGAAGTTATTTATGGTTTCAACCCACTAACTCCTTTCGATTTAATTCTTTTGTCTGTAGATGAAAGGAGCAGTTTGGACGGGGAGAAAAAGGCTAAGCTTGTGAAGTCAATCCATGAGAAGGTGAAGGACCAAATAGAGAAGAAGAACGAGCGTTATGCATCCCAAGCAAACAAATGTCGGAGGCATGTGACGTTTGAACAGGTGATTGGGTGTGGGTGCACTTGCGAAATGAGTGATTCCCAACACAACGAAATCTAAGTTGCAGCCAAGGGGAGATGGACATTTTCAAGTCATCGAGAAGATAAACGACAGTGCATACAAGCTAGATCTTCCAGGTGAGTATAATGTATCTGCTTCTTTTAACGTTGCTGACCTTTCTCTGTTTGATGCAGGTGGTGATTCGAGGACGATCCTTTTCAACAGGGAGGGGATGATGAGTACCGGAGTGGTCCAACGAGCAATGACCCGTTACATGTGCCAGTGTGACCAATAACGAGGCTGAAGGCTAAGAAGATCAAACAAGTCATGGAAGGATTTATGCAAGCTTGGGTGGATGAGCATTCAAGTCCAAGACCAAATGCTCTACTTTTGACTCATGACATGATAGAAGAGGAGCCAAAGATGTTACAAGTAATTTGGGCCGAGAATCAAATTCAAAACCAAGGAGTTGGAGGTTTGATCCACGCGACTGCGTGGTATAAAATGGAGCGCGATCGCGACTTGCATTGAAAAAGAGACCGAGAGTTTTTGGCCTCTCATGCGATCGCTACCGAAGTGCCTGCGCGATCGCGTGGGTATAAGATTTAGGGTTTTCCGCATTTTTAATTCTTTTTCCATTTTGGACCCATATGTTGTGGTTTTGGCCTATTTTCGTGATAATACTCTTTATTAGTTATTTTTTCATTCATTGTAAACACAACTTTGAGATTATTGATAATTAAAGGTGAGTTATTCATTTGTTTTTCTTCGTTCTTAATGAACAAATCGAATTTATCAAAGGATTAGACAACATTTGTGGTGTTCACCCCTTTGTGGTTCTTATCTCTGTATCGTAACGGGTTTTTGGTTTAATATACTTTGTGTTCTTGCATCATGAGGTCGGGATTGCATTATTATCGTCTACCAATTTGGATTTGGAGCTTTTCAGTGTTTCGAGTCCAATTTCCGCGTGTTCTTCGTGATCCTCATAACGGATCACATCAATTCCCATAAAAATGTGTGATTAAAAATGATTAAATTATAATTTTGCCTCTGTTAGGATCAAGTTTTGGTGATTATAAATCAATTAATTTTATTTTTCGATATAAGATGTGCTGTTAAAAATTGGAAAGAAAAAATATGCGTAATTAAAAAATATTTAAAAAATTGTATAAATTATAAATTGGACTTTGCCGGAGGCTTAAACTTGTCAAATATACTTTTTATTTACAATTTCGAAAGCATTCACAACTACTGCTATCCACTTATTACGTTATACCCATTTTTTTATAATGACTTGTGGGTTTGCATTCCTAGCATGCTACGAGTGTAAAAAAGGCAATGGAGTCAAATTTTTAACTATAGAAACCTAATAGCAATTTTAACTATAAAAACCTAGATCGAACCATTTTCAAATAGTTTATTTTTGTTTTCAAAATGATTGAAGCTTAAACCACGTTGTTGACGTCACTTTTTGTCACAAAACTGGTCAACAAATATACAGAAAATGATTCTGACTTCTTACGTGGAAATAACTTGATTTTACGATTTTTTGGCCAAGTATGCTAATCCTTCTTCGATGATTAGGATTTAGAAAAAATAAGGTAAAGTTTATATAAACGGTTGATCAGATCAAAAGAAAACTGAAATGGGGGCAGGGTAAATTCAGGTTCAGTTCGGTGCTGATCTGATGGCCAGGTTGAAACACAGTATTCAAATGACAAGAGTTGAGAAAGTTTCTTGTATTAATTGTCCATAAATGAGCATTTATGTTTCCTATTTATAATAACATAGGAGATCAAACATAATTATTACAATACATCATGTCTTCTAGTTAATAATAACTTCTGACACATATTTAGACAGATTTGACCATTCTCCAGAGCCTTCATTTTCACCTCGATTTGTGCTATTCAGATCGGGTTGGGTGACATCACCTCGTGCATCTGGAATCACCTTACCTGTTGAGATCACCTCGATGATGTAGTTCACCTCGATTCCAAAATCAACTCGCTATGGTCGAAGTGAAGCATCGTCTGATGTACTTAAAGATTCGTTGATATCTAGATCGCCTCGTCGCTGAATGGATGCATTGATCGTTGGCCTCTGACTGTTGAATTTACCTTCCACCTCAGCTCGATATACAACACACTTGAAACCAAATCAACAATTCAAAACCCTTTTTCATTTCGATTTAACGAGTTGACAAATTTTTTTCCCCACCAGTAATAAACCACCCGAACATTCCAAATAATATCTTCTCTATGGCAAAAGGAAATGCTTGAATTTTATACAACAATACCTAAGTGGATTGGGGACTACATAAATGTTTCATCGGTGTCAACACCGTCGTCAAATGTAGTAGTGATGACATAACTTTGTAGGGTGATTAAGCAATGTCCATTCCACTTCAAATATGTCAATAATCTATTGATGTCAACACAAAACATTCATAGCAAGTTTGGTTCAAGCCAACACAGAAAAACAGAATAAAGTAAGATTCTCAAGACACAATAGACTAGTAATACTAATAAGTAATAACATGGATATAAGTCGAGTAGAAACTTAGAAGTAACAATTCGGCATGACTTAGCATTAACCGCTGACTATCTAAGCAGCAGAACCTCTAGTCTGGTGCAGCATGGCATCAATCTCGCCGTCATCCTCCATTTCCAGCTATAAAGAAAAAATTGATTTAAGTCGAAACCTTTTTCTCTGGACAATAGAGCGAGCAAGAAACATGAGGAAACAGAGAAAAGACCGTATTAGGAGTTTGGATCCATTAAGGTTTCGGTTTTATATAGATGTCGGGAGGTCGTCATTGCCAATAGTAGTGATCGGTGTCCCCATCACCGACCTGCACAAAAATATCATTAAACAGTCTAAATAGATGGCATTATTCAACTGTTCTTGAGTAAATGCAACCTGAGCCCACGGGACATGGGTACGAGTGAGTACTTTGATGAAATAATCAATTCCCACTTGATGGCTTCAAGGGCATGTCGATATTCTCCGGCAAAAGCTCTGATCATGGTATTCAATGACACCCCATGAAAGCATTGTAATGGTAAATGCCATTGGGAGACCAAATTCACATATCACCATCATCGTAATAACCTCCCACTAGTTTGTAGCGAAAATCTCAAAACAAGAAATGTGGTAGACTGAGCCCTTGTTCTAGGCCATCGGCGAGGGTGGTGGCACCAAGTGACACTATGGTTGTATGGCAGGCAGCCTGGATTCGAATTAGAGGAAGCTCTCGGAAAGAGCTTCTCCATAGTTGAAAGATTGAGATAAAGGCAAGTGATGAGGGAAAGTAAGGTAATCAAATGTGGAAGACATTTCATTTTCTTCCATTTTTGGTGTTATTTCTTTCTTTATGAGGAAACGTTATAAACATAATACTAATATATTTATCTCGATACAAACTTAAATCAATAAACTAATCCAAGTTCAGCCTATAAAAATTAAACTTGCAATTTCATTCTTTTGATTTAAAAAAATAAATAAATAAAAAAAAAAAAGAAGAAGAAGAAACATATTATTATATATAAACATTTTTCCCAAAAAGTCGATAGAAGTCTAGCAAGTAAATTTGTTGAATTATAAACTGATATATAATAAATAATATATCTTCGGGTAGAATTTTAAAGAAATTTGATTCCAAGCAATTTTTAACCACAAAAACCTAAGCCCCTGTTCTCTTTGCTGTTTTGAGATCGTTTTCTGTTTTTATTTTCGAAAACGTTAAAAACGCGTTCTCTTTACCATTTTCGAAAACGCATTTTGGAAAACAAAAAAAAAAAAAATTGTACACAAAACTGAAAACGCCCGAAACATCGTTTTGGGCGTTTTGTGTGTATTTCGACAAAAAATGTCCAAAACGCGAAAAACGCGTTTTGGGAATTTTTTTTTTTTTTTTTATTATCTTAACTTAGAACTAAGTTTAATATAAAGTTTTTATTTTTTTTATTTTTTTATTATTTTTTTTAGAATTATCCTAGCTTGAAACTAAGTCTAAATAAAGATTTTTTTTTTTTTTTTTTTTTAGAATTATCCTAACTTGGAACTTAGTTTAAATAAAGTTTTATTGAATTCAATATCAACATTACAAAAAAAAAAAAATTAAATGAGAATTCTTGTTATATTTCAAAAAATGCAATGATAAATGGACTCTGGTGGTTTTGAAAGAACGTGCATTTTAATAAAAGTAGAGATTTCTCAAATCCCGAACCTGACCAAGTTGTGTTAATATAGACTCTTAATGCTCACATTAGTGTGTTGCATGTAACTATATTTTTAGTGTATTGTGAAAGGAAATTTGAGTTGGAGTTAATAGTATTCTGCAAGCAAATTAATTAAAAATAGTTTAAATAGTGTTTTGCAAAATTTCAAACAGAACGTGTTTTCCAGCTTTTCATTTTCAAAAACAATTTTCAGAAATGACAAACCAAACGCATTTTCAGCAAATTTGAAAACAAAAATGAAAACACAAAACATTTTCGAAAATGAAAATACAAAATAAAATACAAACAGAACGCCACCTAAACCAAACTGTTTTCAAACAGTTTATTTCTGTTTTGAAAATGATTGAAGCCTAAAAAACGTGAAACCAAATCAACAGTTTCGAAAATCACATTTTCAATCCAATTTAACGACTTGACTAATTTTTTTTTTTTTTTCCTCACCAGTAATAAACCACTTCAAATTAGTCAATAATCTATTGATGCCAACACAGCACAACACAAAACATTCATAGCAAGTTTGGTTCAAGCCAGCACTGAAACAGGATAAAGTAGGATTCTCAAGACACAATAGACTAGTAATACTAATAACACATAGATAAGTCTAATAGAAACTTAGAAGTAACAATTCGGCATGACTTAGCATTAACCGCTAACTATCTAAGCAGCAGAGCCTCCAGTCTGGTGCAGCATGGCATCAATCTCATCGCCATCCTCCATTTCCAGCTGTGAAGAAAAAAAATCATTAAGTTAAAACCTTTTTCTCTGGACTATAGAGAGAGCAAGAAACATGAAAAAATGGAGAAAAGACCTCATCAGGAGTTTGCTCTGCTCGGAGACGGCGGCCATCAAACAGAAATGCAATAGCGTTCAAATCCACTGATTGTCGATCACAGTACGTAGTCATGAGCTTCTTCAGTTGGGAGCCTTTCTTGATCCTAAAGAAGACTTCATTCCCATCCTATAAAAAGAGCACTTGTATAAAGAAATTAAGATTACATATGTTTAAGCTTTGTAAGATCGTCACTAAGGATGCAATACTAATCCACCGCAACAAAAGGTATTCAAATAGCTTGAATAACAAATACACTAATCAAAAAAACTATTTAGCGCAGATATCCATTTCATCTGAAAAATTAAATGCCTTACTTTTAGCAAAATTTAGAGTAAATGCATTATAGTTGTAAAATCATTAAAAATGCAGGATATATCCAGCACCAGAAAATGAATTCAAACAGCTTGAATAATAAATGCACTAACCACAAAACTATTCAAGAAAAATTGTTGCACAAAGAGTAACAACATCATCAAAATCTTAAAGGATAAAGCATACGTGCTTTGGTCGATAACCTTAAAATTAGTTTTGTTGGAGAGTAAGATATCTTGAACTCCTCCATCTAACCTACAACCTACAAAGAACTTGAACATAACTCAACCCTGACAAATTCATGGGTTATGCTACCGTGTTACCAAAACAAATAACAATTCGACAGCAAATAATGACAACTCAATGACAAGTTCCTCACACTTTCTTAAGTCCTAGTCTTTCTTCTCGATGTACATAGAGCATGTCAATCTTCATCACTCCATCTAATAAGCATAAACACATATACATGACATGGATATTCGAAAAGCAGACACGTGATTTTTCAAGAAAAGTGGGACATGGCTTTTCTCTATTTTTGTACTTTTTAATTTTTAATAAAATAAATTTTTCTTTAACTTTTGATTTTGGTTGGTGAAATCTTTTATTCCGGACGAGTGACTGAAACATCATCACACCACGCTGCGTGTATAAAACTGCATAAACTTATTTCTAACCTTCAGTGACTTCCCGAAACGCCAGAGCATGAGGAAAGCTTGAGATAGAAAACCTTGTGGTAATGAATTTTTACAGTATGCATTAAAAAAAAAAACTCTTTCCACATCCTCCATCCTAAGTAGACAAATTTCTTTATAATTGAGCTATAAATCAAAACTATTAAACAAATAAAAAAATCCCCAACCCCAATAAATAACTGGTGTATCTCATAAAGACACAACGTCATACCCTAAAAATAGATAATTTAAAACCCTAGAACACAATCAAATCATCAGAAACACATATGCGTTGGTAATTGAACAAACTAAGATGAAACGTAAAAAGGGAAAAAGTTTAAGTAAGATCCAGACCTGGCCCTTCACTTTGACATTGATGTGCGACGAAGAATCGCCGGGCTTCTTGTCTTCATCCTGACCGGCGCTAGACATTCTCTGATCTGCCTTAGATATCGAGATTACTCGTTTCAAAGCCGCAGTTTAGCCTTCCAATACCACGCACGGAGACACAGGAATTTCGAAAATATGCCTCTGATTTAAAGCAAAATCAAAGTTTTCGAAGTCCAAAATTTGGGATATTTTTTACTTCAAATATTTTTAGAGTTTTTTGCAATTTCATCCCCAACATTTTTGAAATGTTATTCATTTACCCTTAACATTTTTTTTAACATAGACATCTCAACCGTTTACTTTTTGCAAATCGCATCCTTGACCGTAAAAGTCATGTAAAAACAAAAAAGTCAATTTAGAGCATATTTGATAATGTGAAGATTTTTTTTTTTTTTTTTTTTTTTGGATGTGTCGTTCGAAAAGTCAAAAATTGTGGATTTGACAAAGAATGAATGGTTGAGATTTAGTTTGAAAAGTTGAGGTAAAATTTTTACCTGTAGCGATCAAGAATTTTCCGTGACTTATTTAAATATTATTTAAAATGTATAACTATGACTTTGTCCATTTATTTTTAAACACATTTTCGTTTAGCTATTTTAAGTGAATTTTAAATTTATTAAACCATTGATCACTTTCGATTCGATTAAAATCGTCTCATTTTCAAAATTTATTCTCCAGTCCAATTTTATAAAAAAAATATTCTAAGATCATTATTTATTTATTTTCAGTCCAATTTTCAATTTATTTGGATTCAAATTATTTAAGTCCAAAATACTTTAAATCCCCAATTCATGTTCTATTTCAATTTAAATCCCAAAATTTCCTCCCAAACTTCCATTTTGCATATATAGCACATTCTTCCCTTCCCCATGATCACTCTTCAATCCCTCACAATCAATCTCAATTCCCTTTCAGATGACCACAATTTTGGTCTAAGCCAGAATCTGTCATCACTTACCAAAGTTTAATTCAATAACCAACATATAATTCACCAGCTAAATTCTCCCAAATCCTTCACATAACAGACTCCACGTTTCTTCTTTCCATTCACAGCAAAATTCTCTGTTCCAAAAATCCATCATTTCCTCAACTCACGACACAGAGTTAACAGTCAAAATTCCATCCACATGTTTATTTCTTTCCCTAATCAGCTGAGTAAATTAGCATATTATACTCCCTCCAGCTTTCACACGCCAATTAGGGTATCAACAGGTTCATCACCCAATCTCACCATCTTTCCATGATTCTGACCTAAAGAAAATCAATACATATACTAACCCTTCCACTTCGCCATTCATACATACGGAACTTCTGCAAGGTATACTCTTCCCATTGTTACTCTCGCACCGCAAAACCACCATAAAAAATCGAACCCACTGCTTCAATCAATTTCACCCATCACTGCATTCATCCACCTCCAAACCCAACCATAATCGGCTGCCACAGATTTAAATCTCCCTCACCTGCAGCAACCCAACGACCGGAACACCACCACAATAACGTCACCACCGTCTGTGAACCATCACACCCAAAACAATAATTTATTGCACAGCCGTCGCCACCTCCATGACTCCCCTACCGAACGACAACTTCAAACACACACACACACCTCAAACCTCCATAGCCAAGTGCAAACCAAGCTACATCACATTCATCACACACAACCAATATGAAGAAAACCACCGGCCACCACCTACTGTCCAAATTCGTTGTCCCCTCCAATCAGCTCCCAATCAACCCAATATTCCATAAAAATAGAGAAAACAAGCAAACCCAAAAACTTACCTCAACCCAACCGGTAGGCCGTTGGAAAAACCTACCCCAATCACAACATGGGTCTCGATTTTCACATCCCAAAACTTCCTCCTTTGGACTCACCCATACGCCGGCACCACCTTGCGATGGTGGCGCCATCGCCGGCTTGGCCGGCAGCTTGGATCGAAGGCAGGGGATTCGCCTTCCCCTTCGCAGCCCTCTCTCATCCCCCTTCTCCATTTCACGCACGAGAGGGAGATATATATATTTTAATGTTTTTGGAAATTTATGTTTAAACCCCAAGTTTTAAAAGAAGCTACTCCAGTCCCTGCTTAATTTGAAATGTTTTAAGTCAGTCCCTTAGTTTCAAAGTATTTATTTCAGCTTTTATTTTAAAAGAGTTTTTATTAATTAGCCCTCATGTTTTCAAAGCCTTTTAATTCAGTCTCAAGTTTTAAAATATTTTAATTCAGCCCCTTTAGTTTTTAAAAGTATTATTTCGATCCTTTAATTTTTTGTAATATTTTATTCAGCTCTTAAGCTTTGCAAATAATTTATCTTAGCCCCAACTATTTCGAAAATGAAAATAATTTGTCCCCAATCTATTTAAAATATATGAGTTAGCCCAATAGTTTTCATAATCTTTTATCATCTCATTTTCAATCCCAACTGTGTTTGATTTTAATCCCTAAACTTTTATTTCTTCTTTTAAAACTCTTTCAATTGAAACGTTTGATTTTCAAATACCACTTTAAGGTTTATTTATTATTGGCTAGACGAGGCGCTTGGACATTTAGAAGAATAAAATGATTATTCCCGCTCAACTTCCAAACTTGTAATTTAAGGTAGACTCGCATCCACTAATTAGTTTAAATTATAATTTACATGTCTTATGTGGAATTACGTGATTTATATGCTTTGATACATGAGATGAGACGAGAATATCTCTTATGAGATAAGAATGAGAAATGATGTTATGCATAACTTATATGCTTTAATGCATGAGACGAGACTACCCACACCCTACGATTTCTAAAGAGCATTTGATTTTATTAAAATAGCCTATGATGATGTCTATGCACGATTGCATAAGTATGTGTTAAATTATTCTGTAAAATAATTATTGACGATGAGTCTACTGAGTATTTCTTTCGAAATGCTCATTCCATTTTTAACAGCTTTTGCAGATCTCGGAGATGGCGGCGAATGAAAGGGCAGTGTTGGCAAATTTAATAAATGATGTTATTAGACAATTTTATGAATTTTACTCCTTAAATTATTTATCGTCAATTTCATTTAAATAATTGAGACCCAAGTTTTACAAATTGTTCTATATTTTAAACTGATTAAGTTTTAAACAATCGAGATTTAAGAATCATTTTATTATTCATTTGATTAAGTTTCCGCTTAAGTTTTTCAAATAATGAATGTGATGATTAGAATTACATTTATTTTTCGCAATAAAGTCAGATTTAAAGGACGACGTGGCGTCTCGGGTTTCGCGGAATTCGGAGCGTTACATTACCATTACCAAACGAGCTCTTAATCACACTAATATTCTGTATGATAAATGTTTTTATTTAATAAATAATTTGTTATTTTCAAGACAAAAATTTGTGGTTGTGATTTGATTTGAAAAAAATATTTTATTTATAAATAAGTTATCAAATAAACAAAATAATAAAAATAAGAATCCCGAAATTCCCCCATAATTAAAACAATACTAATCTACTTCCTAAACTCAATTTGAATACGTTTCCTTTTAGAACAATCTTTTGTGCACATCGTACTGGATAAGACCAAATATGGATGGGGATTAGGGATGACAATAGATCAAGTTTGTCAAGCTCATAATTTAATAACTAGAAATTTACAATCTTCATACCCCCAACACACTAACACACTAGAGATTTACCACCTCCATATCTACTCGTTATCTAAGATTTATTTATTAATTTTTTTGGCGGGGTGTAAATAGGTTATATGTCAGAAGTGCTTCGAATTAACTTGAATCAGTTGAATGTTGGATTTCACTGGAATTTGGCTTGAAAAGAAGCTTGTTGTAGGCTGAAATTAAACAAAAGAATTTAAATATTTTTTTAGACATTAATGATGTCAATAATTTAAATATATTAAAGTTTAGACGTTAACAATGTCAATAGATATTTGAGTTCTATTTTTTTCTTTTTACATAATCATTTTTGTTTTAAATTCAAAAGTTTTTCAAAGAAATTAATGGGTACGCGGGTCGGGTATGAATCTTATAGTAAAACTCACACCCGATGCATACAAATGTCAGGTTTTAAAATTTACTTTAATACCCGACTTACAAACTCATTTAGTCGGAGTATTCCTCATCCGTTTATGTCGAATTTTCAATCGGTATCGAATTCGTGAATATTATTGTCAACCCTAGGGAATAAAACTGAAGTTTAATAACATGGATTATTATATAGTCTTGTTCCCCGACCCACACTAGAATGAGAACATTTGCCCACCTACCATATGACTGGAGGACATTGATGGGGATGGGGACCTAATACAAGGGATCGAGAAATGGGATGGGGAAAATTACTGGACCAAACTTCTTATCTATAATAATGCAATCATCATTACAATTATAAATCAATTCATCATCCGTTTGGTGAATAAAATAAATTGATTTATAAATCAATTTATAAATTATACAATTTTTCAAAATACTTTATAACCACACATATTCTCTTCAAATTTTAACCACTACTCAAAATATAAATAAATAAGTTTATAAATCAAACAGTGTAACTATAACAATACAATTTTGTAAATTACTTTTTAATAATACACATTTTCTCTCCACTTTTCAATTACATATGTTATCTCGAAAACATAAATAAATCAATTTACAATTCCTACATATCCTTATATTTTGCTAT